>RYFJ01002939.1:0-91180 GCA_003991445.1 Oryza meyeriana var. granulata | reverse complement strand
TAAGCCTGGGCTCCTGACTCACCGGAAGCCTAGGAGCTGGCCGGCGCGATGGGGTCCGGGGAGCGAAGTACCCCCGGCTCGCCGGGCCGGGGAGGAATGGCCGACCGGCAGCGGGTACCGCCCGGGATCTAGTAGGCCGACAGGACTTTGCCGAACCGGATCCGAGTGCGGGGGCGCGGTCCAGACCCGCACCGGGCTCAGCAAAACCGGGGTGAACAACGGTGGCCCCGGCTGCTGGCAGATAGCTTTGCGGGGCCGAGGAGTGTCAAAACACGTGCAAAGCGGGGAGAAATAGAATTGAGCATATGTAAGTTAGGCAGATTACTTATTGGATGCCAGTCAGGGCAACACGGTTCCGGATACTGACTCCGGATTCGGAGAGCTGCTAGTCCGGGCGAGAATCTGCGGGACAGATCTGGGTGGGGCCCCAGGCTGGGCCGAGCACAGGCCAGTCGGGAACGCTTCCCGACATTACACCGGGCGGGGTCCAAGGCCGTTCCGGTTCCGGGGTGTGACCGCGGTCTTTCTTGAGGCCGGTCTAATTCATGCGCATAGCGAACTGGTGAGAGTATGGCTGCTCCTTGCCCACTCATGCTACGAATCGTGGCGTGATCATCTCCGAACGGGCGTCCTCAGAGCCGCGACAGTGCGGAGGAAAAGATCGCATAACCATTTCACCCTACCTCCGGAAGAATACCCGGAGCTAGCCAGGTAAGGCGCGGGCGCGGGACCGAGGCGCCTCCCGGAGGGAGCCATTAGGTCCGTGAGCTCGACAACGTCTTGAACCTGCACGTCGGGATATGCGGTTATCGTCAGTAAGGATGATGATAATGCCGAACCCAAATGTCGTGCACAGGTGCGCGGCCGATTATGCCCCAAGGAAGAGACAGCCTAGCGCAACACATGGAAACAGACAAAAGGAGACAACGGAAGATATTAAAAAGCTACATACAAGGGAAAGATATTTAAAAGCTATATACGAAGGCGAATACATATGGGGGGCCCGCCAGCGCGAGACTGGAAGAAACGGCGCTGGCCAAGTTCCTCTAATTACAGGATATGCTTATGGATAAACTTGCGAAGATGTTGATTTCAGGGATTGGGAAGCGAGGTCATCCTCCTGGCCAGTCTTACGAGCGGTCGGGAGACAACCGATCACCAGGAAGAGGCTTCCACATGGGGAAACTTATTCTTTCCGGGCGTGTAAGGACGCGGCGGAGGACTAGGTCGACCTGGAGTGATCGGGCCCGAACTTGCACTGTGTGATAGCGTGCGATTAAGGTCTTGCTGGTAGCGGGCGAGTCGGAGCGAGGCGGCCGTCTTCGCTCCTCGAGGAAGTTGAGGTTGTCGAGCTGCATGTTGTGGTGGTCGAGCGTGTCGCTGTAGCGCAGTATCCGGGGGAGCCGAAGGTTAGCTTCGACGGCGGACGGTTCGGCCCGTACCAGGAAGAATGGGGTTCCGGTGCCCGGCTTGTGTGGTAAGATTCGAAGAGCGGAGCTGTCGATCCAGCTTGAGCCATGCTTAATTTAGGTCGTTATATGGACCTGGTTTTGAGGCCCGCAGGATCTCCGGTTCGCTCGCTCAGCCTGCCATTGCTCGGAGGGTGGGCGGGGAGGCGAAGCAGAGCTTGATGCAGACGTCGGAGCAGTACTCGCGAAGAGCTCGCTCATGACTGCGTCCGTTCCGTGCGGATGAGTGGTTGGGCACTTCCGAAGCGCGCTGGTGATTCCCGGATGAAATTTGAGCGCTGAGTGCTTGTCGATGTCGATTACAGGGAACGCTTTGGCACTTCGTGAACTTGTCGATGGCGACATACGATGCGGCAACCCCTACTGCCGCCGGGGGAGGGGCGAGGATTGAGTCCAGACTGTGAAGGGCAGGACGGGGGATACCTGGAGTGCTTGCGGGCTGGTGGCTTTGTTTGGCGTGAAACTGGCACGCGCGGGCAGCGTGGAACGAGGTCGAACGCGTCCTTCAAAGCGTGGGCAATAAATCTGCGGAAAGCCTTATCGACCAAGGATGAATGCGGCGTGACTGCCACACTCTCCTTCGTGGATGTCGGCGAGGATCTCGACGCCGGAGTCGCGCGGATGCACTTGAGCAGGACCCGTTGCGGCAGCGGTAGAGGTCCTTCTACCAGGACGTAGCGCTTAGACGAGCGAGCGATCCTTCTGCTTCGCGTGTCTCGGGAGATGCGCTCGGAGAAGATAGGCCGGATTTCGTGCGTATCCAGGAAGGTGCGCTGGTCGGCGCGAGAAATCCTGGGGCGGAGCGCGTGTCAGGCTCAGCCGGGCTCGGGGGCGGTCCCAAGGTCCGGGTGAGCGGCCGAGGGGGTCTCAGGGCTTCTGGAAAACCCGAGGGGACTGGCGCCGCGGGAAGCCAGCTTGAGAGCTCGTCGGTGGGAGGTTAACTGCGAGGGACGTGGCGAAGCATGAGGTCGTCGAAAGGCGCTCAAGCTCGCTTCGTCACATATGCGGCAATTGGGGGTCCAGGGTTGGTACTCCGGATATTGGTTGACTGAGAGCTGGAGTGCCCTTGCGCGCCACGTCGCACCCGAGGGCGATCGGGCGGAGGCCGGCGGAGAAGGCCTCATACTGGCCATGTTTTTGGTGGTCCGAAGTTGAGGTGGACGACGAAGCGGAACTCATCCCGGCGGTGATTGGAGGACGACCGGCCCGTGGCTGGGGGCGACAAGCCCGCCTGGTGCAGGAGCCGTCAGTTCATTATCCAGTGGGGCGCAGGTCGGGCGCAGCGTGGGGCGGGATCCGGCGTCAGACAAGATCGGCTCAAGCCCGGGCGTCCACTCGCAGGAAAATCCGCAGGACTTGGCTTTTGATGGTGGGCGCTTGGAATGGAGGTCGAATCGGCAGCTTAACCGCCCACTTAGCAACGGCGTTTCCCTCCGGTTATGCAATAATCTGGGGGGGAAGGATGTAACCACGGATACTTGTGCGATGGAAGTAATGGCGAAGTTTTTTGACGCGATGAGAATGCTAGAGCATTTTTGCGCCTGGGGATAGGGATTTGGCGTCACGGAGTACTCGCTGACGAAGTAACGGTTCTGCTGCGTGTTTCCCAGCGCGGCCGCAAGGCGGGGAGCCGGGCTCAGCTCTCGGGAGGGACGCGAGCTCCCGCCTATGGGAACAGGTATGGACCCGGGACTTGGGGCCCGGGTGAATGTTGGGATTGCCCGGGCGCGCGTCACCGGGGTCGCGCTCGCCTTGGCGAGGCTGCCTAGGTTCGGGCTCCGCAGTGGCGGGCCGGGAGGTTGAATCCCGGGTCGCGCGCTGCTTGGCAAGGGGTGCTCGACGAGAGCGCGTCGCAGCTTACCCTGCGGGGTTCCGCGATGTATGAGCAACAAGGGCTGTCTGGTGCTGGTGCACGAGGACGGGGGGCGTAGTCAGGTATCTTAAGCTCATCAAGGGCTTGATGCCTATCGTCCAGGTGAACTGCCGATTTCTTGAGTTTGAACGGGGGAGGGGCGCTCCCCAGCTTGGAGATGAAGCGAGCCTAGTGCGGCACGACCCGACAGTTCTGGCTCGTAGCCTCGTCGGGGGGCGCATGCGGTCGATTGCCGCTACCCTTTCTCGGTTCGCCTCAATGCGCGGCTGGACGAGGAACCAAGGAGCTTGCGGCGGGACTCGAAGACGCTGTCGGGTTCAGCTTCATCCTCGTGCATCGAGTTTGCTGAACGTCTCGGCAATCGTGGAGCAGAGTGGCGCGGTCGCGCGACTTCAGAATCATTCGACGTAGGCCTCATGTTGCGACCTAGCTGCGATTCATGTTACAGGACAGCAGCTGGAAAGTGGAGCAGCATTTTTTAACCAAAAGGCATGCAAAATAACTAGCCCTGAGGGGTAATGAAAGAAGTTTTTTTCTATCCTCTCATCCGGATTTGATGATAACAGAGTAGGCATCCAGAAAACAGAGGTCGCCCGCAGTGGAGTCGACTATCTGGTCTATGCGAGGCAGAGGGATGGATTTTGGGGCAGCCTTATTGAGGTCTGTGTAGTCTATGCCATGCGCAGCTTTCCGTTGGCTTGGGGAGACGACCGGTTGGCCAGCCACTCGGGGTGGACCGATCGGCTGGGATAAAGCCGGCGGCGAGAAGCTTGTCGATATCGCTCGCGGATAAGGCTTGGCATCGGGGCTGCGTGTACCTTCTGCGCACCGTGGGCGCGAGCCGCGGGACGGCTAAGCGATGCTCAATCACCCCCTGGGGACCCGGGCATGTCGACGGTTGCCAGGCGAAGACGTCGGAGTTTGACGAAGGAAGGCGATGAGCGCGCTTTCCTTTTGCTGTCAGCGAACCGCAATCTTGACGGTCCCGGGACTGGTCATGCGAGGAAAGACTCTTGCAGTCTGCGTCAGTGGCGAGATGCGCGGCTTGGCGGCACGGATCGGCGAGGGTCCACGTCGCCGCTGCATGGGGGCGCGTGGGGCGATGTTGCCGCACGCTGCTCGTCGCACGAGAGGCGGGCTTCAGTCCGGGACTGAGAATCGGGCCGAGGGGCCGGAAGCTTCATAGTTAGATACGCGTAGTGCGTAACGCATGAACTTCCACGCGGGGGCGCGAGCACCGCGTTGTAGGGAAGGTTGCACTCGGCGACGTCGAAGACGATGCGCTCGGTGCGGAATTGCCGCGATCCGAAGGTGACGGGCAATGAGACTGGCTGAGAGGCCAAGTGAGGCCTTCGTAATCCCATGATGGGCAACGAGGGCGAAGGCTCATCCGGGGCCTTGATCTTCTCGAAGACTTCGGGGGAAAGGATATTGAGGGCGGCGCCCGTCGACAAGGAGCGGCCACCTTGACGTTGCATATGGTGGGGGAGACAGCCAAGGCGAGCTGCCCTCACCGGGTTACGGGCCGGATGGTCGCGGGGGCCGAAGGTGATCGGGGTGTCGACCACCTCAGCTCTGGGACACTCGGGGCCCGGTGTCGCAGCCAAGAGCTCGCGCTTCATGGCCTTGAAGCCACAGGCGAGAATGAGCGTGCGCCCGCCGTCGAGGGGGCAAGGACATTCTCGGGTTCTTAGAATTCGAGAGGCTGCTCGATTTCGGGAGCGGGCTTGGCTTGCTGCCGCTCCTGCTGGACTTCTTTGGTGCGCTCGGCAAGTTATGGACGGCGCGGCACTCGTGAGGTCGTGGCGGTCCGTCTCGTGACGGAGCACCACTTCGGCCCGTACTGGTGGCGGGCGGGGCAGGAGTGGCTCTCTGCGCTTGCCGCGTTGTCGTCTCGGCGGCGACATCGCCTGGGGCGGCGTGGCCGCAAAGCGAAGTTGTCGGCAACATCCTTGCCCTTCTAGCGCTTCCTTCTGTCCGCCGTAACGCGGAACGCGAGGATTCGCCGCCCTCTCTGGGGCCTGGTTGGGGCTCGGGGCGTGGGTGGTTCCACGCCCGGGCCTCTCCTTGGCGGGCGCAGTGGTCGGCAAGATTGAACAGCTTGGCGAGTTTGGACGTTGCGGGTGCCCAACTTCTCGAGCATGCGCTGGTCGGCAGCCGACGAACGCGTGAATAACCGGTGGGGGCGATGTGAGGGATTGTGTTGCGAACCTGGCTGAAGCGCTGCAGAAAATGTTAACGCCTCGTCCCTGCCCTGACGTAGGGCGTGCAGGTCGCTCGGTCCAGGGCGTGGGAAGGTGCCTGGAAGTTTGCACAAATTGGTGGCAGAGACTCTCGCGGAAGAGTAAATCGACCTCGGGGAGATTCATCATCACAGGAGCGAGCTGGGCTTGAGGGCGACGGGGAAGTAATTCGCCATCATTCTCGTCGCCACCGAGCTGCTTAGATGGCGGTGGTGTAAATCTGCAAGAACTCCGAGGGGTCGACGGAGCCATCGTATTTTCTCGGCAAGCTGGGCCGGAACTTAGCTGGCCAGCGACCTGCGAGGCTGGGGAGAGGCCAGGCAACGAGCAGTCCGTACTGGGCGGGCTCGGGCGATGGATAGCGGTTTCCCAATAATGGCTCGGAGCTGGAGGCCGGGGCCTCGAAATGCCTGGCGGCGTCCGTCGCGCCGCTCACGCTGGCGCTCCATTGTGACCGGGTCCTCGTGGGCCCGGACCCGGTTCAGCCGGTTTGCGGAGGTTGCCGCCCGGGCTTGGTTTGGTTCGGGGCGGTAGCCGCTCGCGCTAGAAGTCGTGCGGTCGGAGGTCTCAGCACCTACATGGCCGTCGGCGGCGACCCGGCGGTGGGCGGTGCTCAGTCGGCGATCTCGCTAATCCACCGCCGCTCCCGGCCTCCACCCCCGGCAAATGCCGGGGGGTGGCGCAAGAGAGCTTCTGCCGCCAAGAGGGCCTCCTGCGGTGTCGCCGAATGAAAGTTGAGGCCGCGACGCGCCGTGGGGCGGCGCCTTTGTTCGCGCTTCATGGATGAGGCGGCGGCAGACCCGGCGGGGCACTTGCCGGCCCCCTCCGCGAGGGAAGGGGCCGAGGCCGCACTACCAGGCCGCCGCGGGGCGCGCTTTGTCCTCCGGGTACGCGCCGTGCGCCCCCAGGAAGGTGAAGAGGGAGAAGGTGGCGGGCTAGCCACTGGGCTAACGTTGCCCGGTGGGGTGTAGTCGCCGGACTCCTCGTCGGAATCCCGCGGACTATGGCCTCCAGCCATGAAGGGCGTCGGTATCGGGAACGTCGGCATTCCGCCTAAGGAAGAAAACTCCCCCTACCTGGCGCGCCAGCTGTCGGAGGATGAAACCTCGACGGCGGGAAGTCGGGTGACCCCCCTTTTGAGATTCGGCCAGGGGAGTAGTTCTCAGGTGAAGCCGGCGTCAGGTGTAGAAGAAAGATAGGCGAAGAAGACGTAGAAGAGGCGGACTAACGCTCGGGCAGGAACAGAGGGGGCCCGAGCTGGAATCAGGGGGGTTCGGACCGTCCGAAGCGAGTCCGGACCGTCCGAACCGTAGTGAAGCAGAAGGGTCCGGACTGTCCGATGCGGGTCCGGACCGTCCGAAGCGTGGTAATTGCGCGGGGCGCCTGGGAAGACGATCAACCGAGGCGCACAGAGGAGGCAAGAGGATTTATACAGGTTCGGGCCGCCGGAGCGTAATACCCTACTCCTGTGTGGTTGCTATCTGTGGTGGATGAATGAGATTACAGGGTGAACTTAGCTCGCGGCCGGAGCCGGAGAAGAAGAACAGTCGCTAGTGTGCGAGCCAGAGAGCCAGAAGACGGGGGAAGCTCCTGTCCAGTTCGGCCTGTCGCTTTCGGTGGCTTGGATCCTCCTTTATAGGCGAGGGGAGTCCACAGTGCCGTTACAAGGAGAGAGAGACCTCCTGGTGAGTTCTCCTGTAGCCACGGCCGCCTGCGACGCCCACGTCGGGGTTGGAGGAACGTCATGTCTACCTGCGACGCCTGCGTCGGAGTTGGAGGAGTGTCTAGTCGCTCATGGCCGCCTGCAGAACCCACGCCGGAGTTGGTGCAGCACGGCGGGTTGGTCGTCCCATGGTCCGGCCGCTGCAGGCGGCTAGAGTCTTGAGGATGTGACGGAGCACACTGTGGCTACCAGAGCGTGGGAAAATGAAGCTCACACAGTCAAAAATCTCTGACGGCACAGTCGACAGGTGACAGAGCGAGTGACAGGCGGGTGTCACACTCCGTCGCCTCGTCATTAATGTGGGCAGTTGGGGAGCTGACCCGCCCAGGCTGGCCTCGGGCTTGGGGGTGGAGAGCTCTCCGAGCCTTCCGCGCGCGCGTGACGCCGAGGCCTCCGGGGGCCAGAGCTGTGGGTCCCGTCCCCGGGGGCGACACCTGGGTAGGCGCGCCGGACCCGGGCAGCGCCCAGGCCCCGGGCACTTAGGGGGGAACCAGCAGTAGCTCGCCACCGCTCGTGCAAGATGTGGGCCCCCAAAGGGCTGTCGTGGCTGATGACTCAGACGTCCTAGGAACGTGGGGCCCCCAGTCCCGTTTCGCCGACACTACGGCTAATAAAATTGATTTTGAAAATAATTGTAAAGCTCGCAATTATATTTTAAATGGAGTTTCTCGTTCTGATTTTGATCGAATCTCTCATTTTGAAACTGCGCATGAGATGTGGAAGGCCTTATGTGATTTTCACCAAGGATCTTCTAACATCAAAGAACTGCGCAAAGATATTTTTAAAAAGGAGTATATGAAATTTGAGATGAAATCTAGAGAAACTCTTAATGATTATTATGCTCGCTTTAACAAAATTTTGAGTGATCTTCGTTCTGTTGATGATGCTTATGATGCTAATTATACTCAGTCTGAAGTTTCTCGACATCTTTTGAATGGTCTTGACATGTCTATTTGGGAAATAAAAGTTACATCTATTCAGGAATCTGTAAACATGAATAGTTTAACCTTGGAATCTTTGTATACCAAATTAAAGACACATGAGATGAATATTCTTTCACGAAAAATTAATTCAAAATCTTCTGCTTTAGTGTCTTCTTCTAGTTATTCAGTCAATGCTTCTTCATCACTTTTTTTAACTGCTTTTAATGCCATGTCTGATGACGAACTCGAGCAAATCTTGGAGGAGGACTTGATTTTGTTAACTAACAGACTCTCTCGAGCTTTGAATAATATAAGAAGCAGGAAACGAGGAGGTCCAATTCGGTGCTTTGAATGTGGAGAGCCTAATCACATTCGCGTCAATTGCCCTAGGCTCGGGAAAGGATCAAAGGAAAATGAAGAGGACAAGAGCAAAAACGAGAAGAAGAAGAAGATATTTAAAGGCAAGAGAAACAAAGAAAGTTACAAGAGGATGCTAAATAAAGTGTGTGTTGCCTTTGAACAAGCAAGTGACATCGACTTTAGTAGTGAGGAAGAGGATGATGACAAAGGCAAAAACATCTCTGGAGTATGCCTCATGGCTTGTGGAGGATCAATATCTGGAGAGTCTGATTCTGATAATGAACACATTGAGGTAACTCCTTTTCAAGATATTATTGTTTCTCTTGGCTTTAAGATTCAAAAATATGAGAAAAAGATAAAACAACATGACTTTATTGTTGAATCTCTTAATGCTGAAATTTCTAGACTAAAATCTCTAATTCCTGATGATGATAATTGTGCATCTTGTGAAGTTTTATTTTCTGAAATTTCTTCTTTACGAAATATTCATGCTAATAATTGTTTGAGATTAGAATCTGAAATTGAGAAAACAAAAGTTTTTAAAACTTCTTTGGCTCTTGGTCTTGCTTTACATTCTCGTACTGCTAATGAGTTAGTTTTGACTAAAAATCTTTTAAGAAAATATAAAGTTGCTTTTGGTGCAAGTTCTTTGTTCAATGTTTTATGTGCTAAAAGAATTAGACAACACAAGGAGGTTTCAAGTTCTAAAACTTGCTCAACATGTTTTGTGAATGAGGTAAAAGTGAAAAATGCTCTTGGTCGTGTTGAGTATATGGAGAATATTGTGAAAACTCATGAGATGATTTCTTGTTCAAACTGTAAGAAACAAAAAGGAGTTTTAGTAGATTGTGAAAAATGTGCTAACTTAACAAAAGAAGTTTCTTATTTGAAAAGTTCCTTGGAACGATTTTCTGATGGTAAAAAGAAACTTAACATGATTTTAGATCAATCAAAAATAAGCACACATAATAGAGGGTTAGGTTTTGATCCACATGCTTATCAACCTTCTATTTTGAGTGTTACAAACAATATAGAAATTTTGACAAAACCAGAACCTAAGAAACTATTTTCAAATCTGCTGGAATTATGTCTTCTCTTTCTTCTCCAAACCAAGGTGTTTCTACTAGAAAACCTTCAATTTCAAAATCATCTTCTCATGTGAAGTATACATGTACTTTTTGTGGAAAAGATGGATATTTGGTTGGTTATTGCTTTAGACTTGCAAGAAAACAGAAAAAAGACAAAGAACGTGAACTTGCAAGGTTGAGGTGGCAAAGGTCGAGCTTTTCTTCAAGAGGCCCGGTTAGACTAGAAGCCTCAGGGAGGTCCAACCAGTGGCCATGGACAGTTAGACCGCAAACACATCAGCAATCAAACCGACGGCCGACAGTGGTTAGACCGACTTTTCAGCTTTGGTTGGATAAGTTTTCGGTAAAGCCCCAAGGTAAGTTTGGTACTAATTCTATTTATGCATATACATGTGCTTTGCCTACTGGTTCTATTGGTCGTGTATCTCAGTGTTGGATTCCTAAATTTCTTATTTCTAATCCCAACACAAAGGCCTCGACATCTTCTTATGCATAGGTCTTTTAGCGGCATACTCCCCATGTGCATTAAACGATTGAGACGTTATTGCTTTTAAGGTAACATTGATCTACTTATAAATTGACAATATAATATTTACTTCTTCATTAGCTTTTTCTCGTTAGTTATGGAGATAGTAGTTTTTCATAATAATACAAGTGGATATATGTCAATTAATGAGACCCTTGGTGATATCTTTGGCAATTTGATCTTTGGCAATTTGTTGTCTTTTTTAAAACTTTTGATATCTTCTCGATTTGCTTTTTCATGTTTAATTTATTGCACTGCTCTCAATTTGAAATAAAAAAGAAAAGTGGAGCTTTGTTTTATACCTCTAGTATATTCTTGTGCTTGCTAGCAATATAAGTGAGTTCTTTTGGTTGCTAGTTTAGCTTGTATGCATTCTAGTCTTTATATGAGTCTCTGCTATTACTTTTAAGGCATATGATGCATGACACTTAAATTATTTTATTTGAATTAAATAAATATGCAATATTGAAACTCGTGCTAAGTTTGAATAATTTATGCTTATATTTATTCTTTGTTGAATTTTCATTCCTCAAATGCTCAAAAATGTCTTTATTTTATGAGAGAAAAAAATAGATACCGAATCCTTGGCAAGAGTATTCACCACAAGGACGTATCCGAAGAGAAGAAAAAAATGGATACCGAATCCTTAGCAAGAGTATTCACCACAAGGACGTATCCAAAGAGAGATAAAAAAATGGGTAACGAATCCTTGGAAACAGTATTCACGACAAGGACGTACCCGAAATGAATTGAGAAAAAAAGGAAAGAAGAAAAAAAATATATTCTCTTTTGAGCAAAATATTTAAGAAAGGATGTGTTATTCAACTTGACTAAGTATAAGGGTATTTTGTTCAATATATGTACTAGTAAATATATTGCATTATAAATTGTTGAAATCATGAATTTTTAATGCTGATTTGATCTTGATTATAATATCATTGATTCATGTTTGGACTATAACTCATACTCGTTTGCTAGTTGATCAATTTATCTCCCTTGTGTTGCAACACTTATCCCTGAGTTGCTTTAGGTACATTTCAAAGCTCCTAGAAAAGAAAATTTCAGAAGAAGAAAAATTGATAAATTTTTTCGCATTTCTTTGCATTTGTGCTTTTATGGTTTATATTCTTACTTTTGAAGTTCTTGATGAAATCATTGTTAAAGGGGGAGAAATATACAAAATGCATGCTTAAAGAAAGGGAGAGTTTTTTAAAAAAGGGGACAATTTGAAAGTTTGAAAGTTTTGACAAGTTGATCGATTCTTAAAAATAGTCGATTTGGAGATATTGCCAATGTGTTCATCAAGGGGGAGATTGTAGAATCATTGTCATGATTAATATTTTGTGATGAACAATTGGCTTTACAAATGATTTTACAATGAAATTTGGTTTAAAAATATATGTAGATATTGATGTGAGTGTGTGTGAGTGTGTGTGACTAATGTGGGTCAGGTTGCGATATCTGTGCCTAGAAACGGTTGTTTTGTCTATTTGTGCGCAGGTGACTTGAGGTCTAACCTTGGTCAATGGTGAGGACCGGGACTACGCTCAGGGAGGAGCCGAGGTCTAGCACGGTCAGAATGGCATGTGACAAGGTTGGACTAAAGTCAGTTTATCTTGTAGTCAACATCAGTTAACGGTGGGATCGGGACAAAACTCAGGAAGAAGTCGAGGTCCAGAACGGTTAAGGATACCGGGTGACGAGGTTGGACACAAGGTGGCACACGGTGGCGGGACACCGTGTGGGAGGTATTCGTAATGGGCTTCACAAGTCGTGTGTACAAGCGCTGAAAAAATCACGGAGAAATTCGGAGGAAAGAAAATAGGAGAGAGACTGCCACAGTACTCGGCTATTGCTACAGTAAATCGGACTGCCACAGTAATCCGACTTGCTGCTACAGTGTCGGAGTGCTACAGTGATTCCTGCGCGTGAGGGAGTCTAAGGTGGTTACGGAAAGGAGAATTTAATTTGGTAAATTGTAATTAGATTTGGTAATAGAAGGTTTGAGTCTTAGTGGAACTACGAGTTCTACTCCTACTTTGTGTAGGATGTTTGAGGTATAAATAGATGAGGGGTTGAGGCCCTGGATGTATAACGTTTGGAAGAGAGAAAAGCTAGAGTTTAGTTTTGAGAAAGGGGAGTGCTTTGTATGCATTTTGTAAACACATCTTGATGCAATAAAGTTAATCTACTTCGAAGAGCATCTTCGGTGTGTATCCTTCTGAATTCCAACGGTTCATCCAACAAGAGTGCGGCGGCGAAGCGGCAGTTCTATCGTTGGACATACGGCGGTCAGACCAGCGCAACAGAGACGGTCTGACCGGTGCACTCCATCCAGGTTTGAGGGTATCTTTTATTCCGCAAAAGATTTTGGTTTTTGGTGTTCCTACCATTCACCCCCCTTTGGTAGGCTTGGTTGTTGTGTTCGATCCTACAGGTGATACAGTGACACCGGTCACATCCATCCTACCTGGCTGCTTCGCCTCGACTTTAACAAATTAAAATTGTAATTTGGAACTTATTTTCTTCGTTTCGAATATTAAAGTTGTATCTAACGGCCAACACGATTGATGTATGGAATTTAAAAAATTAAATATTTGATCAATACAAATCCAACTTTATTATTGATCAAACGTTTAAAAATTTTCAATCCATCAATCGACTTTTCTAACTGTTAGATCTGCTTCAAGATTAAGTTTTTACTGTTAATAATTTAATTTATTTTTTAATTTACAAAACTAAATTTTAATTTTCTTTTTTTACAGAAATACACTCTTACCGCCGTGGGGCAGGACGGCATTTAAAAACCGCCGTGGCCCACGGCGACAAATGGCCGGGGCCCACCGCTTCGTCACCAGGCCGTGACGGCGGCCCACGATGTTAGCGGGCACGGGCATGGGTGCGAGCAAGGGCACGGGCACGAGCAAGAGCGCGAGCAAGAGCTGAATGACACCCACAAGACGGGAAGTGTCTGGGCACGGGCGTGAAAATTCCACCAGCTCGTGCCCGAGCCCGCGCTCGCGCCCGTGCCCGTGCTCGCTGACGCCGTGGGCCGCCCGTCACGGCCTGGTGACGCCGCCGTGGGCCCCGGCCATTTGCTGCCCTGGGCCACGGCGTTTTTTAAATCCCACCCTAGCCCATGGCGGCAAGAGTGTATTTCTGCAAAAAAAAGAAAATTAAAATTTAGTTTTGTAAATTAAAAAATAAATTAAATTATTAACAGTAAAAACTCCTTCAAGATTTATGTGCGTCGTCGGGCCTGGTGGGGTGCACATTTTGGCTAACGGGCTGCTCCCCCACGGCCTGTTAACCCGTGGGGCTGCTTCCTCTGCCCGATTTCTTTTCTTTTTCGCAGGGGGTAGCGGCGGCCAGCGAGCTTGCGCGAGGTCGGCCGTCCGATGGTGGTCGGTGGAGGCAGGGAGGAAGAGAGAAGCAAGGAGGACGCCAAATCCGGCCGGATCCGGCCGAGGGTGGAGACGGAGAAGAAGAGGGAGGCGAGGAGCGTTCCTCCCCCGGTCAGATTTGCCACGCCGTCACACGAAGATGCCTCTACTGCCACCGCAGAAGCGCCCTCCCACCTCCGTCAAGCCCCTGCCGCTGTCGCACGAAGGCCCTGCCTACACGGTGGTGCCGTTGGACGTGACGCCGTCGGGGGTCACACAGCCGTTGGTGGAGATCCTGTGGGAGCGCGTCCCCGACAACGTCGTCCGCTCTTCCCGCTGCGCCTCACCCTCTGATGTGGTCATCCCCTGGTATGGAACCAACTACCCATCCATCCTTAGGTTTGCTTGAGCTAGTGGTAAAGCAAAAGGAGGATCGCATTTTTTTTGGACATGGATGAAGGAAATTTCTCCTGGATTGCAAAGTAGGTCAATAGTAGTTAGTAACATCTAATGGGACTGATGCCATCATACACAACATTACCTTCCTTAAGATTAAAATGGAGGTCAGGGAAATAATAATTGTCTCCTTTCTATTCAGATTTACACTCCCTGGTTGCTGTAGTTTCCATCTTTAGTCATGTGCAACTTCATATACAAAGTTGTGCAAATTAGGTTATAAGTTTGTGCAACTACTGATTTTTGAATCTACTGTGGATTCCATCCAGAGTTTTGTTCATTTAGAAATTTAGAGGAAACCTTGTTCTGTTCTCTCAGTACAAAGGACCTACACTATACTAGCTTTCCACTATAAATTACATAGTGAATAGGAGAAACCCTTGTACAAAAATTTGTTTTTTACTTGCACTTATTGTGAGACCTTCCCACAATAGAGAAGTTTGTTCTACTCATTGTTAAGCTCATTTCCTTTTACTATAGTACCTGAGCTGCTCTGCCATATGCTACGTGACTTTACATGACCTACTGTGCAACTTTGAAAATTCAGGTTATTTGCAACTCGGAAATTTATTTTTGTAAATACTTTTAGCATAACTTCTCAATGTTAGTAAGGGTGCTTGATCCTTCCTTTATATTAGATCCTAGGTTATTTATTATGAAGCCAAGGTTTATGAATGTTAGTAAATATTTGCAATTTATCTCTACTTAATTTATCTTTGTTGGTTTCAAAGTCAGGAGCAAATAATTGCCCCTTCTAAAAAAATTGCACCCCCAGTTGTTTGTAGTTGCCATTTTCAAGCATGTGCAATTTCAGTTACAAACTTGTGCAACTGCAGTTACAAATTTACACAACTTCAGTCATAAATTTTGTGCAACTATTGATTTTGTTTCTATGAAATTATGCAAAATCTTCTATGTAGGCACACAGGTTCCCTCTGATGCAACTGACTGAGCGCCCACTTCAGTGTTTCAACCCAGATCACCCTAGGAGATGGCAGGAATGCGAAGTTTTGGCAGGACAGGTGGTTAAGTTGGCTTGCTCCAAAAGAGATAGCCCCAAACCTCTTCAACATAGTCAAATGCAAGAACAGGCTAGTGTGCTAGGAACTGATGGCAAATGTTTGGCTCAGATCCATGCATCATATCTCAACAATAGGTCAGTTTGTTCTGTAAGCAGCAGCACAGTTTCTCTTAATGACTATATCTGTAATCTGCATCAGACTTGTTATATCTTATTTGATTAACTTCTTACTGTTCGCAGCCTTCAACAATCTACACTTGGAAGCATGCATTTTGGTAAGAGCGTCATTGCTTTGTTGTATTCCAGATTTATTTGATCATGCTTTGAAACTATAGCCTATAGGTTCTCAGATTGACCACCAGGTTGATCTGATGCCTTTTCATCTGTCATGTAAAAACTCCATGCTTCCTGTCTATATTTTAGCACCTTTTCTGGCTTTCCCTATTGTGACAAAACAGTCAAGCACGGTGCTTTTGGTCTGGTGCTTTTCCCTCCTCAAAATGAAAAGGCTTCGATTAATATCCTGTTTTTGTTATCTAGTTTTCACTGGTTATGTAATTTTCACATCCAAAGATAAACAAATTCGATTAATATCAGGTTTTGTTTGTTAAGTACACTAAATAAATTTTTTACTCTCTTTTTTACACAGGCACTACACGACATTTTCCAAAATATGTGATGAGTTTACAACAAAATAATTGTAATCAGTCACAAGACAAAGATTGTACATTCAAGGTAAAAGAGGGGGGGGGGGGAGAGAGAAAAGATTGTACAACTTGCAGTCAAAATCCAGAATTGTATTCATCTGTGCAAAGGTTCATGGTTTTGTTCATGGTGTGGTTAGATCGATCTGATGATCAAGTCCTCAGATATTTTGGTGCTTTGTGTTTGATCGATTTCACTCACGTGTATCCTTGCCTTCTTTTGATGTGTGCTATCTGCTGTTGTTGATTTGTATGCGATTTTGGGGGTAGAGGATGATGAATTTTGTGATATGTTTCATTGCAATTAGGGAGCAGTCTGCTAATGCAGCCATTAATTTTACTAGTTTTGGCTACAAGTTGGTCTGTATTGTGGTTTGTACCGCTACAATTTTTTGGGAGTAATATGTGGGTAAAGTAGCAGCAGTATGATCTACAATAGTCAATACGCAATTTTTTGGGAGTAACCTAAAGATGTTGTAGAAGTGACCAACTTGGCAGGGTGGTGCAGATCGAGGACTTGGGCGCCGACTACCAAGTGAAGCTCCTCCGGCTTCACTACAGCAGGTGCTTTCTTTTTTTCCTTGCCCTAATGCCTTTGCTGTTATTGGCTCAGGCCTCAGTGAGAGCATGATAGGGTAGTAAATAGAGTTTTTTTTTTTATGATTTTGAGGTTTGCCTTCTCCACAGATCCTTCTGAAAATAATGCACCTAGGTTTTTTTGGTAGGGTGGAGAATTTTGTTGGTTTAAGCTTGATTTGCTCTATCAAATATGCTGCAATGCAAGGATCACATTTGTTATGCAAATTTGCTATTTATCAGCCGTCTAATGTTTTTCTTAACTGTCAGTCGCATACACTTGCACAATGCATAGGCTAAAATTGCATAGAGCTCAAACTAAACTTGCATAATATGGAAAAGTGCAACTTTGGTATAAATGAAGTGCACCTTATTGTTTACTTTGTCTTTTATTAATTCAATCAGGAAGTTTTGAGTTCTTTTGTGTTTTTCACTCTTAGGGCGTCTGTCTGAAACCATGAACATCCAACAATTAATTCCCATACCACTTTCTTATTCCAAGACCACATGCACACAGTTATAAACCTCTTTCTTTTAACATAAAAAATCACACATTCATTTTTGCTACATCTAGAGATATAAATTTGTGCTCTGCCTAGAGAGATATCTAGGACACTTATGTTTTTTCTAGGTTTTTGTGATGTGTCTAGAAGTGAGAAAAACAGGCACAAGGTGGCACAGTTTTACATGCATCAACATCTCATCAGGCCTGGCTACCTTTTCAGAAGAATATTTTTTCTGCTATTGCTTGAAGTGTGCTGAGTATAAGCTTTCTGCAATTTTTCAGGGCACAAGATGCCACAGTTGGGGATTAAAGATTTTTTTCTCAAGGTAATTGTGCAATTTCTTATGTAGTACTAGCCCTCACTCTTTTTGAAAAGATGATTTCTGTTTCACATGGCTCTGCTGAAACACCCCCTTAGGAATTTGCCTTTGAACATTTATTGTTCATATAGTTCTGCCTAGGAAGAATGTGGATCAAAGATTATCATGGCAGTTATAGTTTACAAAGGAACACATACCGATTCAGTAGTTTTTTGTATGTCTTTTCCAGTTATGGCACTGCATGAGCAGGGGAAAGTGCCCCACCTAAATTACCAGGTAATATAGCATCATGGTTAAACTAAATTTGTAGTGTATACCTTGAGAAAGCATTATACATTTTTTAAACGGAACCTATGACATCAGACCATCAGGTAGTGTACAGCTTGAGAAGCCACACATATAGAAACACACAAACACACGTGGGTGGCCTCAGCTGATATTCCTGTTTCTTTTTTTGCCTCCAGCGTAACATTGGCTTCTATGGAGATTTTTTATGACTCATGTGGTGAAGTAGTTAATTTATTTTGTGATTTCAAAATCAGCAACTAATAATTGTTCATTTTATGCAAATTGCACTGCCCATTTGTTTACAGTTGCCATTTTAAATCATGTGCAAGTTCAGTTATAAATTTGTGCAACTTCAGTTACGAAATTGTGCGACCATTGATTTTTGCTTTTATAATTTTGTTATGTGTATCAAGGCTTTGGCAAAAACATGCACAACATGCCACACTTCTACATGTATAAAGTGCCCATCAGGTTTGAGAAGCATTTTTGTTTTCAGTATATCATGCTTTTGTTCATGTGGAATCAGACATCCAAACCAAAAAGCAAGGCTAACAAAACCGTCTTTTGTTTCTGGGAAAAAAATTGGGTTCAGAGAGCTGCAAAGTTTCAACTACAACACAAAAATGGCGCACCCTTGGCGTCGTTCAAGACACCGGCACTGCGAGTTGACTACGTTCTCCAGAAACTATGTTCCAAGTGAGATTGCAGAGCTTGTCATGGAAATAGCCAAAAAGCAAAACCAAGGAGCATTAACAGTTCTCAGTGCATGATACCCCCAAAGAGGCCAACCCATTCCGACTTTGGTACCCAATTGCATGATACGGTAGTAGAAATCCATGTGTAGTACAAATCATCACGTAGTCACAGCGACCTTGAAGGACCTACCGATGTTGTCATTCACTCATTTCTGATGCAGCCATGGCAGGATGTGCTGTGCTCCTAATTTGTATCAAGAGAGGGTTGTAGACAGCGATTAGATCGATCTGGAATTTTTTTGATTTTTATATTTATTTATTAAAAGATTTGCAAAAATAGATTTTTGTTTGAAAAAATTGCAAAAATAGACTCCCGCCGCCCTCTGGGAGGGCGATTTTTAAAAATCGCCCTCCCAGAGGGCGATTTTATGACGTGGCTGACGGCCGTTGGCCCCCCGCCGACGACCGTCAGCCCCATTTTGCAGGCGGGCCCCGGTCTCCCAAAAACCGCCCTCTCAGAGGGCGGCAAGGGGGCCGCCTGCAAAAAACACGGGCGCGGGCGCGGGCGAGGGCGCGGGGCGCGGGCGCTGGCGCGGGACGCGGACGCGGACGCGGTCGCGGGGCCGAGGGCGCGGCAGCGGGGCGCGAGCACGGGGCCGAGGGCGCGGGCGCGGGGCCGAGGGCGCGGCCGCGGGGCGCTGACGCAGGCGCGGGGCCGAGGGCGCGGCCGCGGGGCGCGAGCGCGGGGCCGATGGCGCTGACGCGCGGGCGCGGGGCCGAGGGCGGGGCGCGAACGCGGGCGTGCGGGGAGGGAGGCCGGCACTAGGGGGCATTTCGCAGGCGGCCCCCTTGCCGCCCCCTGAGAGGGCGGTTTTTAGGAGGCCCGGGGGCCGCCCGTAAAATGGCTGACGGCCGTCGGCCGAGAGCCCGATAGCCGTCAGCCACGTCATAAAATCGCCCTCTGGAAGGGCGATTTTTAAAAACCGCCCTCCCAGAGGGCGGTGGGAGTCTATTTTTGCAATTTTTTCAAACAAAAATCTACTTTTGCAAATCTTTTAATAAATAAATATAAAAATCAAAAAAATTCGATCGATCTGATCCTTTTTGTTTTTGCTGACACAGCCCATAGCCTGACATGTGAAGTCCACAGATCTGTTTTTGCTGTTGTCCTAAATTGAAACAAAATCCGTAGTGGTTTTTTGGGCTATTGGGCCGAGTTGTTATTGGGCTATCGGTCTAAACTCAAAGAAATTGAGCTAGAGTTTTTTTATTGGGCTGTTGGTCTAAACTCAAAGTAGCCCCGTTAGAAGGATTGTTTGATAGATTTAATTTTTTTAAATGTTTTGTTATTGGGCTGTATGTTCAAACTAAAAATAGGCCCATTAAAAGGGTTGTTTGATAGATTCGATTTTTTAAAAATGTTTGATGGATAGGTGCTCCCATACAAATCTACTTAATTTATGTTTTTGTTGCGTTGTTTTTCTTTCCTCGTAAACAAGCGAACTTGTTCAACTGGAAAGGCAATCTTGTACTAACAATTCATGTATAGTGATCTCTAATATAAGATCGATTGGCTTTTCACGCTCGTTTTCATTGAGATTACGAGATTTCTGGCCCTGATGTCCTTAAATTATGGGAGAGCCGTGGAATGTAGCGAGCAGGGTACCATTTGGTCTGCTCGTGAGGCCGCGATCCACGTGCTTGCTGCGCCACTAGTATGGCCTTGGGCTTCGGGCAATGCATAGGCTGACACATTCCTTTGATTAATCACGTAATGATGTTGAGTTTGGCCACATAATTGTTGTGTGTGTTATGTTCATGAGTCTAAGCACCGGTTAGTCAGATACTTAGATACAGACATAAAACCTCATTGCTTGTAATTAGTAAATGCATGGGGAGATGTGTATGCAAAAAAAAAACTTATTAGGTCGAACAGTACCGGAGGCTGGAAGTATGTACAATAAGACCTTAAATGCGATCTCTAAGAATACCACTTAGATTTATATGATGGGATAGAGAAGAAAAGAGAGAAGAATCTGCCTCTCATACAAGAGCAGCCTCCAACCAAGCTACAAGAGAGATAAGAGAAAGAGATCAAATAGATTAAGAGCATACAAATAAAGTAAAATTATTATGGTGTATTGGAGCAAGTGTACTAGAGGTAATATGTCCTCCTAATTATGAGTGGATGATGTGAATAAAATTAGATGTAACCATCACCTCTAATACTGAACTTGCTAATGTTCAGGAGGAATTGAGGATGTCTGAACAGATGACAAAGCTAACTAGCTCTGTTATATATGTCTGCTCTCAGCCAGCGCAACTATTTGCTGCTAGCTCGATCATAAACACATGCATTACACACGAAAGCATGCAGAGAGAGATGAACGATCGATCGATCGAATTAGATATATATTGGGGTGTCAAACAAAAGTAATTAGAGCATTGTGTATACATGGGTTGGGTGGCAGTAACATGCGAGATTTAGATAGGTAGGTTTGGAAGGCATTAGGAATCGGCGAGATGTGAAAATACGCCATTGAGGGTAGCGCGTGCGCTCAGCCATCGCTCGCTGTTTGCACGGGTGCGCGGTCGTCAACTGATAATGAAGCTCCAGCCAGCAGCGATGGACTAGCAAAAAGTGGTAGACTATTTGGAATTCAGTGGCGGAGCTTCAGTATAATTATGAGGAGGGCTAATGTGTAAAAGTGTTCTAAAACAGAAGCTATTATACAACTTTGCTCCGCACTAAAGGACGGAACAAGGGACTCCAGGCCATGACCCTGTTTGGTCTCAGTGAAGCTCCCCTCTTGATTTGGATGAAAAAGATTTGGCTTCGATTTGCTCTATAGGCAATGCTTTTGAATTTGTGATCTTTGCTTGATCGATGGATGCCTGTTTTAGCATCTGGTTGTAGTCTCCTAGTCCGAATCTAAGAGTTTGGGGTGAAAACTTTCTTGTTTTTCCTTGAGCAACCTTTCTGAACTGTTAAACGATATATATTTTTTAAAAATTTTTATCTAAAAGTTATTTTAAAAATATATTAATCTATTGTTTAAGTATACTACTTAATTAATTAAGGCGAGTTGGTGTGGATTAGGTTTCAGAGTATGGATCATGACAGTGTTCAGTGTCCGATGAGCCTGGTGGCGCGTGCCTACGCAGCTGCTCGACGTGACCATGCATGGCGACGTCGTCTTCTGATTTGTGAGCCCATTGCTGCGTGCAAACGAGTCGGATTCAAGGCGTGCATGTGGAGAATTTTTTTATTTTTATATTTATTTAATAAAATATTTACAAAACTACATTTTCATTTCAAAAATTTACAAAAATATACTCCCACCGCTCTCTAGAAGGGCGATTTTTATAAACCACCCTTCCAGAGAGCGATTTAATGACGTGGCTGACGGCCGTTAGCCAGACGGCCTACGGCTGTCAGCCATTTTGCAGGCGGTCCTCCGGCCACCCAAAAATCGCCCTCTGAGAGGGCGGTAAGGGGGCCGCCTGTAAAAATCTGGCCGGTTCCCCTTGCCCGCGCCCTCGCCCGTGCCCTCGCCTGCACCCACGCCCTCGCCCGTGCCCTCGCCCGCGCCCTCGCCCACGCCGGATTTTTACAGGGGGCCCTCTTGCCGCCCTCTCAGAGGACGGTTTTTGGGTGACCGGGGGCTGCCTGCAAAATGGCTGACGGCCGTGGGCCGTCCGGCCAACGGCCGTCAGCCACGTTATTAAATCGCTCTCTGGAAGGGCGATTTATAAAAATCGCTCTCTCAGAGGGCGGTGGGAGTATATTTTTGTAAATTTTTGAAATGAAAATATAGTTTTGTAAATATTTTATTAAATAAATATAAAAATAAAAAAAATTCTGCATGTGGAATTGATGACGCATTTCCAGCCCAAACTGAGCAGTCGTGTGCATCTTTTCAGTTGGGCCATAATGAGCTATCTTTTTATTTCGGCCCATATTGGTCGGCCCGGAACGGGACATCCACGCAACGAATTTTTATTGTTACTAATTTATTTATTTTTTTAATTTACAAAACTAATTTTCGATTTGGATCATTTGCAAAACTACCCTCTTGCCGCCCTGGATCACGGCGGTATTTAAAAACCGCCGTGGCCCAGGGCGGCGAATGGCCTAGGCCCACGGCGCCGGCACGGCCTGTCGACGGTGTCAGCCGGCCGGGGGTTGCGTTGCCCGTGCCCGTCCCGCGTCCGCGCCCGTCCCGTCCCCGCGTCCGCGCCCGTCCCCGCGCCCGCGCTCGTCTCCCGTGCCCACGCCCGCGCCCGCACCCCGCGCCCGTCCCGTCCCCGCGTCCGCGCCCGTCGCCGCGCCCCGTGCCCCGCGTTCGCGCCGTCGCCGCACCCCGTGCTCGCGCCCGCGCCCGCACCCCGCGCCCGCGCTCGTCTTCCGTGCCGGCACGGGCATTTTTGCTCTTGGCCCGGGGCCATTCACCGCCGCCGTCACGGTCTGGTGACGGCGCGGTGCCCTGGTTCATTCGCCGTCCTGGGCCACGGCGGTTTTTAAATCCCGCCGTGGCCCAGGGCGGTGGGCCATAAGAGGGTAGTTTTGCAAATGATCCAAATCGAAAATTAGTTTTGTAAATTAAAAAAAAAATTAAATTAGTAACAGTAAAAATTCTCCACGCAACCCGTCGCGTGTCTTCATTACCTGCCGGACTCTCACCCCCTCTCTGGGTCTGTCTGTGCACATGTCGTACACTTATATACTACTTTCTCTATCCCAAAATACAATAATCTAATACTAGATTGGATATAAGCCAGTATTATAAATCTGAAAAGAGAATCTGTTCAGATTCATAGTACTAGTTTATGTTCAATGTAGTACTATGTTACTATATTTTATCAGAAAAGCTCCTGTTAGCACGCGCCTGAGCCTCATGCCCACGCATGCACAAAAAAAACTAAAGGTACGATGGAGTCCTGGCAGGATAGTACGTTTGCCAAAGACCGAGGCACGCTGGTGTATATATGAGAATATTCCTTCATGCCGTTGAAGGCTATATCCATCCCTTCTTTGCTAGCCAAATATATGACTTTTCTTAATTGTCATCAACTTATATTTTTCATTTCTTGTGTGGCACTACCGTTACACAACAGTCATATTGCTATTAATTGGCGTTGAAAAAGACTAACTTTACCCCTTATATTTTTCTCTATTGTAATTCCTTCCATACCATTGAACTCTAGAATATAGCCATAGCAATAGCAATATGACAGCAACATTTTCAGCACAGTCAGCATTACGATCATAGATCAGTCAATTTGATTCACATCATCCATACGATATATTCATATTCATTGGTTCAAATATTTACCAAGCAAACTAGCAAGTCAGTGGTTCATAGATCAAGCAAAATAACAAGTTCAAGTGTCCTGCATATAATAAAAAAAACAGCAGCCATTGTTGTCCATACAATTCTCAACTTGGTTCATGCTTCCTAAGCAAAATAATATAGCCATAAGTTCACAAATCAAGCAAAATAAGAAGATTGCTCTACATACATATTGTGGGCCATAAAATATGAGATGCATCAACTACAAATTCAGGTCTCGAAATTTCCTTTTGCTTTTGGTGTGTGAGGCAGGACTTTGGCTTAGAGAAGTTTTGCTTCTACTGGCCATTACTGGACTATCAGGTGGCACAGAAACTTGCTTCTTCTTTTTCTTCCCTTGTGCCTTTGCCTTCCCTTTATCATTTTTCTCTACTCTAGGCATGGAGGTGACACGTGGTGGTGTGGTTTCACCTAAAGACAGCAAAGGGTACTCAATGGAGAGTGGCAAGGGTTGGTTTGATCCACTTCTAGACCTGCACATGAGTTTTGCACTTGAGGCAAAAATATTGAGTATGCTTTGATCAGGAAAAAAGGGCATTGAATATTGGACATGTACCTGAGAGAGTTTCCAGCACCTAAGCTAACTGAGGCACCTTGACTGTAATACAAAGAAATAATGCAATTTTTCAGAAAAAAATCAGAATATAAATATGAGATCTCTAAGTGTACATAAGCATACCTAGAAGGAAAATGCATTGTTTTAGGTGCTAGGTCAACAGGTACAATGCTGCTCTCACATGATGGAGTGCATGGGATATGAAGCACCTCTGAATTTTCTGGAGTATAACATTCAGGGATAGGCACAACATTTGTGGGCTCAGTATATGTAATGGTCATACGAACTACCTTGCTGTCAACATATTTGCTAAACATTACAAGTAGTTCCTGATTTGTTGTGATTTGTGGAAAGTTTTTTTTTAGAGTTCATCATAGTAAAAAACAGGTATTGTTTCATTATAGTCATGAGGATTTTGATCCACAATTTCTTCCACAAGATCCTTAAAATTGCATAGATCAGAATCAACAGCCTTGGTGCAATTAAAGCATGCAAACTTCTTCCTACGCTTTTTAGGATTGCCAGTGAGTCTGATTTTCAGCAAGTAACTGGATTTAGAGTCCATCCTCTGAATCAACGGGCTATCAAAACTATGCACACACTACAATTTCTACTCGTTCCTACTCCCAAATTAGAAGAATTAAGCAAGGCAAAGGAAAAGAACTTGAACAACATACCCTGCAGGAAGCCAAGATGTGTTGGGGCTTTGCCCCGGCATAGCCATGCCTCCCCCTGCTGCTTGCTTGGTCTCCCCAAGCCATCGGTCGATGCGGGGTCATCGGGCAGACAGAGAGAGAGAGGAGCTGTGGTCGTCGTGTAGAGAGAGAGAGAGGAGGCGTCGGTCGATGCAGGGGAGGATGGCAGCGACTAATACGGGGGGCGATGCGGCCGTCGCTCGAGCTGTAGGCGTTAGATGCGTCAGGGTGTCGCGGGATTGATCTGTGGGGCGGGACGGACTGAGCGGCGCGGCCATCGGTGGCGCGTCGCGGAATCGCCTATGGGCATCGCCTCTAGGGTTTGGAAAGGGATTGATTTTGGGGAGAGGAGAGAGATGTGCTTGGGTTTGGATAAGGAGAGAGATTCTGTCGGCCAGGGTTAATGGAGTTCCGTTCCGAATTTGCTTAGAATTAATGGTAGTGGCACATAATGTCAAAAAAAAAATCTAAATTGATGGCAATGAAGGAAGGCATATTTTTGGATGCATAGAAGGGATGGTTACAACTTTCAATGTCATAGGATGAATTTTCTCTATATATATCAAGTGCATGGCCGATTGGAACCCCCAACATCCAATCGAATTCATCTATTATTTCCTTTTATCTAGTATTCTTTTGTTGTTTATTTTCCATTCAATATCATGGCTGAGCTCTAGCAACCCTGGAGTTTGGTTGATCTTTGCCGTTTTGCGTCGAAAAGCGGTCGGTTCTCCTCCAGAAAGTGAGGATCTTTGTTGCTTTGCTCGGAAAGCATATGTTCATCGTCATATAAGTACGATAGTTATCTTCTTTGCTAATTTGCTTGTAAATTAGTCGTTTGATTCTGCGAAAGTGAATTAATTTCGAAATCGGCTCTGCTAGCCGGTTTGATCTTTTCGATTCTAGCAACTCCGTTGATTACACCGTAAACCGTTAGGTGAATTTGTGTTGATGACGAAAAAGCATCAACACCTCTCTCTCTCTTTGTTGGGAGAGAGATGGAGAGAAAAGGGGAGAGAGAGGAGGGAGGGTAGAGAGAGAGGATGACTGTGAACCCCACTAATTTTTTCATGAGAGTCCTATATGTGGATTCTGCCTATTTTTATTTTTTATATTTTTGTTGGACTGGAATGCCATCTAAGCGGCATATAGGCTACATGTCACATAAAAGTCAAAGTTAAAATAAGGTAAAAAAGAACAGGTTAAACTGCTACTTAGGACGAAATTATCGTCAAAACCATCCAGGGAAGTAAATTGATTCGGTTTTAACAGTTGAGGGGAGTCTCTATATCTAATTTTACGGTTGAAGAACACGTAGTTGAGAAAGGCAAAATGGACCTTTTCCTATATACTATACAGCAGTAGGGTCATGTGATGGACGTGTTTTATTCATTTTTATCCCCAGCATTGTGTAACAGAAACTGCAGACCAAATCTTCATATTGAGTTTCCAATAGAAAAGAAGTGGCAATTCAGATTGATAGAGTATCACCGTTCTATTATGCTCAAGTAAAATTATGCAGAAATGCCGGCTAGAGTGCATTGAAATCCCAATTGCACTACATGCTAGGGCTAGGAGTGCATCGGAAAATTGACATGCACATAGAGAACGGGTAGTTCTTCCGCCTCCAACCTTTTGAGATGAGTACCACGGCTCCATCTTTTCTATCCCTTGTTATCTACAAGGGGTTTTACATGCATCATCGAATATTTTTTCATGCCCTACACAACATCATCGAACATTATTTTTCATGCCCTTTTTTCTTTGAAGTTTGTGAGGTTTTAGGCCCTGAACTATCATTACAGAGTTCATCACGTCATCGATACCTTGGAGTCTCCCGAGAGTTTGGGTGGTAGTTGGCCATGTATCATAAAGCATAATTCTAATTCCTCGAGAGGACGTTTCAAGATACAAAAGGGTTTTTCTAGGTAACGCTTCTTCTGCTGATGAGGTTGCGGTCCGGTGTGCTGGCCGACGCATCCACCTTTAATCTGATTAATCACATAATGCTGGGCTAGGCATAAACAAAACTGCGATGGTTGTAATCTGTAAATGCATGTAGAGATCGGAATGCTAAAAAACAAAGAGAGAGAATTTGTTATGAATCAAGCTACTCTTTTCTCAGCAAAAAAGATCGAATGGTGCAGGGAGCTGAATAATGCTCATGAGGACACCTGTACAGGTTACAAGAGTGAAACTAGCTCTGCTACGTCTGCTCCCGGCCAGCGCAACTACCCTCTGCTAGCTTATAAACACACGTAGACAGGTAGAGAGAGATCAACAATCAATGGAGATGGATGTTGGGGGTTCAAAACTTCAAAAAGAAAAGGTTATTGTTTTATTTGAAGTTTTGAACGCATGCATGGGTTGGCAATTGGCACAAACATGCAAGCTAAGGTACTGTCCATCTGGCTTTAGGCTTCAGAGGCATCAGGAATCAGTGAGGCATGGAAATACGTACGCCGTTGAAGCGTTCATCAAAGCAACGACGACCCTGTTGTTCCGATCACTGGTTTCTTGACATCAGTTTGTAGGGTTCGTCCAAGCAACGGCGTTCGTCAAAGCAATGGCGACCCTATTGGCTTCTCCGTAGTAGCGGAGGCAGGCTCTATTGGTTGGGTATTTTAAGGGCTAGGGTTAGGAAATTTGAGGCAGTTGGCTATTAGACCTAAGTGTTTTGATCTTGGAGCCTAGAAGGAGTAGATTTGTTTGAGAAAAAAAAGGACAAAAATTGAGGTATTAGACCTAAAAGGACAAAAATTGAGGTATTAGACCTAGTCGAGCATATACATATGTAATACACAGAATACCCATTGCGTCTGCCCCTTTTGTTGTCCGTATTAAGATGAAAAATATTAATTGATGAGTTCTTTCCATTTCCTAAACAACCGGTGCCGCTTTTCCTTCTTTTCTAACGACAATGCTTTTTTTGAATTTCTGGACTTCTGTCTTTGGATGATCGTCGATGCGTGTTCTAGCAATCCAGCTAAGAGTGTGAATCATGACATTGTTCAATGTCTTTTTAGAGGATGTTCAGCGTCTAGTGAGGCTGTGGCACATGCCAACGCGCATCTCGGCGCGACCATGGTGACTTGGGAACACCAGCCACACCTATTGCCGATGTGCGCGCGAGGATTGCAGCCCAAACCGAACAATATTGGGATAGTGTCAGTCGGGCCATAACGAGGTAGCGACTGAGGCAACCCAGTTCACTGGTGTCATGGAACACCAATGATGTGCTGTGATTTCCTCCGGAGGAAACTCCACTTTACATCTGTCAACTATGAGTTGAGTTTTATTTAAGTCCCTCAACTATAAAACCGGGTATACAACATTCTTCAACTATCAAAACTAGGGTACATCAAAATCCTTCAACGGTTTTTCTCGTCCCACATGGAGGGAAGGATGAGGTGAAGAGAGTGGAACCCACTAACATATGAGTCCCACTATATTTTTTATCTTTTTGTGTGACTAATATGTGAGCTCCATATATTTGTTTTAGTTTTTTTATTTTTGCTTTCTGTGCCACATAAGCATCACGTCAACACCATATGGGACGAAGACCAAGTCAAACAAGCCACGTAGACGCCGCATCAACCAAAACCGCTTTTCAATACTACCGAGGACTTGATTTACACTAGTTTTAGAAGTTAAAGGACATCATATACCAAGTTTTACAGCTGTAGGACATGAATCAAAACTCAAGCCATGGTTGAGGGACCTAAGTTTGACTTTTTCTTTCCACTGTAGATTATCGTACATATACAATGTCTGGCCCATGTTCTAATAGAGACAACACCAGTGATTTTCTAGTCTAGATTTGTGCGTCTGTTGACCGATTACGGCCCATACTAGTGGGCATGAACATAAGTGTGGTATGTACATGTGCCTTGTATTGGTTGAGCCAGAATGGGATTCCCGTATACATGCGTAGGGTTGGCAATGGGGCTGCACTCGTCGGGTTTTAACATCCCGTACCCATCCCCATAACTAAAAAAAAACAGATCGCCCCCATCCCCATCCCCGCACGCGGGGGCAGATTTTCCCTGTCCCCGTCCCCGCCGCGGGTATGGGTTACCCGAAGGGTCCCCATCCCCGACAATAGTCGGCCTCCCTCCCCGCGCGCCCGCAGGCCGGTTCCCTTCGCCCGCGCCTACGCCCCTCGCCCGTGCCCGCGCCCTCGCCCGTGCCCGTGCCCGAGCCCTCACCCGCCGCCCGCCGCCCGCCGCCCGTGTCTCGGGCGCGCCCTTGGCCGTGCCCTTGTAGGAAAAGGACAAGGAGAAGGAGGGGAGTGAGTCGACAGCGGTGCGATTGAGTCGATGACGGCGACGGGGCGGCGCCGCGCAGCTTGATTTCACCGGTGGGAGGAGGGAGCGGGACCGGGCACCGGGGGAGAGGGGAAGGGGGCAACGACCGGAGCAAGCGTGATGCTTGCGGCCGTGTGGCGCCGTTGTCACCTGGAGCCAGAGCGGCGGTGGCACCTGGACGGGGAGCGGCGATGGTGGCCCGGACGGGGAGCGGCCAGCGGCGGTGCCAGTCCTGGCGACCTGGCCTGGACGGGGGACGGCGATGCTAGCGGCGGTGGCGGTCGCAGCTGGCGGCTAGTACTGCCGCTCGCACCCACGCCACGGACCCGCCGCCCCTGGTGGTTGCCGCTCGGCCACGGATCAAACGGATCTCGATCTAGGGTTACAAGTGTGAACTGGATTTTTTTTATATATATACTCTTGTATTCTGGGCCCCATGGGTACACGGGGACGGGGGGCTGGGGAACGTCCCCACCCCCGCTCCACCCGACGGGAGGGCTTTTCCCTGTTAATAACCCCGTGGGGACTAATTTTATCCCATTTGTATACCCTAATGGATGTTTTCCCCATCGGGGATCGAGGCCCCATTGCCATGCCTATACATGCGACACATGTTGATTGGGTTGGGACGAAATGGCTACGTTCATGTGGCCCATATTGGTCGGTTTGGAACGGGTCAACTATAGCATGTGGTTGTGGCAAGGGTTTTCCTTACTGTCTGGGAGGAGTTTACCATTCCCACGGTAAGGCACTAAAAACCACACTAATTTTGTCTCTAAAAAATTGAATTCAAAATTTTCAAATCTCACGATAAGGTCGCGGTTACCGCAGTTAGCTCACGGTTACCGTACGATAAGCCGCGGTAACCATATGATAAGCCATGGTAACCGCAGTATGTTAAAGCTGAAAAGAAAAATTGCGAAAAATGTAAAATGCAGTAAAAATTCTAGAAATTCAGGAAAATTGTGGATATCTCTAAAAACAATATAATATTGCATAATTTTTTTTATAACCCTTGCTATATTTTTTACACATAAACAAAATATAAATTATATCCCAACACATCTCTTATTTTTTTAATTTCGATGGAGCTCTAAAATATGAAGTAAACTTTATTATTTTCATAAACTTTCTTCACCATTGTAATTTACAATTTAGGTATTACCTGCTAAAATTTTTTAGTATTTTTTATTTTTTTGAAAATTTAAATTTGAAAAAATTCGGGTAAACCCTTATGCCAGTTACCTAAATCATGTCCCGACGGTAAACGTGGTTATTGTGGTAACCGACGGTAGAGGAAACCCTGTTGTCCACGCTTATGCCTTCCTCATCAGTCGTCCATCGTGTCGTCTTCATCGTCTTTGCCGCTGGGCTTTGACCTCACCTCCCGGCAAGTAACTCTCTTTAATGTCAGACACATGTATGCATGTTCTCGTTTTTATGGTCTTCACAAAATTAGAGACCGAAGCAGCTTCCAAAGAAAATAAAAAACAATGCAACTAAAGCATGCATTCAGACAGAGACGATCGATGGAGAACACTATATAGAGATGTTAGGGGTTGAAATAAACAGCAAGGCCGGACATGCATGCAACATGCTGCCACATGTTTAGCTCCAGTTGGCACTAGCTAATATATAACTGTGTCTATCTAGGCCTGGAAGGCGCCAGGAATCAGTTACGTGCAAAGGTACTACGTCGCCTGTAGCGCGTGTGTACAGACACTGTAGGGTGTACGTGCTGACACGCACCCAGAAGTCATTGCGGCCCATACGATGCGCCGCTCAAGAATGTTGGTCACCATGCGTGCTATGCAAAGTGCTCGTTGGGAGGAGGGAGCAGCAGACACGGCAGACTTGGGGGAGAGTCCCAGCCTTAATTGCCGTGAGCCGCGCTACGGTGGTTCGTCTGTGCTCCGGCGCACATGTGACATACTAGCTGTTCTTTCCGTATACAAGGTAGATTGGCCATCACGCAGGCAATTCGAACGGCTAAACCGCTCTTTTTTTTTAACATTTCTATATAAAAATTACTTTGAAAAATCATATTAATCTATTTTTAAAATTTAAAATAATTAATACTTAATTAATCATACGCTAATGACTTATCTCGTTTTGCACGATCTTCTTTCTCTTTCTCTTTCTCTTCCTCACCTTTAAACCATCCCTAACATTAGTTATGTCCCTTTCATGCAGATTGGGCGGGCTATGTTAACTTCATCCATATGCAATGAGAATTTTATTAGTTAATTGTTAATGGTTCTGTTTGGTCCACAACGGGCACATTTTAAGATGGTTATATCTATTCTTAAAAGGATAACGTTTTAGATATTGATATAGTCTTTAATTCAATTTATATGTTTTATCATTATTTTCTTAAATTACTACCTCCATTTTTAAAAGGATGGTACTTTAGAGTTCTACATAGTCTCCAATATACATGTTTATCATTATTTTCTCAAATGATATAAACAATATTAAAAAGATAACTATATGAAAGAGGTTCTCATAACAAATTTCCTAATATAATTTTCATTTTATATCCTGATATTTGTGCATCTATTAATGATCTGAGATTTTAAAGTTTAACTGCATACATTTTAATGTCTCTCAGTTTGAGAACGGAGGTATAGTATATATCTATAAAAATTAAAAGAAAATCAATTACTCCGCCGCTAGGTCCTTTGATGGCGCCTCATCAGCACAATGGGTCATGCCTGCCCTCCTCCCCGCCGTGGCAAATTGAGGCATGTTCAGATTGTTACTACTTACAACCTTACTAAAATTTATTGATGTCAAAATTTGATAGGTATCAAACCAAATATATTCTAGTGAATACTACTCTACCAAGATTTAACAATTCTGGAAGCTTCTGCTCTCAAAAACACCACTAAATTTTGGATAGACTTTAAACCAAATGTATCCAACACTACAGAAATATACCACTAAAATATGCCAAAATTTGATATTACTAAATATTAGAAAAATTGATTTAAACAATAAACTAAACAAACCCTAGGTCGGTTTGCCCTCGTCGTCTGCACGGGACAGTATAGGCCTCCGGCTGGTATTATAAGAAATTTACTCTCGATTCCTTTTTCCGCAAACGGAAAGGATCGGATGCTTTAATTTCACGCATGCAGTTTTTTCTTTATTTTTCTCCTTCAGAAAATTAATGCCGAAATGGCATGCAGTTGATTTATTAACTACTCGTGACCAACGCAACCACTCAGTAGCAGATGTTCATAAATACATCTATAGACATGAAGAGCAGAGATCGAGCTAATCAGTGGAGACACATGTTGCATCGTGGGTCGTTGCTCTACCAACTTAGCTAGCAGTAGTGTGCTAGCCGGCCGCTAGCTAGGTGCTCATATTGCGCATGGTTGGATAAGTCTAGGATGGACGTGGTCAGTCCACGTCTAATATATGATCGGTCTACTTTAATTAAATAAGCTAAATTTTATTTTTATCTTAAAAATAAAATTTTTATTTAATTGTACTAAAACAAGCTATGGATTATTTATAGGACGATAGACGTCCATCCCTAGATAACTCTTCCTATCTAGGCTTAAAAGGTATCAAGAATTTTTGATGCACGAGATTAGCAGAGTGAGGGTAGCGCCTGCCTGTAGCCGCCATTTTGTACATGCTCCTGCCCGTGGAGAGCTGGTAGCACAGACACACTAGTTACGTCTCTACTCTCTACACTATGTCGATGGGCACCTACCATGAGTGTATTGTCCTAGAGAAGCACATCGAGTGCAGACAGATCTTCACTACTGTTGCATGCCAACCATCTTCGAGGGAATGGAAATGGGAGTGAGGATCTTGATCGAGCGGGAGCAGGGGAAACACCGAGTACTACCTTTTATGATGTAAATTTACAAAAATGCACCCTATGGAATAAAATATAAAGACAAAAAAATTTTATACCACAATGTTCCAAGACAGAAAACACTACAGATTAATCAGGATGGCTTGAAAGCCAGGGCCCTTTGGTCCAGGTCTTCGACAATGATGTGTGCGACAGAGCTTCCTTTGAGGATATATCATCGAATACTCTTTGATTTCTCTCCTTTCATATGCTCCACCGTGTTGTAAGTAATGTTCCAAGAGTTTTTTTTTTTGTCTTTCACTCTTCTGAAGGATCTTTGAGATCCAGTTCCACCAACCCTATATGGTGTTATTTTGTGGCAATGGGCCGAGGTTCTTCTAAGTGCAGATAAGATCCTAAACTTTTCTGCTGAAGGCACAATCTCTGACAAGTGGTCATTGTCTTTAAAAGCCTCAGGATAGAGTAAACAGATCCAGTTACACAGCTAGTGTCTCGTAAGTAGGTTTTCGGCTGTTAGGGTTTTTTTTGGTGTAGGATAAGCCAACATGAAGAAAAGCTCAGCATTTGCCTTCCAAATGGCTCTGAAATTGTCGTGCACAACCGAATCCTAGAATTGCAGGAGGTAAGCATTTTGGATACAGTAAACACAGGATGAGTTTAACTTCCAGACAATGGAGTCGTTTATGGAGTGGTTTAGGCTGGCCTACCGAGCTGAACTAGTACATGCAATGCCTCCACCGAGATGATCGGTCTAAAAGAAGATAACCAACAATTATTTGTCAGCTTGGTTGGAACATTCCATGTCTTTTCGCAGGGTTGGTGTTAACATTTTACCCCAACAGTGTAACAAAAACTACAAACCAAATCTCTGTCTTGAGTTTTAATGACAAAAGAAGCAACAATTGAGTTTGACAGAATATTGCTGTTCTATTATGCTCCAGTGAGTAAAATTATGAAGAAATGCCGGCTGGAGTGCATCGAAATCCCAATCGCACTACATGCTACGGATTAGGAGGTATGGGGAATTTAACGTGCACATTGTGAGTGGGCGGTTCTTTTTGGCTTCCTCCGGTGCCACCTCCTTGATTGCACGCTACATGCATCAGTCAGTTTTTTTAGTGAAACTCTTGCTCTTACCCGTGCTAGGCTGATTTTCTACCTCTTAGAGGAACCACTTTGCCATGGCTTTAACTTTCCCATATGTTGTTTTTCATGCTCTTTTTCTTTGAGTTACGACATTGCATGGCCCCTGAACCAACATTAGATGGTTCAGCGCAGTGGTGAAGCTAGCCAAAAGTACCATCAGGATCAGCTTCATTGCATAGCATGGAGGAACCATGATCGAAACAATATTTTACTAGAAGATTTTGGACTTTCAACTCCTGATTTAGCGCATTGTAGATATTCTTAATTTAGCGTACTGTAGATATTCTTAATTTTGGGAGAGTCATGGTGGATATTGAATAGTGTGGCACTCTCTGGGTAGTGCTATTTGCTCTTGCTCATGAGGCTACGGTCAGTGTGTCTGTGGCACCTTAGGTTTTCGTTATCATAGTTACTATGCGTGTAACCGCAAGGGCACAATAATCTTACCAAATTTAAAATAAATTACACAAAAATTTAAAATTTTAGCAAATATCGAGCCAGCACAGAGAGATAGGCATGCTCGTAAAGATTTGTTAATGGATCAGCCTACTGTTTCCTAACAAACAGTGCAGGGGGCTGAATAATGCTCTGGACTCGATCAGAGGGATGCATGTACAGGTGTCAAGCAAATAAACAATAAGACCAGCCACCCACAATGGTTGCAACTATATATGCAAGGTTGCCAGGTTGGTGCTTGTCCATCTAGGTACAAGCTAGGTATGGTTGGAAGGGCATCAGGAATCGATGATACACAAAAATTCGCTATGGAGGCCAGTGGGTAGGCGCGCTCGGCCGCTGCATGTTGGCGCAGACACCTTGTTACTTCCTCTGTCCTAAAATAGTTATTATTTTATATTCTTTAGTATAGATTAAGGTTTAAAAAAAAACTTATAATACCCCTTGTTAAATAATGTACAGTGGAGAATGAAAATGTGGTTAAAAGTAGAATGAAGAGAAATTTGAATAGAATGTAATTGATGAAAAAATAGTACTCTAAAGCGATAACTATTTTGGAATAAATTTTGAATCCTAAAATGACAACTATTTTAGAACGGAGATAGTATCTATCGCCAGTCACAGAAGCTCAACCCAAGCACGACTTGCTGGTGAGCCCCGGCTGATCATATGTGCCCACCAGCATGCAGTGCTTGTCTCCATGCATCACACAATACTTCTAAAGACCAACATATTTGTACCGTCCTATTAATACCAGTTAAAAAAACTCAAAACTAATAGAAGGGTTTTTACCCATCCACCTAATTTACATTGTTTCAACGAGGTCATATGTGCCGGTTGTGAGCCCCGGCTGATAATATGTGCCCACCAGCCTGCAGTGTTTTATCTCCATGCATCACAAACATTGACGCATATACTAGCTACATTACGTAGCCTTGCTTCCTCCTCTTCAGTTGGGGTTAATTGGGAGGTATCAGAAATTAATATATCCAACTCGGTGTGCGTGCTGAACATTACTGTTTTTATATTCTCCAGTAAATGATCAAGACCGAGGTCTCCCGGAGTTGATTTACTTTAGCTACACCCAAAATCTATGTATACACATAGTAGTTTGAGTAATCTTAGTTTGGGTTGTAAGACTATCAATGAGTGTAAGCACCGTGCCGGCTAGTCAAATACGTAAATAAAACTTTGCTTAAACAAAACGTAAATAAAACTTGTAATTTGTAAATGCATGGAGAGATGGTATTAAAAAAAAGAGAATTTGTTAATGAATCGAGTGACTGTTCTGCAAATAAAAGAAAGACCGAAGAGTACAGCATGCCGCATATAAGGACCGTTTGTACAGGTGTCAAGCAAGCTCAGCTATGTCTGCTAGCTCTCTTTAATGTATGACGCATGTATTCGTATGTTCTCGTTTTATGGTCTTCACAGAACTACTCGATCTTATATTTAAAATATAAGATGTTATTATTTTTTATAAAATTAATCTTTAAAAATTCTGATAAATAATTAAATAAAAAATATATGTGTTTAATATCATGTATATGATAGTACTAAATTCGTATTTGATAATATTTTCATATAATGTTAATTTTATAGTTGTTAACGATATATTATAAAAAACTAACTGTTAAATTATAATATCAGAGACTGTGTAAAAATCTAATATGTTTTATATTTTAAAACGGAGAAAGTAATACAGCAGCGGCCTGTAGTAGTTGCTAACTGCTCCCAAGCAGTGTGCAAACTGCTCACTGCTACGTGCTCGATCGCAAACACAATTCAGAGAATGTGACGATCGATCAATCAATCGATAATGCGAGATGGATACTGGGGTTTAAACAGCAAAGGCTGACCACGCATGAAGCTAGCGCACCTTTGCAATTGGCAGTTTGGCACTAACATGCAAAGCCAGTGCTGTGTGACTCTGTCTAACTAGGCCTGGAAGGCGCCAGGAATCAATTACGTGCAGAAATACGACATGGCCTGTCTACTGTAGCACCCGTTCGCAGCCACTGTAGGGTATGCATGCTGACGTCAGCCAAAGGTCACTGCTATGCACCAGGTGCTCGTTGGAGTGGCGTGAGCCCCAGCGGTTCATGTGCTCCCGCGCAGATGAGACGTATACTAGTAGTACGTGTTGTTCTTTCCGTGTACAATGTACGTACATTGGCCATCTCTTAGACAGTTCTACGTTACCTCTCACCATTGTATATACTAGATGATATCCTACGTGTTATTGGAGAATTTGTATAAAACTTATGTTTGCAAATTCGATGATATAAGATTTAGAATGCATTGTTATATATTAAAATGCTAGCTACAGCTTAAGTCAAAATAAAAATATGTAACGTTACAATTTATTAGAAAAAACTTGACATATTATATTAGCGATGACTGATTATTGGACTCACAAGCAACGCAACTACTTTCTCCATTCTAAAATATAGCAACCTAGAATCGAATTTGACATAACCTAGTAAGTTTGTATAGACTCTCTATCCAGATTTCGGGCCTATCCAAATTTATACTAATAGGTTGTATTTTAAAATGAAGGAAATACTTACGACCTGACCATCATAAATACACCTAGACATGAAGTGCAGATATCGAGATGATCATAAATACAAGTGCAGATATCGAATTGATGAATAGAGACGTACGTGCGTTACGTTGGGGTTTTAAAAAAAATCAGATATACTAGTATAAACAGCAGGGCCTCCAAGCCTGTCATGCCGTGTGGGTCGTTCCTCTACCAAGTTAGCTATGGTGTGCTAGCCGGCCGCTATCTATCCCCTAGGTACAATTGCGTATGGTTAGCTAACTCTAAGTACTCTCTCCGTTTTAAAATAAAAAATCTAATATTACATATAATATATATGATATATTTTAGTATTATAAATCTAAATATAGAACTGTTTAGATTCATAGTAGAAGGATATGTTATATCTAATAATAAATTTTTATATTTTGAGAATTTTTATATTTTGAGATAGAAGAAGTACTATCTATTTAGGCTTGAGAGGCACCGAGGAGATGAATAGGATCAGGTCAGCGAGTACAGCGCCTGCGGGCAGGGCAGCCATCTCAGTTTGTTTGCAATCCTCCTCTGCTCAATTATCCCCCAGGTTGGTCTAACCGGGACGGATTCGAGGATTGAACCAATGTCGTAGAAGACGGAGTATGAGTGTCGGATGATGAAAGTATCGCGGATCGATTAATTAGGATACGGACAATTAAATAGAATTATATGGATTTTTGGTGTTTACGCTAACACGTACACAAATGATGTTAATAGCAACCGTAGAGATAAAAATATATCTTAATAAAACATATATTATTTTACTAATCTCTTACTGTATCATCGTAATATCATTATTAGCTCAAAAGATACCAATAATGGATGGTCAGTACCACTGGGCTTATTCGTGAAAAGAGTTCAGCTGGACTGCAAGCCTGTGCTAGTTTAATAAACAGGTATTAGCGGCTGATTAAACAGAAAATGATCCATCAATCATGCCATGCATCTGCATAATTGCTCTGAAACATTAGTGTTACCCCGACTTGATGATACGGCCGATTAAACTGTCATGGCGCCGGACTTTCAGAACATTGGATTGAATGGATTCCAGCCCAAGCTGAGGTATCGAGCCGAATTTTTTGTATTTTTATATATATTTATTAAAAGATTTGCAAAAGTAGATTTTTGTTTAAAAAAATTACAAAAATAGACTCCCACCGCCCTCTGGAGGGTGATTTTTAAAATTCGCCCTCTAGAAGGGCGATTTGATGACGTGGCTGACGGCCATCGGGCCCCCAGCCGACAGCCATCAGCCATTTTGCGGGTGACCCCTGAGTGGCCCAAAAACCGCCCTCTGAGAGGGCAGCCTCCAAAATACGCCCTGGGGGCCGGCCTTCCTCCCCGCGCCCCCGCCGGCGCCCCTTGCCCGGCTGCCCGCGCCTGCTGCCCGCGCCCGCGCCCACGCCCGCGCCTGCTGCCCGCGCCCGCGCCCACGCCCGCGCCCACGCCTGCTGCCCGCGCCCGCGCCCCGCGCCGTTTTGCAGGCGGCCCCCTTGCCGCCCTCTCCTCGGGCGGTTTTTGGGAGGCCGGGGTGCCACCTGCAAAATGGCTGACGGCCGTCAGCCGGGGTCCGACGGCCATCAGCCACGTCATAAAATCGCCTTCTCAGAGGGCGGTGGGAGTCTATTTTTGCAATTTTTTCAAACAAAAATCTACTTTTGCAAATTTTTTAATAAATAAATATAAAAATCAAAAAAATTCGTATCGAGCCATCGTTTTGGTTGGGCCACATAATGGTATAGCGACTGATGCGGCACATGCTACATAATTAACTCGCTGTCGCTGTCTGCGTTTGACAGTATAGGCATCCGGGCTCCGGATGGCATCGCCGATAATTAACTCTCTTTAGTTTCTGTCCAAAAGCAAAGGATCGGATATGCCTCACACACACGCAGAGTTTCCGTTTCTTTTCTTCAGAAAATTAAGACCGCAATGGCCTGCGGTTGATTTTTACTGCTCTCAGCCAACAGCCCAGCACAACTACTCGCTCGCAGATTCTCATAAATACATCTAGAAAATGCAGAGCAAACAGCCGATCGATCGATCGAGACTTATTTCCAAAAAAATTTGATAAATTTCCCTTTTTTTAAAACTTACTTTAAAAAATAGACCGTCCTAAAAACTTATTTTAGAAATATACTTGGAGCTTAGCACCAGCTCTGGTGACGCTGAACTCCCACAGATCAACATCAATACTAGTGCTAATCCCCTGTGGCTAGTAGACGGAGCTGGCACACTGACATGACGGGATCAGTACCGTCCATCTAGGTGCTGACCCTCCGTTGGGGCTGAGATCAGGGACTTATTCCTATCAGGGCTAATGATGAGCATCCAGTATATTTTTAAAATAAGTTTTTGAGATGGTATATTTTTAAATAAGTATTTAAAAAAGATTAATTTGTCAAAATTTTTGCTTATGTTCGCGGTTCAAATAAACAGCAAGGCCACCACTAGGCCTGCCATGCATTGTGTCTGCTGCTCTATACAAGTTAGCTAGCGTGCTATGGCCGGCTGCTATATAGCCACTCATAACACAAGCAGTACTTCGCATGGTTGGCAGTAAAATTGCAAGCTAATGCTCTTGACCTTTTATCTAGGATTGGAAGACACTGGGAATCATTGATGCGCGCAATTAGATCAGCGAGGGTAGCGCTTGCGCGCAACCGCCGCCGCATGTACAGTACTACGCGCTTCCACTACTCAGACGCCGGCCACTACTCTATGCGATGTGCATGTGGTGATGAGCAGCTACGGTGAGTGCGTGCTGCCCGGAACTGGACAGGGAGGGTAGACCGAGAGAGGCTCGTTTGTGCGTCGTGGCTGACCGCGAGCATGCTGGCCATCTGCTCAGTTTTCCCTAGCGTTGTATTGCTGTTGAATTGGCAAGTCCGGTGTCCCCTGTATGTGCTAGCGATCGACACTTGAATTTGTGCCATTATTTGATAATTGCGAGCACTCGTACGTATTCCAGCCATTTCGTCGCTTAATTGGTGGTTTCTCTTCTCCGACGAGCCCTCACCTGATTACGATCGCAAATTAATGAGGTCGATCGTGACAGAGTTCAGTTGATCACCGCGCGCACTCGGTTAGCATTTTCATCTCGTGTATCACGACCTATATATTGTCGCTTGTACGTACTCTCTAGCTAGAAAATTAATTGTTAATACACACAATACAAGTGGTTGTGCTGCTTATAGAATCATACTAGTACTTCATTTGTCCCAAAATATACTGCCTCTGTTCCAAAATATAATAATTTGTAGGATTTAAATTTTATTCTATAATATAATGATTTTTAGTACTAGTCCCATCAATCACTTTCTATTTAAATTTCTTTCCATCTTACTCCACCTATCCTCGTACCTCCATTTATTTCATATTTATTGAGGGACACCAAAGTATTTTCTGCTTAACCTTAATCTCTGCTAGATAATTTAGAAATGCTTATATTTTGAAATAGAAGGAGTAGTTATCTAGGAGTGTTTTAGATAAATTAAAGATTGAGATAAAAAGTCTAAAATGCCTCCATTAATGTATGGTGGGGTGATAAGGATTAAAGATAGCGTGGATAAAATACGGGTCTTGAGGTGATGAGATCCACCAGGGATAGCAGAGCAGTAATGGGGTAGAAGTTTTCTTTTATATATTCTAGTTAGCTATATTTAAGATAAAATTTAAATCTAAAGATATTATATTTTTATATTTTGAGATGGGGCTGTAAAAAAATATGCCACTAACTTGCAAGCTGAGGCTATAGTTGTCCAAGTGGGTCATGCCCTATCGGGCTGGTTCGAGCACACGGTACTATAATAATCGTGCCTGGACTGGGCCGGCACGGTATGGCCTGTTTTCTATAGCAGGTCGGCATGGGCACGGCCCGGTACGGTCGGCCCGTTACAGGCACTGGGGAGGCAACATTTAGCTGCTGTACGGTGGCCCAATCACCACCGTCACGTGTCCCAACTGCTATAATAACGGCTAGATTTTAAATTTAGTTGTTGGAGGGCCTAAAAAAATCCGAAAAAATATAAAATTTTTTCTTATAAATAGGGCAGCCAACAACAACATATTGGCTCATCCAAACCTCACAATCTCTCATCTTGTGCTCTAAAATTTTTGATTTAGATAAATTTTGTTTAAAAATCAAAAAATTTTCACATCCTTATAGCTGATAGCTCCAGCCTCCAGTGCTCCAAAGTAAAAAAAATTCTGAATTTTGTTCTTTGTTCATACTATTTTTTGGATACTAATTTTCTCTATTTATATTTCAAAATGGATCCGAACTACTCATCATTCTAACTAAGCGACTTCAACCCGAGCTATATGCCGATGTCATACCTGAACGTCGAGAGAGACGACTTCGGGTTGGCTCCTACACCGCAAGGATAGCCAGAGGAAGTACATGTGGCTTCGGAAGGATCCGGAACTACGAGCGGGAGCGTATCGTAGAGATCAAGAACTTTGTAACGCCCTATTTTTTCGGGCCGTTAAAAACTATTTTATAAAAACCCTAATTCCAAAAAATTCGAATCTTTGCGTATGCTTAAGGACCTATGTGCTAAGGATCTCAATTTAATTCCATCCTTGAAACTCCGAAACTTCTCTCAAAATTCCCGTAATTAAAATTCCGATCCCAAAAATAATTTGAATTTTTTTCAATTCAAATTCCCCTTTCAAAATCCTCCAATAAAATTTTATTCTCCCAGGAAAATAAAATCTTCATCTCTTCTCAAATCCAGGGTCCAATTTCAAATTTTGGAAATCCAAAATCCTCCTTTGAAAATTCCTCTATACTCTATTCCATTAATCCAAAAACTCCTACTCAAATGTATACATATATACATACACACACACACACAAATAAATATATATAATCTCTAGTCCTAATGCCCTAGTTTGAATCCCTGGAATTTTCCAAACTCACATATCAAATTTTGAAAATAAACTACACATTCAAACTCCTCAAAGCCCTCTTTGAAAAATCTTGAGAAAAAGAATAAAGTTCACTGTTCAAATGGGCCGACTCTACTCTCTCCTCGGCCCACCTCCCGCTGGCCCCTCGGCCTCTCCCCTCACCTCGTGTGTGCGTTGACGAACCGGGCCCGCCCGTCAGCCGTGGGACGCACGCCACGCCCGCGCCCGACAGCCCGGGCCCATGCACCAGCGACCGCTCTGCTCCCCTGCGCCTCACTCCGCTCGTTGCCAGCTGGGGCCCGCGCGCCAGTGCATCGTCTTCCTCCCTCCGTCCCTCACCGCACGAGCACAACGTGCTCGGACAAATGCCGAAACGCCGTGCCGTCCACGGCTCTTCTCGCCCAGCGCCGCTCCGACCTCCTCGGACTCTCCGCTATCAACCCGATGCCCGACCGCCTCTGACCCTGCCGTCCCGCGCCTACAGACGCCATGGCCGGCGTAGCCGGCCAGCACCTCGCTCGCTGTGCACCTCCATTGTTGCCGCCGCAATGAGCTCTGAGCCACCGTCCTTCTTCTTCGTCCTCTATTGCCGCCGCGCAGCTATAAATCCCGGCCGAGCCCCCTCCCTCGCTCCCTCGCCGCAGCTCGCCTCACTCCTTCCCTGTCTCTCGCGCCGCCACTCGGCTCGAGCTTTGTACTGCCACCGCCGCCGCAATTTCCTCCCTTCTTCTTCTCTGGTGAGCTTCTCCTCCCCTTTCTTTCACATTGCGACACCCGAGCCCCAAAACCCCTTTGCCCGAGCCCGTCACCGGCGCTTCGCCGCCGCTAGCCCATCCCGCCGCCGTCGCCCCCATCTTCTCCCCCTTGCCGCTCTCGGCCTCGCGCCGCCGGCCGCCTCCGGCGCCCCAGGTCCAAATCCGAGCCGATCATCAAGCTTGCCGCTCTCTCCTTCCCCCATTACCGTACGCTGCCGCCGCCGGCTCGCCGCCGCTCGACAGCGCCGCTCGGGGCGCCGTCAGCCGTTGATCTCCTCGGGCCGCTCTCTCTCTCTCTATCTCGCTCTCTGTGTCTCTATCTGGCGAGTGGCCCGCGCAGCCGCCCGGCTGCCCAATGGACCCACCAATTAAAGCCCTTTTAAAATAAAAAAACACACTCACATATGGGACCCATCCATTTCTCTCTTTGTACAATGACATGTGGGTCTACCTTTCCACTGACATGTGGGCTCTCACAGCAAATAATATTTACTCTCCTTTTCAAATTCAAGCCAATGATATGTGGGTCCTCCCTGTCATTCTCTCTTCCTCTTCACTGACATACGGGTCCTACCTTTTCAGCTTGCCTGGTATGTCTCTGTGCCACTTACATGTGCAACCCCTTCCCTTCTCTCTCTTTATATAAATGACAAGTGGGCCTCTCTAACATGTGGACCCCATGTCAGCCTCTCTCCCTCTTAATTGATATGTGGGCTCTCTATTTAATTAATTCCTTTCTCAAAATCTCAAATCTATGACATATGGCCCCCCTTGACATCCTCTCTCTCTGTATGTCACTACCATGTGGGCCCCATACCTCAGTTCCTCCCTGTCTCTTTGATCTTAGGCCTCACCTGTCAGTAGAAATATTCCCTCGGAATATTTCTTTTTCAATTTAAAATAAATCCTTTTTAATCCCGAAAATTAATTAAACTTCAAAAATCCATATCTTTTCATCCGTGACTCCGATCGACCCCGTTCAAGTCTTAAAATTTTTCTAAAATTGAGATCTACCTCATGTCACTATTAGTTATTAATAATAGTATTTTATTTCAAGGGTTTTGTGTATTTTCTCTTGTTACGACGACGACGGAATTTCTTCGGACGTCGGATTTTTGAGGATTTTGAAGACGAAATCAGAGGCAAGTTACTCCTTGAACATATTGCTCCTAATTTTAAAATATTTTGTTTGCCAAACTGCATTTTAGTGCGCATGTTAAATTAGATCCGGCTTCGGTTCATGCGACGAACCGACGGACCTAACTAGTAGTTACAATAACCCCTAGGCTTGAAAAACCCTATTCCTTATCGCTCCACCTCAGTGTTACCTCGGCATCTATGCTCTATGAGCATGGATAACGACGGTATCACCCAAATCACATGTGCTGTTGAGCTGGAAAAACATGGGTTTATAAAATCTTTTAACCCGACACGCGGTGTCAGTACGTTGCGAAATAAAGAATGTTTTGCGAAATCTCGCGATGCAAAGTGATCGCCTGGCTAGGGATGCTTTTTATTCACATATAATGACTAATTCCTTGGGGAATTGCACTGACCATAATACAGTACGATCACACGAGTGGTATGGGACGCCCCTGGCTAAGTATTCAGTCTGAACAGGGTTACCTCGCATGCCAGTAGATGTGGAACACCGGGATAAGGTGTTTCGAGATATCTCCGGGTTACTGAGTAGAGAAAGGAAGGGAAGCTTGCCCAGTACTTGGTTTAGGAGTTTGGGGATTATTTGCAAGCCAAATGCTTGACTGAGTTTGGTCCATCTATCGGGTATGAGGTACCCTGGGATAGCTCCTGAAAGGCCTTGTCGCGAACTTCCCCTGCTTGGCCGGTAAGGGAGTAAGCTCGCATCGTGTGGGGAAAGTGTACACCTCTAAAGAGCTCTAAACTGTTCGAAGAGTCGTGCCCATGGTCATGGGCGATGTGAAGTAATTTCTCTAGCGTAGCTTTGTTTTTATAAAAGGTTTGCGAAGCATATTTGTGGTTGGGAACCGTTACCAGAATCGGCTAGGTCAGCTGATGGATGACCGGTACATGGTCTGAAACGACCCTGTTTGGATCGGATATCAGATGGCATCATAGTTAGGCTTCTCGAGTGGAAGCAGTGTGTGTTTGAGATGGAGATTATGGATGGCTCTAGGAGCTAAGCTGAGATGATGAGATGAACGATGTCCTGGATAGGGCAAAAGTGAAAGAAAAATAATAGAGAAAAAAAGAGTTAACGTCGTGAAAAGGACGAAAGTGAAAATAAAGTAATAGATGGTTTACATAGAACCGCTATTGTGGTTCGATAGGCGATAGACTGGAAACTTTAATCACTTAAAAAAATTTATTCGCCCACTTGAGTGGTTGCAAAGCAATTCACGGACAGGATCGAGGCGAGAGCCTTTTTCTGGTTACAATTGGATCAACCCACACCTAAGGATTTGAAAAATATTTTAAAAAAAATATTTACAAAATAAACCCTAGCCTTCCTTGATGGCCTGTATAACTCACATTTCCCATGACTTACTGAGTACGTATGTACTCAATCCATTATCTTTTTCCCCTTTAGGAAGAGTAAAGTCGAAGTGAAGATTATGATTTCTTTCCTAATCTCAAGCCGTTGCTTGTGGATTGGGTTCTCACTGCGCTGTCGTTCGGCTGCTGCTGTTCTGTTTAAAGGTTGTTGCTCAGGGCTTGCCCAAAGTTGCAACTTATAAATGTATAATATACAAATATTATATTTAGTTGCTATGGTACATCTCAATTGACTGCGGGTACCAGCAAGGTTTTCTGAGACTGGTACTGGCAACGTGATTCCGTGAGAGTTGGTTCACGCCAATCTCCTATGACGCTCTCACTCTGGTGTCACTATATGTGATGCCAGGGCAGGGGTGTTACAAACTTCCTCCGTCTGGCAATATTTTGATGAGATTAAGGAGACCGGTACAGATGGAAGGGAGCTAACTTACGCGAAATATAGAATTTATAAGACTAAACTCTCTGAAAAATGTTTTGGTGAAACAAGACATTTGAGGCGGCATGCTGAGGCGTATGCCAAGAAGTAAGGTTACTAGCTACGACAGCAGCAACTGGTACTAAATCCTGACAGTACGGTATGTTCATGGGAGTATGATCCTCAAGTAACATGAGATTCCCTTACCCGTTTAATTGCTAGACATGATCTATCCTTAAACTTTGATGAGTCTCCTGTATTTGAGACTTACATTAATGCTACTCATAATCCTAGGTTTCAAGCTATTAGTACACTGACTACAACCCAGGACTTGATGAATATTTATAACCAAGGCCGGGACAGTATTAAACAATTGTTTGCTACATGCACCTTTACTATTAGTATCACCTCTGATATGTTGTGGAAATATTTTATTACTTCCTTAAAACATTTTATGATGCAACTGTTACTTTGTCTAGTATTTTCTATCCAACTGCTAATTTAATTTTGTATAAGATTTTTGAGATTGTTACTTTATTACGAGAATATGAAGATGGACAACTACTAGGAATAGCAGCTTTTCACATGAAGCAGAAATATCTTAAATACTGGAGGGACATTTCATACTTGTATGCTTTTGCATTTATCCTTAATCCTAGGGGTAAAATACGGGGATTCCTTAATATTTTGAATCTTATTGGGGATACAATGAATATTGATTACACTAACTATTATTCTGATGCTAAGACTAAATTGTATGAAGTATTTTGAAAGTATGAAACTAAGTTCTAAGGAGTTCACGTACAAAGAGCTTCACTTGGTAACCAGGTAAGAAGAAATTATAGTGGGTCAAATTTGGAGTGGTTCCTCTTCTTCTTCTAGCACTGTTGGTGGAAGTTCGACTGTCGCAAGTCGTGCACACGCTTCGCATGACGTCCATGAGCTGTCCTCCTACTTAGATAGTGACTCCATCAATATTTAGTAGTTCAGGAAGCATACTCACAGAAACAAGAGAGTTTTCTTTCCTTTCCTCACCTTCAAAAACGAGAGAAAAGGAAGAAGAATTAGTTGGCTAAGCAAAAATATTGATTGCTGACCTGAGTGACACGCCTAAGAAAAATATAAGCCTAAAAGTAACCTAAGCATGAATTTGATGATTTATAAATGACCAGACAAGCCTGAGAATATGAGTTTAATTAGTTGGGCCCAAGCCTGACTAAAAACGTAGACTTAATAAATACGCTTTTTAACTGAGAAAACATAAATGCCAAACGTAAATTCTTCTTTCTCCCAACCTCATGCAGCAAAGCATATGCTTTTTGCTCTACAACTTCGTGTCAATACGCGCACTGCGCATGGTTGGCAGTAACAACATAACATGCAAGCTAATGCTCTGAGCTCTGTGACCTCCATTCATCTCCATATCCCACTGACTATAGCTAATATTAATTTTTTTTCTCTCTCGTAAAACCGCATCATCTTAATTGTTATTAACCTTTGGATCATTCATCTACAAGGTAGATCGTTTCTTTTCTCTTATAAAACCATGCACATCATCTCGTCTAGCATTTTTACCACATGTCACCTCAATTATTTTTAGCATTGAATCATTGATCTATTATCTCTCCTCTCTTTTGAAGCTAATCATGTCAATATTTCCACAATTGCAGGATCTGTGGAAAATGTAATATTTCTACATGGTGAAGGAAACCTGTAGACATCTGCTCAGCACCTATGTCTTCACTCTTCAAGTATGAGCCCTGTTTGTCAGCGCTTCGAAGTCCCCAGCTGTTTGCTGGGGATGATGTCTTTACTTGGTGGTTGGCCATCAGAAAGCACCTTAACAAGTTACAAGGAGAAAGATGATAGAAAGATGCATATGTTAGGTATAATCGTCTATTGACAGATTTGGAAGGAACGCAATTGGTTTGACGGCGACAGATACAGGTAGTATACAAAGCCAAGAACCACCAGAACTCTCACTAACCAGACATATATAGCCGTCCTTATCTTAAAGGACACACCATCTCATCATCAGTCCTAAGTGAGGAAAGTTCGGTCAGCTAACTGAAAGGCATGCACAGCACACGCATGAATCTTGATCAGATTAGTGAGGTAACAAGAGTAAAATTAACCCCAGTACAAATTTGTCAGATAGGAAACACCTATGCTGCACCTGCACGCAGCGGGCGTACAATGCCGTTTCCCAGCGTCTTTGCTGTCCGCATCCTGTGACAAAATGAATCGGATTCGAGGTGTGCACATGGAACTGACGGATTCTACAGCCCAGAGCCCCAAATTCAACAGTTGTACCATCCTGACAACATCCATCGTTTCAGTTAGGCCACACATAACGAGGTAGCGGCTGATTACGTCCCACATTAAGGAAAGTGCGGGCTACATTGGTCAGCCCGGAGGGTGACAGCGGTTGGCCGAAATTTTAACAGATTAACCCTTTTAAAAAATTTATTTAAAAAATAAACCGTGTTAAAAACTAATTGAAAAAAAATAAACTATTAGCTCAGCACCAACTTTAATGGCTCTGAGCTATAATATTTCAGCGTTAGCAACATTGGCACTGCGCTCTTATCTAAGATGGCACAAATATACTATATCATCAGATTTGAGCGTCATTATTATTAGCGCTAAGCTCTCTATCAGTAGAATAATGCTTAGGATATTTTTTATAGCAATGTAGCTTGGCGTGCTGATGGTGATGGAAGCTCTTGGCTGTCAACCTAGGGTTTAGGATTCGAGTCTTCAGTTTGTATTTTAGTTTTTTTTTCCTTCCCTTGACTATTTACTCCTTAATTTTTTTTACAAATCACATGTTTTACTTGTAAATTTATTTTATAATGAATTTGAAAAAAGGAAAAGAAGTATATTATATGTTATTTCAAATTTTTATGTTCTTTTCATATGAAAGATGTATATTATATGCTCTTTTCAAATTTTCTTCTAGGACAGTAATTTATACTATATATTAATCTAAATATTATATAATTTAAGATCTCAAATTTTCATGCAATATACTTCTTTTCATATTTTATCAAATTCAAAATAAAACAAATACAAAGATGCAACAAGCAGAGTAAGTAGGTAAAGAAAAGAAAAAAAAAGCAAAGATGCTTCAACTTGACTTTGCTATCAAACATGGCATGCCCATTCTCTTAACCAGTAAAGAGCTCAGTCTCATAATAATATGATAAATTCGTGCCACCTTGGATGAGAGCTCAATATTAATCTCGTTGACGCTAAGCTAATGATTTATTTTTACAATTAGTTTTTAATATGCTCTGTTCTTTAAATAAGTTTTTTAAAATGGTTAATTTATCAAAATTTCGGAGCTGTGGGTGTGCGTCCTGCCACCGTATCGTTTCGGTTCGTTGAGGTAGGCAGGTAGCCATTGATTGCGTCGTTCCTTATGTATGTTTGGAAGAATCAAATAAAGAGCACGACCGGTCATGCATGTCCATAATTGCTTGCTGCTGACTTCTCTATAAGTTACTACTACTAGTGTGCGAGTAGATGCAGTGTCGCATGGTTGGCACTCAAATGAATGCAAGCAAATGAGCTCTATGACCTGCATCCATCTGGGCTTGGGAGGCATATGGGAATCCTTAGGGCATGTACAGTAGAGACAGGGGTCCGTCTATAAGATGCTGAAATCTGGCATAAAAGACAGTTCATACAATGGGGTGTCTATTTTAGTGTCTTTAAGCTGTTTAATGTTTTGCATGTGGTTAGGATCAATTATGAATAGTATTTTGTATGCTCTTGTGTTGCTATTTCATAAAAGTACTTATCAGGCATAAATTAGATTAACATGGTAATAATATTTATTTATAATAATAAAGATACACTATATAGTATATATAATTGTACAGTCCGGACCGTCCGAACAGGGTGAGGATGGTCCGGACTATATAATGCAAAACAATAATTTGTACAGTGCAGACCGTCTGAACAGGATGAGGATGGTCTGGACTATATAATATGAAATAGCAATTTGTATAGTCCGAACCGTCCGAACAGGGTGAGGATGGTCTGGACTATATAATGTGAAATGTCAATTTGTACAGTTCGGACCGTCCGAACAGGGTGAGGATGGTCCGGATTATATAATGCAAAACAACAATTTGTACAGTGCGGACCGTCCGAACAGGGTGAGCATGGTTCGGACTATATAATGTGAAATGATAATTTGTATAGTCCGGACCGTCCGAACGGGGTGAGGATGGTCCGGACTATATATGTGAAATGGCAATTTTAGAAATACCAAGTGCAGTCATGCTATTGATCACTAAGAAAAATCTTCTGCAAACTGCCGTAGATAAACTGAAATACTAGATTTCATAGACACAGGGCAGTAGATAAAATGAAATTGTACGAGAATTCATAAGCTTCATGGCAAATTACATAACAGTACGTTCAGACACTATTCTTTGAGGCAAATTAGATAAGAGAATATATTAAAAATATTCTAACCGCTATGTCAAAGAGTTAAGCGTAGCAGCAAGGTTGCCCAGCTCATCTTAGGTCACCTGAAATTGTATGAGAATCCATAAACTTCATGGAATAATAAGGTTATCATATTTGTAGACAGACTGATCAAACAATTCTAGAAAAGCAAAGCATTCAGCCACATATGGAATAATTGGCACTCTAACTATTTTTTCCATCACATACAAACAGATGATTGTAGACTGACACTAACAGGTTATCAAGCTATAAATTGGACTAAACATGGCAGAAATACTCCATACAGGGCCATTGCATTTTCATGGCAGCATAACAGGGCATAGCAAAAGGCAACAGAAAAAAAAAAGAAATTGAGACATACCACAGTTGACATTTTCCATGTCAAAAATAATCCATTCCAGAAAAAACTCCATACCTTCATAGAAACAGGAAATTCAGATAACTAATAAGGTACTCCATTTAATTAAGAGTTAAGAAATATTACTTCAAATATCAGTTCATACCTAATTATATACTCTCAGGGAAAAGCATCTTCCTGAGAGACTTCATTGCTGCAATTCGCTCAGCCTTTTCCTCAGCAGACATTGAACTTGAATCTTGTGAGATGAGATTATTATAAGCTTCCATCATCTTTGATTTCTACTTCTGGCGTACCACTTCCTTCATTGTTATTAGAAACCGGTGTATTCACATCAATGCTGTGATTAGGTGGACCAACCAAATGAAAATTTTGAGCCTCATTACCAAAGTAACTCATGAATCCACCAGATGGACGTGGGCTGCTGTTAATACAAATGAGTGTTGTCAAATTTAACAGGACAAATCAGAACAGTATATAATAACCACACACCTAGCTAAAATCAGAAAGAGACAGTGACAGACGCATCTAATTAATCAATTTGCAAACAGATCATATAGTAACCACATACAATTTTTAATGATAACAGATATCAAGCACAAATAACATTCATTGTTCATCCAATTTTGAATGATAACATATTACTGAAACATATCACAAACAGACAGTGGCGGACCATGGTATTTCAGGGCTCAGGTGTGTCCGTCACAGCAAACAGATCACTAATCCATTTATCAGTACCAAAACAGTGAACAAACTATATTATAAATAGAGAAAATTTCATCGAAGATTATAGATAGCTGGACCACCCAATCTGAACTTGGCATTGTAATTAGCAATATTAACACAAATTCTATAGCAAGTGATGGATAATAAACATGTTATTCACCAACTCAGGAAGCAAATTGGAAGAACATGTCATTACCTTGATGGATCCCAAGCTGATGCACGCCTGAATGAAGGAGAAATTGATTCACTGCCAGCCTCCCACCAAGGTGCAGAAGGGAAAGGAGAGAAGGGAAACCTGGCCGATGATCCATCTGTGCCGGGGAAGCAACCTCCGGCAGTTCCGCCACCTCCCCTAGAAAAGGCACCTCCACCAGGTCTGTAGCTGCGCCCATCGGTCGCCGCCGCGCCAGTCGAGAAGACGACTCCGCTGTCGCGCCTGACAGTGGCTGCAACCCGGCTGCCGTGGCTTGCCGCCTGCCCCAAGCTGCTGCGCCCGCCATGGTTGTTGTCCGGCTCCACAAGGCCGTCGTGGCTGTTGTCCGGCTCGACCAGGCCGCCGCGCCCGATGCCTGCCCCAAGCCGCCCACTGCCTGCCCCAACACGGCCGCCACGCCTGCCACCCACCACAACCCGGCCGGCGCCGGCCGTAACCCGCCCGCCTCGCCCACCCGTGTTGTTCCTACCCGACGGTGACATCTTTGGGACGACGGCCGTGAGGGAAGCTGGGCAGGCGCTGAAGACAGAACGAAAGGGAAGCCGGGCGCGCCGGGGAGAAAATTGCGGGGCACGCGGGACTGATTTTTGGCGCGCGCGGGAGCCATTTCCCGGGCAGCCGCGTGGGATCCCACTCGACGACGACTCGAAGAGACGGAAGTGGTACAGCGCTCCTCTTGTCGTCATCGGGGCCTTGGCTTCAGCATCAAGACACAACTCTCGGGGTCGCTTCACCAAGCGTCGAGGAAGCCGTCGCCCAAGCGAACAGAGGGTATTTTGAATAAATACACGACCTGGAGACGGCCTGTAGTGACGCGTTGTACATGCCCATAATGCGCGCAAGTATGTCGCTCATGGTAGCGCGACTAGCGCCTGCCTCAAGCCACCGTTGGATTCGGCACCGAGCAAGGGCAAATCGCTGGCGGATTGAATAAATTTTTGCAGGGGTTATAGATGGTTTGTCTGTGACTAAAGATCAGTGAAAATAGTTGGTTTTTACAGACGGCTCCACTACCATCTATGAAAATAGATGTTCACATGCGGCTACCTTAAAACATCGCCTGCTAAAGTGGATTTTTGGCAAAAAAATATAAATGCAAAAAAAAAATTCCAGGAACCCTACCTTCCTAGGAATCCTAGATCCTACCGCCGCCTTCATCAACGAGCTCGCCTAGATGCTGGTGAAGATGTCGTCGACGCTCCTGAGCCGCCGTTCTTGACCCAATGAGCTGCAATCGTTGCCATTGTCGTCACGGTCATCGTCGCCAAGTCAACGTAGGTCCGCTGCCGTCAACAAGCTCGCTTGGATGCCCCCGAGCCGCCGTCTTGCTCCTTCACATCGTCGACTCACCTGTGTCTGACTCTAGCTCGTCGTTGTCCGACTCCGGCCAGCCGGATCCACCAGCGGGGAGGCTGGGGTCACTAGATCTGATGGCCCTGGCCTCCTCGTTGGCCGATGCGGTGGGGAACGACGGGGGCACGCGTGGGGGAAGATGACGACGGGTGCGCGCGTCGGCGGTGGCGGGGGCATGTGTTGGCAACGCGGCGCCTGGGAGGAGAGGAGAGTGAGGAGGGCGGAGCGGGAGAGAAGGGCGAGGATCGACTTTGTGGCTGGGATCGGATCCAATTTTAAGGGTTATTTTTTTTACGCAAGCGGTGCTTGTACGATACTGCCTGCGCTTTTTATAGACGGTCTTTTTAATACCGTCGTATGTGAAAATCAATTTTTATAGACGGGTTTAGTTTATTAAATAATACCGCTGGATGTGAAAATCGATTTTTATAGACCGATTTAGTTTATTGGGTCGTCTCCTTATTATTATAAACGGATTCTTTTTGACCCACCGAAGAAATAAAACCGTGACATCTAAAAAAATCCTTTTTTAGCAGTGGAGGTGGGGCAGTGAAGATGGCCTTGAGATGCCGGCCATGCCTCTAACCGATGTGTACGGCTGGCACAGGCGCCGTGAAACTAATGATGCAATGCTACTAGAGTCAACAGAAATTCAGTGCCAACGCGCTCTCTTTCCATTATCGAGCGTCCGTTGGAAAAACGATCAGCCACATAATCGGGTGCTCGACAAGTTCGAGTATTGCTCGTGGTCATAGCTACTATACACATGCTCTTAATATCCTCTCATATGCAGACGTCTAAAGGATAGTTAAAAGATGAAAAAGAAAGAATATCATGTAAAACGAAATAAGTTATTAGCATATAATTAATTAAGTATTAATTATTTTAAATTTTTTTAAAAAATTAATATGATTTTTAAGTAACTTTTACATAAAAATTTTTTATAAAAAACATACCGTTTAGTAGTTTAAGAAACGTGTTTATAAAAAATAAGAGTTTTTTTCTCTCTTATTATACATTCGAACACAGCCTAAGCTAGATCACTTAGCATCTTGTTGCTTGTTCCTCTTCGATTGGTGTTTGCAGGTATCAGAAATATTATCCAACTCGGTGTGCGTGTTAAACATTATTGTTTTTATATTCTTCAGTAAAAAATATGGATTACGATTTAGAGCATGTCCAACGATTTCCCTAAATATCTATACCAGAATCTTTATTTTGGACTCTCTAATAAGAATTTAGAATTTAAAAATATATTCCTCTCCACCAGATAGATTAAAAGTGGCTAGAGTGATGGAGGACCAATTAATAAAAACAAGGTGTCACCAAGCGCCTTCCCCATCCAGCATCATCACATGACGTGGCCACCACACCGGTCTAGAGTAAAACTGAGGGATACATCACATACACATATAATGTGACATACATGACGTTAAAGAAATATTATATAATGATTTTGGCTGTTTTTACTCCAACGATAAAGATCGATAAAATGCTAAATAAAAAGAAGATAACAAATGATATTTGTCAATGTAGTGAAGATACTAAAAACATTTGTTAGTTTAATAATATCAAGGTTCCCAATTGCTAAAACATGATTAAGAAAGCGTTAGGAGGGAGAAACTAGTGCATAGCACAAGGCTATGAGGAGCCAAGATAGAACTTTTTCATCAGATTATCCGGAGTAAAAGCTACAATGATATTTGTTAGTAGATTAATTATGCGGAAGTGAGGAAAGGGTGTTTCATGGCCTCGGCAAGGTATGGAGAATGCGAGAACTTGCCACTATGGTCCTCCGCCACTGCCGGCTAGTCAAGTACGGAAATAAAACTGTGCATTGTAATTTTTAAATGCATAGAGAGATGGTATGAGAAAAAAGAATTTGTTAATGAATCAAGCTACTTACACCCTGTTTGGCAGGGCTTAAATAAGCCACTTATTTTCTTGTTTTTCATGTGCACGCTTTTCAAAAGATAAATGATGCTTTTTTTGCAAAAACATTCTATATGAAAATATCTATAAAAAAGCAAATAGATCCATTTTTCAAATTTTTAATAGTAAATACTTAATTAATCACGTGCTAAATGAGCAGACATAGGAGAGCTTGCTTGACATAGGAGAGCATTAGTGCAAAACGAGAAACATCATTAGGGCATGTACAACGGGTCTGTTCAGCCCGTCTCCGTGATGCATTTTTTGCAAAAAGAACCCCGCCGATGCTTGGAGACGGAGGCCGCGTTGTCTCGTGAGGCGACGGGAAAGGCTCGTGGCCCGGGGCTAAGACGTCGGCTCTAGTAGCGTTGTAGGAAGACTCGGTGCCTCGCGGATCCCATGTCCTCGCCTTCCCTCGCACGGTCGCACCGGTGTCCTCAACTTCCACAGCCTGCCGACGAGCGCTCGGTGGCCTCCTGCCTGCGCGCCCGACCTCGGTGGCCGCCCGCTCGCGACCCTAAGTCTTGCTAGTGGCCTGCCCCGAGCCTCCCGTCGCCCGCCTCCGAGTCGCGCATGCGCACGCGTCGCCATCCGAGCTTGGCCTTGGAGCTGGAGCAGTAGCCGACGGAGCTGGAGCAGAGAAATTGCCATTTCACATTATATAGTCCGGATCATCCTCACTCTGTTCGGACGGTCCGGACTGTACAAATTGCTATTTCACATTATATAGTCCGGACCATCCTCACCCTGTTCGGACGGTCTGTACTATACAAATTGTTGTTTTGCATTATATAGTCCAGACCATCCTCACCCTGTTCGGACGGTCCGGACTGTACAATTATATATACTATATAGTGTATCTTCATTATTATAAATAAATATTATTACCATGTTAATCTAATTTATGCCTGATAAGTACTTTTATGAAATAGCAACACAAGGGCATACAAAATACTATTCATGATGTAAAACATTAAACAGCTTAAAGACACTAAAATAGACATTCCATTGTATGAACCGTCTTTTAGCTGTTTCTACGCCAGATTTCAGCATCTTATAGACGGACCTCTGTCTCTCTACTGTACATACCCTTAGCGCGTGATTAATTAAGTATTTACTATTAAAACTTGAAAAATGGATCTATTTGCTTTTTTAGATACTTTCATATAGAAAGTTTTTACAAAAAAACGTACCGTTTATTGTTTTGGGAAACGTGCGCATGGGAAACGAGAGGAAAAGTTGCTGGCAATGTGGTGTTATTAAGTGATTATTTGTCCCGGCTTATAAGCCGCACATAAAACGAGAAACGTTATTAGCGAATGATTAATTAAGTATTTACTATTAAAAACTTAAAAAATGGATCTATTTAATTTTTTAAGATACTTTCATATAGAAAATTTTTGCAAAAACACATCATTTAGCGTTTTAGAAAGCGTGCGCATGAAATAAAAAAAATAAGCTCCTGTCCAGATGGAGTTGCGAACAGCATATTAACCCCTTGCGAACAGGAAGAGGCTTTACTTATCCGTAATAAATGGAGCTATAAGAAGCGTGACGAATAGCAAACCTTTCCGCAGAGAGGAGAGACTTTCTTGGGAGTAGGGTATTCTAAAGAAACTTACCAATTCAGAATTTCAGATTAGGGAGGAAAAAGATCTTCTAAATGCATGGAGAGAAATGGTATGAAAACACGAAAATTGGTAGAGTCTGTTTAATTTATTGTTATTTTCAATCTTATCAAAATCTGATAAAACAATAAACCAAACAAATCTTAACCATTGCTATTGTATCAAAATTTGATAACTTTAGAAGCTTCTACTCTTCAAAACACTATCAAACTTTAGTAAAGCTTTAAATTAAATACATCCTAACAGTACCAAAACAAGGTAACATCAAAATATACGAAAACCTGATATTACTAAATTTTGATAGAATTAAAAATGATAACAATCTGAGCAAGCCCTTAATGAATCAAGCTACTGTTTTCCTAATAAACGAAAAATCGAAGAGTACAGGGGGCTAACTAAGGGCCTATTCTTAAATGCTTATTTATTAACTTATATAAGTCGTACGTAAAACGAGAAATATCATTAGCACATGATTAATTAAGTATTTACTATTAAAAACTTAAAAAATGGATCTATTTACTTTTTTAAGCTACTTTCATATAGAAAATTTTTATAAAAAACACATCGTTTATCGTTTTGAAAAACATACGCGCGGAAACAGAAAAAATAAGCTGCCGCTGAGAAGCTGAAACAACAGCGTGTAATGCTCTCCTATGTCAAGCTCTCCTATGTCTGCTCGTCCAAAGCCGGCGCAACTATGCAGGCATTGCGGAGAGAGATCAACGAGATGGATGTGGGGGACATTTGAGTAAGACCGGCCATGCACTATGCATGCATGGTTTGGCACTAACATATAAGTTAAGGCACTATTCATCAAGCTAAATAGGCTTGGAAGGCATCAGAAATCGGTCAAGCGTGGAAATACGCCACGATTTTTTACTTTTTTGCTTTTTTAAAAACTTCTTTTACAAATAGATCTTAAAAAAACTTATTTCAGGAATGAACTCTTTTCTCGGCACCAGGGCTGACGCCGAGGTCCAACGTCTCAACACCAACCATATTGGCGCCGACACCTTATCCCCATGGCAGCATTAACTGCTAACATGAAGAAGGTTGGCGTCAAAGAGATTGGCCCTAAGGACCTATCTGTAAATAACTTATTTTATAAATATATCATTAGTGTTAGTTTTTTTGGCACTGAAGATATATTTATAAATAAATTATTTATAAATAGGTTGTTAGCGTCAGTTTTTTTACACCAACCCCTCTACGTCAACGCTGCCATGGAGAATAAGGGTGTCAATGACAATATGTTAGTACCGAGACGTTGGACCTCAACATCAAATACTCTAGTGCCGACCCCCGGTAAAGGTTGTGATGCTCTGTATGTTGTTACTTCTATGTGAGCCTTGATGGTTCTTGTGCCGGCCGGCCGTGAGCATGTAAGGCTTCGCTGCGGATTATGAATTTTTAAATACCATAGTAAAAAGTTTATCCTAATATTTTTTTAGAGCTATTTTAGCTTGTACCAATCAAAAGATTTATCATTTAAATATTTGTTATATTTTTTATAATATATAATAAGATAGAATCGTGTCCATGTTGTGTACATACTACTAAGTATAAATCTATAGCAAAAATAATTAGCTAACTACTTACGTGCTTAGGTTTGGATTCTCTAAATGTAAATAACTATTTTCATGGTGATATATAATGAGATGGAACCATGTGGCTTGGGTGCCACTGAACCATACAAAGTAGAGGCACAGATAGACATGCAGGGCCTATAAAGTCAAGGGATATGAAGAGCCCTCTCGGAAAGAAGTCCACCCTTCTTGTTGGAACATCCAAACACCTTAGTGCTATCCCAACCTTTCCATTCAAGATGGAGAACTCCTCTAAGGAAGCCCTGGAGTTCTCATCTAAAGCCGACCATGGCGGTTATGCCGAACAGTTAGAACTGCTACTTAAGTAGCTGCACTCTCCTAAAAAGCTGATCCATCTTGGAAAGCAAGTAATCCATGGATCTTAGAAGGATTGAAGGATAAAGATCTACATTCAAGCCAGTGAAGAGGAGTGTCAAGGAGATGTGTTCAAGTCCCGCCACCTTCGAGCTAGCAAAGAGGCAGCAATTCAGGATACGTCCCGTGAGGCATTCATGCGGCTATCTAAGATCTACAACAATGAGATCGCAATAACTCCATTTTCCCTACATCCATGCCATGCAGGTGGTGGCCGTCACTACCATATCTAAAGGTGAGGCGCCTCGAGGAGCAATCACCTATCCACTTTTCCAAGTGGATGTGCGTTGCAGACGAGGCCTATGAAGGGGCCCTGGAGGAATTGGATGTGTTTCTGGGAAAGATCGCTGACTGGGAGGAGAGGTACAACCATCTTGCCCAGGAACACACCATTCGTGGACTACAGCTGGAAGCAATCAAACTCCGCTTCCAATGGTATTTTGGAACCCCATCTCAATCTCAAACCCTGCAAAACTTGCCACCATCACTACAAACAGGGATAGAAATCGATGGCGAGGACCCTACTCAGATCAATGTACCATGGGCATGCTTGAAAAGGATGGAGGCTGAGTTTGATAGCCCAACTTTACAAGGTTGCTTGCAAGGATTTGGGGTCACATCAGAATCCCTTGGTGCTATTGCTTGCCCCCTCTCTGAAGACAAGTATGGCAATACACACAGTAGTGGTTGGATTAAGGAAAGGGAGGCCAACCAGAAGAACCATGGGACACACTTGGGGACAACCTCGGAATGGGAGCTGGATCAAGTACCTATCTAGAAGACCACTCTGTAAAGTCATAGGGTTATAACATGTCACCTAGGAGTAGCATGTGCGGGCCATGGTATGATGTTGACTATTTGTCTACTTGTGGGTGGACAAGGTCATTTGTTTAGTGTGTCTGTGTATCCTTGGTTGTGATGCTTTTGTGGCGTGAGGCCATTAAGTAATGTTTGCTTGAAAAGATAGCTTTTCTGTGCACACATCTATACAAACTTGCATGTATGCATTACGACAACAACGCTACAACAATAAAAGACAAGAAAACAAGTTCACAAAAAACTTTATTATCACCCATTTTGTTGTGGGAATTGTCTTATAGAAAGATTAAGAGCATTAGAGGGGTTGCTCTTGTATAAGTCAGTATACGAGATACACATACTTATCATCGTGTAAATGTGTTCAAGGTGTCGGTGCAAAACACAAGGAGATGTGAAAAATCCTTATAAAGACATGGCTATAGAAGCAAATACATCACAATAACAACGATTGCTGCTTTGACACGTGGGACCAGGTGGTTGTCTGGTCCCTGGCCCTGCTTTGACCAAGTAACATGGGCCGACTGTTTGGCGCCCTAAACTTTTGAACTGATCTACCGGGTGTTGGGCTGATACTGTTCTCGTGTTCTTCCCTAGTATTGGTATTGGTGTTGACGTATCTTCATCGGCTCTGCGTGGATCAAATCGGTGTGCTGCGTTTGACTGTACTGTAGTGGTATCCTATACCACACCCAGTGTCCTTTTGTTGTGACCAGCACTTGTGAGCCACGGTATTTGTTGGGGTACTAGGGTTGTCTGGCTTCTATTTGGGTCTGCCAACATACCTTTTACTGCTTCGTGTACCCGTGTACCCGTGTCATCGAGTCCGTTTCTATTTATGGGCCTTCCTTGCTTCTTCTTTTGGCTAGGGTGGGAGTGGTGCGGCGAGTGGAGGGTGAGTGGAGGCGGTGTAGCTCAAAGTGAGGAGGGGAAAATGGAGCTGGGGTCTGGTAATAGTGGCGGCGGCAATGGCGGTGAGCAAGGTGCTGGCAGCTGTGGCACTGGAGGTGGTGCTGAGCAGGAGGGTGTTGGCAAAGGTGCCTCTCGCCGGCGTCTAGGTTAGGCAGAGCACGGAGCTCCGATCGGTCAGGCGGCAAGCGAGGTTGCCGGAGGTGGAGGTGCGGCGACAGCGGCACCGAGGCGTTTCGGCCAAGGAGGAGGCTTCTGGTCGGGGGTGGCTGTTGTTCTGCGCTGGGTGTGGGTGTGGTTGGGCTTACACCTTGTCTGTGCCGCCATCTATACCGTCTTAGCCGTGGTGGCGCCCCCAATGATCCAGTTCTTAGGGTGGTGGTCTGAGCCATTGCAGGACGGCCAGTCCGACCACCTATGTGTGGCGATCTGCATCCTCATCGTGTTGGCACCTATCATTTTCTTTTCCATCCTGGAGGCGATGCTAGAGTAGGCAGTTGATAGTGTGGCTGCTAGATGCTGGCGTTGTATTTCCTATGTATTGGCTTTTATGGTCCCAACTTTTAATCTTTAGCTTCGGTGCTTTTGAGTATGAGGTCCCTGGCCCATTTTGGTTGCTTGGTTAAGAAAACTGTCACTTTTCCAAATCATGCTTAGATCCCTCAATTCCTTTGTGTCTTGAGCATGGACCTTTATGGTTTTGATTGGTGCTTGGATATCTTTTGACGGGAATTGTCATTTTTCCCTAATATGTCTAAGTCCTTTATTTTTCCTAGCCTTCTGGGTATTCTGAGGTTGCCATTTTTGATAGGTGCGATCGTTGCTCTGTCTTAAAGTAGCATAACCCGATGAATGAGTTCATGCTAGTGGGCACTTTGGCCTAAGCATGAGCATAGCCAATGCTTTCTAAAGCTATAAAGTTAAAGCAGGCAAAAGGTTACATCGTTCTACATTCCATTCTTCGTTACACGTAGTACAGGGTATTACATCACTTGGGACGAAAGGGAAATTGCCTTTGCTCAGAAGGCGGTGGTGAGACAAAAGCTTACACTTGTAACCCTTCTTATGGAGATGGTGGGGGCGTGCGGGGTTCAATTTCCGGCACAGTTCCTTTGGGGACACAGGGTAGCCCCCGGATTGACATACGGCAGACCAAGTAATGTGCTTCCAGGAGTAGGGCGGTAGTGTGCTCGTGGGCTAGGTGCTGATAGCGGGCCTCCAGATTAGCATATCGGTCCCGAAGCTCATGCAGCTCTTCGAGGGCTTGCTCGTAGGCATTCTCGGTGGTGTAGGCTAGCTTGGAGAGAAGGACACACCTGCTTCCTTCGGCCTTTTCAGTTGGGTGGAGGTGGCACCGGCTGTCACCTTCCCCGCGGTAGGGGTGCATACCAAAATGGTTGTCCACTCCCAAGGGAGCACAGATCTTGCAAAATCGCAAGAGGGCCTCGCGGAACACGTCCCGAGTGGCGGCTTCAAGGGTTCTCTAGGGATGAAGGTTTTGGAAGGTGATCACTTCGTCTCCTGGAAGGTGGAGGAAAACTATCACCTTCCAGCTTGTCTGGGGTCTCTGAACGATCTGCTCACTGCAAAATATTGGCTCCTCGGTGTAGCCCAACTGCCGACAGAGGAATTCCAGTTGTTGGGCATACCCATTGAGCTTGTCCTTGGCATGCCCCTCGGCCGCTGGTGGCGGGGTTGACATGGTTATGGTTTTCTGGTTGGCTGGGAAGGGCTGAGCTTTTTAGTAGCAGAGGCTTAGTCCGAAAGGGTGCCTTTATGGGGTCACTTTCGCTTCCTTTTATAGGCACCATTTTCGGTGGTTCCTTTGGTTGGTTCAGCATCTCCAGTGCTTGTGCCTCCTTGCAGTGAACCCTATCCCATTTACTGGTGGTGGACAGGACCTGGGGGACTTCCGAGGGTTGGTACCTATCACTTTTCTTAGTCAATCCCTTTTTCCCTAGGTCCTGTAGAACGCCTTGTCCCAAGGTGTTGCTTGACCCCTTCTTCGATGTCTGGAAGACCTCTGAAATCCATGATTCGTCTATCTCGAGATAACAGGCGGTAGGCTACCCCCCTTAAATTTTTGTCATGAGATCCTGCTTAGGGTTGTGTCTACATCTGGTTTGTTGCGGTTTTTCCTTAATACAATCTTTGAAAAGTCCCTTATTGGTGTGGCCTCGTGATGATTCACATACTGCTCTAGGGCTTTCCTGTCCTCATCAAGGCCCCAGAATCAGAGTATCCTTTAGTTGAGTTAGTCCCCAAGTGGTCGACATTCATGTTCTGGAACACTTTTACAGGTGGCTTCTGTACCTTATCCGTCGCATGTCTTCTAACATTGTTGGGAAAAGAGACTCCTGATCTTTCGGGATCCTTTGATCTGCTGGGTGCGATCCATGTGACTGTCCTATGGTCAGTGCCTAACTTGGTACGGTGCCTTGATCTGGGTATTTCCGAGGATCATGTTGAGAAGACTGGTCATTATCGGCTCAAGTGGATTAGGTTGAGTTAGGCCCAGCTGTAAGTTTCTGCTTGGCTGAGGATGGGGCAACCTAACGGAGAAATTTCTGCTTGGCTGAGGATGGGGCAACCATCCAGAAATTTCTGATCTCAGGCTGACAAGTAATCTTCCAATAATCCAAGTCTTTGAGAAGATCACACGGAAATCTAGGGCCACAACGCAGACCGAAAGAGAAACCCGCCGTTGTCGTCTAATCACAAAAGAGGAACCAACACACCAAGACCTAAAAGGGAAGATAATATTATAGTTAACTAATAGTGCTAATGGATAGATCTCATTTTTAGGAAGGGTAAGGAAGCTGAATGGAGGGAATCGGGCCTAGGGTTGTCGAGATATGATCCCGGCATTTTCTGGGTGTTAGGGAAAGAATTAAAGGAAGCCGAAATTGGTTGAGGGACTGACTGGTGGGGCCAGGGAGGTATAGTCGAGTTTTATTTAATAGGTAATGGTGTTGAGCAGAGTGAGTGGATGGGGTTTGACTTTTGCTTGGATCACATGAAGGTGGATGAATTATGAAGGGTCGTTAGGTCGGATGGTCCAGGGAGGAGAACCAGACCTTTGTAGATTAAGAGGGACTTGAGACTGACCAAAGGGGTGTAATGTGGACCTGTATTCAAAAAGAGTTACTATGTCGAGAGTAAGGGGTGGTAAGCAGACTTTATTAGGAGGTGGCTGTTGGGCTTAAAAGGGGTAAAGGAGGTAGAGTGGACTTCTTATTGGTTGTTGGACTTGAGGGAGGAAGACTAGACTTTCTGAAGGCTGTGGGGAGCTAAGACAGACCTCTCCCCCTTGGAACGGTCTGCTGGGCTGGCGGGGTGGAAGGGAGAGGGGGGATGGCTGGGTGGGCCTGAGTGAGTGGCGGGTGGCCTGGTGTGCTGGCGGCCTACGCAGAAAGGGTGGAAAGCAGGCTGGCTGAGGAGATGGAAGAGAAAGAGAAGTGGCCCGAAATGAATAGGGGAGTTTTAGAATTTTCCTAGGAAATTTGAAAAAGATCTTCGAGGAAACTGAATTCGAATTTGATATTTGATCTCAAGGAAAATTGGGGAAATCTTTGGAAAGGATAAGTTGGGGAACTTTCGGAAATACTTGTAGGGAGAATTTCGGAGGAAATTTCCAAGGGAGTTTGAATGTAAAAAAATCTGATTTGAATTCAAGAAATTTCCAGGGATTTTTGGAGGATATTTTAGGGTTTGTGCTGCATCGGTTAGTTTCGACCTACTAGACTGGTGGTAATAATTTTATCCTCGTTAAGCCGATGGGTGCCTATGCAATGTTTTATCGGAGTGTCTAGCTGATAAGTTATCTTTTATTAAATAAAGCCGATTGTATTGTTTAATTGTTATTTTGTTTATCTGCGCTGTTATTGCAATCGGCTAGAGAGTAGCTAATTGATTTATTTTGCCTATTTATGCCATCATCGGCTTCCTGTTGGCCGATGAAACGAGTCTAATTCGGCTTTCAGCCGATTGGCTCACTAGTCTAACTCTCCCCTTGTCAATTGCAGGGTCAAGTTGACTGGCTGTTGACGCCGAAAACCGCCGGGTGTGCCAAAAAGCTTGCTGACGATCTGGTTCGGCGTCTGGTGACACGCGAAGGCCTGGGAGATCTGCTTAGCTCCAGTGCAGGTCCTAAAATATTTGAGGTTCGCGGGCGTGCCAGTCAATTTGACCCAGCAATTGACAAGGAGATGAAGAAATTAGATTACTGATCCAATCGGCCAGCAAGCCGATACGGATTCCTTCCAGCCGATGCCGCTATGCTCGTGCCCGGGCCTCTGCCTGTACTCGCGCCCGGGTCTCGTGCTCGCGTCCGGGTCCTTGTTGGTCCTCGTGCCCGGATCGGCAGCAATTGCGCAATCGGCTATCGGCCGATACGGGCTGATATAGACTCCTCGTAGCCGATAGCCGATGGCACCTGTGTATCGGCTAGGAAACCGATAGTGCTATGAGCAAATAGACAAGATGTCAGTATAACATGTGCATCGGCTAGGAGCCGATTATCAATAGATAAGCAAAATAGTAAGCCAGCCGACTGTCGAGGAAACACATATGCATCGGCTAGAAAACCGATGATAATATAGATGACCAAAACAGTATGGATAATACAGTCGGCTTTATAAAAAGATAACCTATCGGCTAAGCACTCCGATAGAACGTCGCATATACACCGATCAGCCCGACAAGGATAAATCTACTATTATCGATCTAGTAGTTCAAACCTAACTGATGCAGCACAGATCGATAATAGTAAAGGAACCTCAACGAGCCGATAGACCTAATGCAACTGTGATGAAAATAACTTACCGGCTATACATTCCGATAAGACGCTTGCGCAAAAACCATCAGCCTAGCAGGAACGATTTATCGCTGGCAGTTCAGTAGGTCGGACCCAACCGATGCAGCACGAACTGATGATAAATCGCCCCCAGTAAACTGATAAGATCTACGCACGCGTGATGTGGTATACCTGATCGGCCTAAGAGGTCGGACCGAACCGATGCAGCCGTAGACAGAGCAGATACACCTGGGTAAGGGGTGACGAGTCTTACCCTCTCGCAGGAGTTCGGACCTAACCGATGCAGCCCCGCTCGAGAAGCAAGAACCCGTCGAAAGGTTGGCGATGCGCCGAAGTTTAATTGATCGATTGATAGATTACAAGGTCCCCGGGCATACGTATATATACCCCGAGTTACAAGAGTCCTTATAGGACACGGTACAGGACTTTCCTAACTAGAAAAAGGAAAACTGACAGACCTGATCGGACAAGAGATCAGGTTTCCTAAAAGATAAAGCTATCTAATAGATAAGATAAATAACTACCATAACGTGGTCTTCACGATTCCTTCCAGGTTTGGTCTCTTCCAGATGAGCTTCCATTGGCTGACATGGCTTCTTTCCTTAACCGAACATGGATATGAATCGTGCCAAATTTTGGCGTTAACACTGGCATGCTTACGAACCTCGAATTTAGGACCTGCACTGGAGTTTAAACAGTTCTCCCAGGCCTTCGAGTGTCTAGTGTATCAAACCAGATCATCGGCTCGTTCTCAACGCTACTGGTGATTTTCGGTGTCAACACGTTTTTGGCACGCCCGGTGGGACACGGAATTTCGACATGGCCAGAAAAGAAATCAAAACAGACAACGTGATTCCGGTCAGCATGGAAGATCCAATTGACGAGCAGACAGCAAGTTGAGCAGAATATCGGATTGGGAAGGGCCTTATCGGATTAATCGTTGTTTGCCTGGCAATGCCTATATATTGGAAGATCTTGAGGGGACAGAGTTTGCTAAAGCGCTTAATGGGAACTACCTCAAGAAGTACTATCCGAGCATTTGGATCAATTCCTAAATCGGTTGAGTGCAGCCGATTTCTAAAACAGTTCAAAGAGCCGATGTTGTTACATCGTCTAAAGATAGCCGATATCAATTGGTATCACCTTTAGATAAAACAAATGAAAACACTACCAAGCGAGGATGGGGTAAGATGAGCAGGTAACAAAGCCGATCAGATTATATTACAACAAAAAGTCTCAGAGCAATGTCATAGTCCTCAATGTTGAGATTTTACAAGAATTTTTGGACTGTTTCGATCGCGCGTAGGCGGATTTGGTCAATCTCATCGATAGCATGAATGTCTTGTTCATCGGTGCCTGGGAAAGTCTTCAAGTTTTTGCACCGATGAACAACTTGATGCACTGCTGCTGCAACCTTGGCTTCTTGGTTTTGTATTGCTTGTGGTAGGCCGATGAGCTGGGATTCTGTTATTTCGAGGTCCTTGCGGATTTTTTCAAGCTCTGCCAGCAAATCGGCTTCCCTTTTCTTTAGTTGGTCCAGTTTGGATTGGAGTTCTTGAGGGGCAGCTGCCATGTCGTCAAGCTTCTTCTTCTCTGTTTGAGCTGACAGCCGATCATTGTGGATGTCTTGGACCGTCTTCTGTTGATTAGCATGATCGGCTATGCACTGCCTGAGCTTGATGAGCTGGAATCTGTGAGATTCTAGGTATGCAGGAGGAGTCAATGTGTCAATGAGCTCTTCGGGCAAATGATGTTCGATTTCCACAAGTCTTGCCCGAATCGGCCCGCAGTCTTCCACCAAAGCGTCGATTGGGTTTTCCAGCAGACGTTAGCTGGAAAAGATGGCTTGGTTACCGCGCTGGTGGCCGTTTCTTCATCTGCCTTTAAGTACTTGCCCATGTCGAAGGAGAACAAATCGGCTAAGGACTGTAGATTGACATCGGTAAAAGGATTAGCAATAAGTTAAAATGAAGTATGGATGTAGAGATTACCTAAGGCAGGACATCGGCAGCTTGAGCAGCATCGGCATCAAGTGGGTGAATAGGTTGTTCTTCGGGATGGCCGATGCCTGGCGGCGAAATGGTAAGAACGGCCTCATCGACGGCTTGGGGGCTGGGTGCTAGAGTTGGAACGGCTGCAGAAGTCATCGGCTCAACGCTTGTAAGGATGTCAGCATGAGGTTGAGGTTTGGGAGCCGATGACTCGAGCTGAAAATAATTGATAATGTAAAGATGGGAAACAGATAATAATATTAAGACTTAGCACATACCCGTGGGGATGAAGGGGCCGATGCTTCAATAACAGGTGGCGCCGTGACCACGACATCGGTACTGGTTTTCTGCTTCTTGTGAGGGCGAGATGCCAATTTTTTGCGTTGTCCTGTTGGCCGTGGTGCCCGGAGGAGAGACGATGGAGAAGGAGCACTGTGCCGTAGGTGTGGATCGGCCGATGGTGGATGATATAGGATCGGCCGGCCACTAGTACTTGTTGTCGGTGGTTCCTCGTCGACAGCCTGCGAGATAAGATTATAAGAGATGATTGAAGGCAATGGTTAAGGTTAATGAGATTACGTCTTCATCGGATTCGACGTAGTCGGCATTGAGGCGAGAGCAGTAATGGATGGCCGATGAGTTGAACAGGTGTTTTTTCCATTCTGAGCACCATCGGGCAAAGAGCTTTGTGTTGGCAGTGCATACCTCCACATCGGTGGCAGTGCCTAGAGATAGGGATTCTGTTAAAGCCCGCATCCGATCATACTCCAGAGCACTATTTACGACGCCCCGGGCTTGGAGTTTGTCGATGAAGAATAGGCCGATTGGGAGTTGGCCGAGTCCAAGCTGGTGAGAGCCGACCGATGGATGGTAGAACTCATATGATGGTTGTTGCGATCGGCCCAGAGAGAAGCTAGTCGGCAGAAAGTGGGGGGTAATGGCCGATAGAAATATAGTCTTGGATTCATCATCGGCCAGAGCATCGAGTGGATTGAAGTTGGAGGGCATTTCAAATGATGCTGCGTCATCATAAGCGAACCAAAGTGTGGCCTCCCTGGTGAAGACGAAATAGAAGCCCTTGAACCATTGGCTGAGTCCGATAGGAGTCATCTTGAAGCCAGGGAGGGCCGATGCAGCTTCTAGGTGTATCGGCCGGGAAGCCGATAATGGTGTAGTGCCAAAAACGTGTAGCGATGCAATCGGCCTTGATTAACAAAAGATAACCTATCGGCTAGGCGCTCCGAAAGACAATTGCATAGACACCCATCGGCTCAATAAGGATAGAATTATTATCACCAGTCTAATAGATCGGACCTAACCGTTGCAGCACAGACTGATGATGATAATAGAACCTCGATGGGCCGATAGATCTAATGCAATCGTGATGTAAAATATGATAACTTATCGGCTATACATCCCGATAAAACGCTTGCATAAAACCCATCGATCTAGCAGGAATAACTTATCACGCAATTTAGTAGGTCGGACCAAACCGATGCAGCACAAACTGACGATAAGTTACACCCAGTAAACCGATAAATCTATGCACGCGTGATATGATATATCTACTCGGCCTAAGAGATCAAACCTAACTGATGCAGCCGTAGACAGAAAAAATATATCGTGGTAAGCCGACTACCGCAGGCCGACTAGAATATCGGACCTAACCGAGGAAGTCCTAGCGGATACGGTAGTCGGGGTAACGAGACTTACCCTCTCGCAGGAGGTCGAACTTAACTGATGCAGCCCGTCTCGAGAAGCAAGAACCTGTTGAATAGGGTGGTGATGCGCCGAATTTGGGGGATATCAGTAGAATTACTCAGGAGGTATTGCCGATTTAGGTAATCATCAGAGAGAATACCCCAGGTAGAATCGGCTACCAACTCCACCCGTACAGTATCAGCAAGAAATCCCAAGGGAAGAAGATTTGTCGGCAAGGGTTGCAGAGATAGTAAGGGAACAGTTTGGGATAAAGCCAAAAGAACAGACATTTATGTATCGGCATCCATATCCTGAGTGGTTTGACAGAGTCCCATTACCACACCGATACAGAGTCCCAGATTTCTCTAAGTTCTCAGGGCAAGACATCACATCTACAGTAGAGCACATTAGCCGATTCCTGGCACAGTGTGGAGAGGCATCGGCTGAAGAGGCTCTGAGAGTTAGGTTTTTCCCCTTGTCGCTATCTAGATCGGCTTTTACATGGTTCTCTTCATAACCACCGAATTCAGTTCGGGGATGGGCCGATCTAGAAAAACAGTTTCACAAATATTTCTTTGCTGGAATCCATGAGATGAGACTGACTGATTTGACATCGGTTAGGCAGCGACCAGATGAAACAGTATCGGAATATATTCAGCGATTTCGGGACGTTAGAAACCGATGTTACAGTCTAAACCTAAGCGATGGGCATCTAGCCGATTTGGCTTTCCAGGGTGTCTTGGCGCCGATTAAAGAAAGGTTTTCATCACAGGAGTTCAAGTCCCTGGCGCACCTGGTACAGAAGGTATCGGCTCATAAAAGCCGATTTCAAGAGGCAAAAAAGGAGAAGTATCAAAGAAGGGTTGCTCAGGTCCAGGTTTATTCATCGAACTCAGATGATGAGGAATCCGATGCTGAAGTCGGATTGGCGGAGTGGGCTAGAAACAAGAAATCAATATCATGCCCGTGGGTGAAGGATATCGGCAAGGAGGAGCGATATGATTTCGACATTAATAAAGCCGATAAAATCTTCGATCTGTTACTGCAGGAGAAACAGATACAGCTGCCACCAAATCACATAATTCCATCAGCCGAAGAACTAAAAAAGAAAAGATATTGCAAGTGGCACAACACGATATCACACCACACCAATGAGTGCAATGTTTTTCGGCAACAAATTCAATCGGCTGTCGAACAGGGAAGAATCAAGTTTGAAGACAAAAAGCCAATGAAGATCGATGGGCATCCATTCCCTGTGAATATGGTTCATGCAGGATCATCAAGGGATCAGGCCGATGGACGAAGGCGTTGGGGTAAGAGGACAAGAATTACTTCATCGGACCTGATAGAGAAATATTCAAGCCATGAAGAACGGTGGATTGAGCCAGACAGTGAAAGATATAATCCGCATTGGGACTGCCCCTTTTTCAGGTTCTGTTGGGACCAGGGTATGAGATTGCCGACGATTCAAGATTGCCCCGAGTGCAGTAATATGGGACATCAGCATGATCGGCAAGAAAGGTTTTCGCAGGATTGGCTGCTTGGGAAAAGAGCATCGGTACATAGCCGATTAGGGCTGATCCATGAAGAGTTCTTTGAAGAAAATGATAAAGAGGAAGTACATGAGAAACAAATCCAAAATCCTCAGTGGTGTCCCAGTGGAATATTTACAAAAAATCAGAAAAGAATGGCACAACGGTTACGGCACCGGGAGCAACAGGAAGAGCAATGGCAGGACTACAAGGAGGCCGATCATCGTCACAAGAGGACTAGGCAGGTATGGCGCGTGAAGAAGAGTGACGAAGTTGGTTCATCGGCTCCAGTAGACATGGTTTTCTTTCTGCCCAGGGAATAGAAAGCGTTTTCATCTGACGAGGAGGGCGGTGAGGAAAATTTTGCTCAGTTGACGCTACGACCCGATTAGGCTATATTTGATAAGCCTGAAGAATCTAGTCATCGGCATTTGAAGCCATTATATATTAAGGGTTTTGTGAATGGGAAGCCGATGACGAAGATGTTAGTCGATGGAGGAGCAGCTGTTAATCTAATGCCGTATGCCACATATCGGAAGTTGGGGAAAACTGCCGAAGATTTGATCAAGACAAATATGGTGTTAAAGGACTTCGGCGGGAATTCATCGGAGACAAAAGGCGTGTTGAACGTGGAGCTAACAGTGGGGAACAAGACATTGCCTACCACGTTTTTTGTCATCGATGGAAAAGGATCATATAGTTTACTCCTTGGCAGGGATTGGATTCATGCAAACTGTTGCGTGCCCTCGATGATGCATCAAAGTCTGATACAATGGCAGGGAGATCAAGTCGAGGTAATCCCAGCAGATCAATCGACCAACATCGCAATGACTGATTTGCCGATCTGGGAAGCCGATGGTATCGATTGTTTGTCTAGAAAAGTATGGGAAGGGGATTATCTGAAGAACACCAGTCGAGAGATACAGCCGATCTGGAAGTCGGCTCGGAACTATTAATCTAATGGGCACCATTGAAGATTTCGAAGGAAAGTTAGGACAAGGTTTTACGTCGGCCGATGATTTGGAAGAGATTGATATAGGACCAGGAGATAGACCGAGGCCGACGTACATAAGTAAAAAATTATGTCCTGAATTCCGAGAAGAATTAATAAAATTGTTGAAAGAGTTTCGAGAGTGCTTTGCTTGGGAATATCATGAAATGCCAGGATTAAGCCGATCTATTGTTGAACATCGGCTTCCTATTAAACCTGGATATCAGCCGTTTAAACAGGCTCCAAGGAGATTTAAGGCAGAGTTATATGAGCCAATTAAAGCAGAAATTACAAGGTTATACAATGCAAAGTTTATAAGGCCGTGCCGATATGCTGAGTGGGTTTCTAATATTGTCCCGGTGGAAAAGAAGAATGGAAAATTGAGGATATGTATCGATTTCCAGGATTTGAATAAGGCTACCCCCAAGGATGAATACCCGATGCCGATAGCGGATTTGTTGGTAGATGCAGCATCGGGCCACAAGATTATTAGCTTCATGGATGGCAATGCAGGATACAATCAGATTTTTATGGCTAAAGAAGATATACATAAGACTGTGTTTCGATGTCCTGGAGCTATCGGCTTATCTGAGTGGGTAGTAATGACGTTTGGATTGAAAAGTGCCATGTTGGCACCGAAAATCACCGGCAGCGTCGGGAACGAGCCGATGATCTGGTTCGGCGCCTACAGACACGCGAAGGCCTAGGAGATTTGCTTAACTCTAGTGCAGGTCCTAAATCTTGAGGTTTGTAGGCGTGCCAGTCAATTTGACCCTGCAATTGACAAGGAGATAGAAAAAATTAGATTAGTGAGCCAATCGGCTAGAAGCCGATTTGGACTCGTCTCATCGGCCGATAGCCGATATGTACTTAGCACTTATACACCGACTGGGAGTCGATGATGGCATAGATGGATAATAAATAAACCGACTAAGGAATCAATAATAGATAAATTAGTCAGTCGACTACTGATATATGTATCGGCTGAAAAACCGATGACAGTGTAATGTGTCAAAAACGTGTTGATCAATGCAGTCGGCTTTATTCAACAAAAGATAACCTATCGGCTAAGCATTCCGATAGAACATCGCATAAACACCCATCGGCTTAACAAGGATAAATCTATCATTATCAATCTAGTAGATCAAACTTAACTGATGCAGCACAGAATAATAACGATAAAAGAACCTCAATGAGCCGATAGATCTAATGCAATCGTGATGTAAAATATGATAACTTACCGGCTATACATCCCGATAAAACATTTGCATAGAACCGATCGATCTAGCAGGAATAATTTATCACATAGTTTAGTAGGTCGGACCAAACCGATGCAGCACAAACTGACGATAAGTTACACCCAGTAAACCGATAAATCTATGCACGCGTGATGTGATATATCTACTCGGCCTAAGAGATCAAACCTAACTGATGCAGCCGTAGACAGAACATATATATCGTGGTAAGCCGACTACCGCAGGCCGACTAGAATATCGGACCTAACCGAGGAAGTCCTAGCCGATACGGTAGTTGGGGTAACGAGACTTACCCTCTCGCAGGAGGTCGAACTTAACCGATGCAGCCCGGCTCGAGAAGCAAGAACCCGTTGAATAGGGTGGCGATGCGCCGAATTTTGTATTGATCTGTAGATGATTCCTTACAAGGTACCCGGGCATACGTATTTATACCCCGAGTTGATACAATCCTGATCGGATACGAAACAGGAGTTTCCTAACTATAAAAGGAAAAACAACAAGCCCTAACTGGACATGAGATCAGGTTTGCCTAAAAATCGTTAAAGTTACCTAATTTACAGATAAAATAATTAACAACCATGCTGTGGTCTTCACGACTCCTTGAATCCGGCTTCTTCTGGATTTAATCCCCGCCAGTTAACCATGATTTTTTCTTAACCGAATCCAATAATGATCCGTACCAAATTTTGGCGTTAACACACATGCCCCCCAATTTCGAAGTTTGTTTATCGAACTCCGAAATTCTTCTGTTCGGACTTCAGATTCCTTTCACACCGAGGCAGCCCAAGGTAGCCCGCTTTCCTTAAATGTTTGAAACAGTGCCAACGGCCTCGATTCCCGCCCGGTCATCATACCTCTATAAAACCGCTTCGCCTTCCTAGCTCCCTTTCTTTACGCTTTCACATCACCATGTTGACGCCGAAAACTGCCGGGGGCCGTTCAGCGCCTAGAGACACGCGAAGGCCTGGGAGATTTGCTTAACTCCAGTGCAGGTCCTAAATCTTTAGGTTCGTAGGCGTGCCAGTCAATTTGACCCAGTAATTGACAAGGAGATAAAACAAATTAGATTAGTAAACCAATCGGCCGATACAGACTGACACAGAATCCTAGCCGATGGCCGATAGCACCTGTATATCGGCTAGCAGACCGATGATGATATAAATGAATAATAAACCAGCCGATTGCCGAAGGTGTTGCTCGCACCGTGCCCGGGCCCTTGCTCGTGCCCGCGCCCAGGTCCTCGCTCGTGCTCGCGCCCGGGTTCTCGCGCGTGCCCGACTACCAATAGCACTTGCACATCGGCTAAGAAGCCGATGATAGAATTGATGATAATATAAGCAAATAACAAGCCAGCCGACTGCCCGACTGCCAACAGCATGTGTACTGACTAGGAAACTGATAGCGATATGAATAGCCGACTACCAATATAACATGTGCATCAGCTGGAAAGCCGATGATAGTGTAGATAGGCAGAATAATAATCAATAGACAATGCAGTTGGCTTTAAAAGATAACTTACTGGCTAAGCACTCCGATAATACATCGCATAAAAACTTATCGACTCAACAAGGATAAATCTATCACTATCAATCTAGTAGGTCGGACCCAACCGATGCAGCATAGATTAATAACGATAAAAGAACCTCGATGAGCCGATAGATCTAATGCAATTGTGATGTATATGATAACTTATCGGCTATACATTCCGATAAGACGCTTGCGTAAAATCTATCAACCTAGCAGGAATAACTTATCAGAGGTAGTTTAGTAGGTCGGACCTAACCAATGCAGCACAAACTGTCGATAAGTTGCACCCAGTAAGCCGATAAAAACTATGCACGCGTGATATTGTATATTGACTCGGCCTAAGAGATCAAACTTAACTGATGCAGCCGTAGATAAAGTAGATACACTGGGGTAAGGGGTGACGAGTCTTACCCTCTCGCAGGAGTTCGGACCTAACTGATGCAGCCCGGCTCGAGAAGCAAGAACCCGTCGAAAAGGGTGGCGATGCGCCGAAGTTGTATTGATCGATTAGATGATTTACAAGGTCCCCGGGCATACGTATTTATACCCCGAGTTGATACAGTCCTGATCGGATACGAAACAGGAGTTTCCTATCTATAAAAGGAAAAATAACAGGCCCTGATCGGACACGAGATCAGGTTTCCTAAAAATATTGAAACTACCTAATTAATAGATAAGGTAATTAATCGCCATGTCGTGGTCTTCATGATTCCTTCCTGAATCCGGCTTCTTCTGGATTAGCTCCCATCGGCTAATATGGCTTCTTTCCTTAACCGAACATGGTAATGAACTGTACCAAATTTTGGTGTGAACACACCAGAGCCCTTTCAACTTCCTTCGAGTCCTCGACGAACTCCGGTGATCCAGGCGAACTGCTCCCCAATCTTCGCTCATCTTCCTCTTCCGCAATGGCTTCCGCGAACGCTGTCCCAGAGGTAACCCCCTTGTCTGATCGTCTTCTCTATCTCGCAACCTGGATTGAATCTACTCCCGTTCTTCATGTTCTTGTTTACTGTAGCACTTAGATACCAGATTTTGATTCCGCCGTAATCTCTTTCCGTTTCTCGTGTTCTTGCATATTGTAGCACCTTAGAAACCAGATCTTGATTCCGGCCGCCGACTACCCGAACTTCTTCTACCATGGTCCCATGGGCAGTGAAGACCCCATAGATTTCATCAACGCCGAAACTCAATGCATCCCCTTCAAGAACTCTGCCATGTTAGTCAGTGATTGGAACAATAGTTTCAGATCATGGCCGAGCAAACTTCCCGGGTGGAAAAACTGGTATAACAGAGTATCGGCTGCCAAGAGAACTCTTTGGGACGAAGCAGACATCGGCCACTGCATCAATCTCTTGCTGGCTGAGATAGAGAGGAACGAACCTCTGCTTGCATCGGCTTCATACTTCTGGTCATACGCCCTCAACGCCTATCTATTTGGACATGGGCCGATGACCCCAACTCTGATAGATGTAACCATGCTTACCTGCCTCAACACAACGAGTTACATCAATCCCTTCAATCTCCAATTCAAGCCTACCCATCGGCTTCAAGCGAAGAACGTCGGCGGCTGGTCCAAGTACATATCAATCCATAACAAAGGAACTGGATCAGTCGATGATCGGGAACACGTCGCTTTCCTAAATATGTGGTTGGAACGGTTCGTCTTCGGCGGTGCAACCCTTGGTCCAACAACCAATATGCAATGTCTGGCAGAACGTTTGGCCAATCGGAAACAAGTTCCCCTAGGGCAATATCTCCTTGGCGCCACCTACCAATTGCTGCACCAAGTGGCAGTCAAACTATCGGCCGGCCAGCCAGTTGGCCATATCGGAGGTCCTTGGTGGTTCGTGCAGTTATCGCTCAACGTTTACACATCCAAGGCAATTCCCAGTACCTCCTTCCTTAATCAATCTTTTCCAGCCGATCACACAGAGGAACAAGCACCCACCTATCACCGATGCATCTCAATGGGCGAAGTTGCATTGGCCCTTCCTGGCGGTAAAATGACCCCGGTCGGACTTGGCCAATGGTTCAAAGGCCTTTATTATGGCTTTACCAAGGATGCCACGCTATGGTTCGCATACGATGATGCATCATCATTTGAGATGCCATCCAACTTCAATCCACTTGATGTTCTGGCCGATAATGGATCGAAGACCATATTCCTATCGGCCATTACTCCCCGTCTTCTACCGACTGGCTTCTCTCAAGGCTGATCACAGCCATCGTATGAGTTCTATCACCCAATAGTTTGCTCCCGCCAGCTCGGCCTCGGTCAACTCCCCATCAGCTTGTTCTTCACCGACAAACTCTAGGTCCGGGGAAATGTAAGTAGCGCTCTGGAGTATGATCGGCTGCGGACACTAACGGATTCCCTATCCCTGGGCACCGCCGCCGATGTGGAGGTATGCCCTGTCAACACCAAGCTCTTTTCCTGATGGTGGTCGGAACGGAAGAAACACTTGTTCAACTCATCGGCCATTCACTATTGCTCTCGCCTCAACTCCAACTACGTCGAATCTGATGACGAGGTAATATTCCACTATCTTTGAATCATTTTCCGATCATCTCTTACATTTCTATCTTGCAGGCTGTTGATGTGGAACCACCGACAACAAGCACCAGTGGTCGGCCGACTATATACCAACCACCATCGGCCAACCCACACTTAGGGCATGGTGCTCCCCCTCCATCGGCTCATCTCCGGGCGTCACGGCCAACAGGACCAATCCGCAAGAAACTGGCATCTCGCCCTTACAAGAGATAGAGAACCAGCGCCGATGCCGTGATCATGGTGCCGCCTGCTACTCAAACCACATCGGCTCCTTCATCCCCGCAGGTATGTGCCAAGTCTTGACATTATCATTTGTTTCCCACCTTCACTGATTTTTTCTTTTTTGCCAGCTTGAGTCATCGGCTCCCGAACCTCAACCTTCTGCTGACATCTTTGCAAGCATTGAGCCGATGACCTCTACAACCATTCCAATTCCGCCATCTAGCCCTGAAGCCGATACTGATATTGCTCCTACTTCAGCGCCATACATCGGCCATCTTGAAGAACAACCCACTCAACCATCTGATGCCGATGTCACTCCTCAAACTACCCCTTCCCTGCCTCAGGTAATTTCTTCACAACCATACTTTATTTTAACTAACTTATTGACTCCTTTATCGATGTCAACCTGCAGTCCTTAGCCGATTTATTCTCCTTCGACATCGGCAAGTACTTAGAGGCAGATGAAGAAACAGCCACCAGTGCAACAACCAAGCCATTCTTTCCAGCCGACGTGCGCGAATACCTGCTAAACATCAATCGCCTGCTGGAAAACCCTATCGATGCATTGGTGGAGGATTGCGGGCCGATCCGGGCAAGATTTGTAGAGATTGAGCCACACCTGCCCGAAGAGCTTATCGACGCAGATAAGTAATTTTATTGAGCGATATGGGATTAAACTTGACAACAGTTGGGTTGTGCCATACAATTTGAAATTGTTAAAGCGCTTTAAGGCTCATATAAATGTCGAGTGGTGTAATAAGACACACCTTATCAAATACTTGTTTAAATATATCACAAAAGGCCCAGATCGTGTTAGAGCTATAATTGAGAGCTGTGACGCTCATGACTCTACTAGCAATTTACATACTGGAGTTAATAGTAGTGACATTAGTTCAGAAACCATGAGTATGAAAGAATAGCCTAAAGATATTGATGAGGTTCGAGAGTATATTGACTGTCGTTATTTATCTTCGCATGAGGTTGTTTGGCGTTTGTTTGAATTTGATATACACTATAGAACACCATCGGTTGAGAGATTAGCTGTACATCTTCCCTTGATGAATAACATTGTGTACCCAGCTAAGAGACCATTAGTTGATATTGTAGATGACCCCCGTTCAAGAAAAACAACTTTGACTGAGTGGTTTTCAGCTAATGAGATATATCCAGATGCCCGAGAGCTAACATATATAGAGTTCCCAACAAAGTGGGTTTGGAACAAAAAGAAGAAATGCTGGCATTCTCGTAAGACAGCCAAAAAAATTGGCCGGGCTATCTACATTAATCCTACCTGTGGTGAGCTCTATTACCTTCGTATGCTTCTAAATGTTGTCAAAGGGGCTACATCGTATGAGGATCTGTGAACTGTTCATGGTGTTTTGTACCCATCATTTAAGGATGCATGTCAAGCACTTGGTTTACTTGGTGATGACAATGAGTGGCGTGAGGCTCTTAGGGAAGCATCTATGTGGGGTTCAGCAGCTCAGATGCGTCAACTATTTGTTACTATGGTCCTTTTTTGCTCTGTTTGTGATGCACTGTCTTTGTTTACTGATTTCTATGTTTACTTCATTGATGATATCCACCGTAAAATTCAGAGAATAATACAGTTGCCTTCATATATAGTTCCAGATCAACATTTAAAAAGTCATGTTTTGGTGGAGTTTGATAATCTGTTTATTAAAAGTGGTGCTTCCATGAGTGATTATGGCTTACCTAAACCTGATCCTAATCTTTTAAGCAAAGTAAGAAACAAGCTGTTAGCTGAAGAAACGGCATATGATATTGCAAAGCTTAAAAATGAGCATGACATTATGATCAAGCAACTAAATGAGGAACAGAAGCATATCTATGATACTGTCATTCGATCGGTCTATGGTGGAACAGGAGAATGCTTTTTCGTGTATGGGTATGGTGGCATTGGAAAAACTTTTCTTTGGAATACTATTATTTCACGTCTACGGTCCGAAAAGCTTATTGTTCTTGCAGTGGCATCTTCTGGGGTTGCTTCACTCTTGCTCTCGGGAGGTCGTACTGCACACTCCCGATTCAAAATCCCTATAGTCATTGACGAGGCATCAGTGTGTGATATCAAGAGAGGGACATTCCTTGCTGATTTAATACTGCAGTGCTCCTTGATAATATGGGATGAAGCCCCAATGACCCACCGGTATTGCTTTGAATCGCTAGACCGCAATATGCGTGACATTCTTGGTAAAATAGATCCTCCAAATTTTAATAAGGTATTTGGCGGAAAGACCATGTTGTTTGGTGGAGATTTTAGGCAAGTATTACCGGTAGTCGAGGGTGGGGGTAGATTGGATACAATAAATGCATCAATAACTAATTCATACCTATGGAGTTATATTAATGTCCTACGTCTAACAGTAAACATGATTGCTCGGGATGGTAGAAGGTGGTTTACTAGCTAATCAAATAAAAGAATTTAATGACTGGGTGTTGAGTATTGGTGATGGCACTGCAAAAGGTAGTTCACATAGTGATGATGGAGACTCTGAATGGATTGAGATACCAGATGACATCTTAATTCCAAAATTGGACTCTGCTATTGATGATATTGTTAAATCTACTTATCCAAACCTCAATATATCATATTCCAATCCTGGCTACCTAAGGGAAAGGGCTATTATTGCTCCAAAGAATGATACTATTGATGAAATCAACAGCCATGTTCTTTCTTTGGTCCCTGGCCATGAAAAAATTTACCTTAGCTCAGATACTTTGGTTGAATCCTCTAGGGGACATGGTAATCTGGACCTACTCTACCTAGTTGAGTTCTTAAATTCATTGCAATTTAAAGGCATTCCTCCTCATAGACTTGTCTTGAAAGTTGGTTCACCTGTAATGTTGTTACGTAACTTAAATCAAAGTGCTGGACTTTGCAATGGCATGTGGCTTATAATAACACAGCTAGGTGATCGAGTTTTAGAGGCTGAAATTATTACTGGCTCACATATTGGTCATAAAGTCCTCCTTCCTCAAATCGCATTGCACGTATCAAGCAGTAAATGGCCTTTTGTTCTTAGTAGACGACAATTTCCTGTTCGACTTTGTTATGCAATGACAATTAATAAGAGCCAAGGGCAAACGCTGCAGAATGTTGGTTTGTACTTGCCACGTCCAGTTTTTACCCATGGACAACTATATGTGGCTATATCCCGTGTCACTTCTAGAAATGGGCTTAGAATTTTAATTGACAATGACATGGATTCCAGCTGTAGTGTTACTCAAAACATTGTTTACAAAGAGGTTCTACGGTCTCTTTAGTATCTTCCTTTCCATGCATGTTTCCAGCTTTTTTTGGCTCCTCTTGGTTTCTCGTTAGTTTCCGAATTTGAGCATCCCTTGTTTTTCTTGAGCTTTCCTGTGTTCTCTTTCTACTCATTTGTTATCTTTTCTTGTGATGTACAGCTTCACCATCATATTAATTAGTTGTAATATATCTAATCAGTTTGTTCGTTCTCGTCATTTCACTTAAAAGCTTCCGATGGAGTACAGTATATTATCCCAAATTAATCACACTAGGTATAATTGGCGCATAAAGGTCAGAGTATCTAGGTTGTGGCATCTATCTGGAATTTCCAAGGGAAGAGGTTTTAGTGCTATGGAGCTTATTTTGGTGGATGAAGAGGTACATAACTGATGACTACATTCATTATATATTAATTTATTTATTTTGCATAATATATGTATGCCATCCATTTTATTTCCCATGTACGGTATGGGTGTCTTAGGGGGCAGGCATTACAGCTTGTGTAGGAGAGAATGAAATACACAAGTTTTCAGAGTCTATAATGGAAGGACATGCCTACTTCTTATGGAATTTCCGTGTTAGTAACCAGACAAGAAAGTTCAATGATGTGCCTAGCAAATACACTATCATTTTTACACCATGGACCATTGTTGAAGAAATACCTACAGAGGTATCTGGCAATCTTCCACTTTTCATTTTTAATTTTGTGGACTTTGAGGACTTAGAAGAAAGAGCAAAGCATCCAAAAGGTTTAATAGGTATACTTCCTTGAATTTTTATAATGTTCTGTTTTTATTGTTCATCTAGTACTATTTTTTTAGATGCAACCACATAATTACCATTTTCCCACATAAAAATGCAGATGTTATTGGACAACTTACGGTTGTGCACCCACTGGTGCAAGGCAACAGTTTGAATGGTCCATCTATTAGGCTAAATGTGGAATTACGAGACCTGAGGTCTATTTTCTCTCCAATTAATTTTCTTGGCACATTGTGATTTCAAAAAGAATAGTGCCGTGTTTCTTATCAATAATCTTACAGTGACCGGCTTTTGGTGATCACTTTATGGGCTGAGCATGCAACTTCTTTTGAAGATCAGTTCCTTCTTGAAACTATTGGTAAAGATGAACCGGTTGTAATTGTTTTTGCTGGGCTTAATGCAAACTCTTCTTGGGTGAGCTTTAGTTTGTACATACCTTGCGTAGATGACGCGTGCTATATATAGCCAAGAGCTCTAAGGAAATATATGCCTATTTATAGATATATTTATAAATATGTAGGTGTTCCAAGCTGTCGAAGCAGTGCTGGCAGAAAATGGTACATTAACATTGATATTCCAGAGGTTAATGCCTTCCGTGCAAGGTACTACGTTTGCTATTCAGTACTTACACTTCCTCTTGTCAGTAGTATATATGAATACAATGTTTTGCCCATAATGTAATTTTTGCGTCGATATGTTCTTCCACAGCCTACAAGGAAGAGGTTGTGAGGTACTTCTCCTACCAAGTGATGGTGATGCCGCACTAGGGAATAATGATGAGGCAAATGCTAATAGGAAGTCTATATCAGAACTTTTATCACTGAATCCTCACAACAACAATGTAAGCATGATTGCTACTAGATAACTTTACTTAATTTTTTGCCATATATTATTTTGAAATTGGTCCTTCGCTGGTTTTAGGATGTACGCTTCACTTGCGATGCATGTATAAAGGAAATTGATGTCTCAAGTGGTTGGTGGTATAAAGGTTGTAGTATTTGTAGGAAGGGTGTAAAGCCAACTCTTCAAGGATTTGAGTGTGTTAACTGTGACACCACAGAGCCAATAATCGTACCCAGGTATTGCTTTTCTTTAGTTACAGCACCATATACATGGTAACTTATGCTCCTTAAATTTAGCAAGTTTTATTCACTGCACAGCTAGAAGTTAAACGTTGTAATCGAGGACAGCACTGGCCGTGCGAAAATATTCATGTTTGGTGGTGTGGCAGATCAAGTTGTACGACAAACAGCTGCTGATCTAGTCGAAAAAAGTTTGTCCAACCAGATTTTACTGCCTTCGCCCCTTCGTGCTCTTATTGGTCGTAAGTATGTGTTCCAGGTAGTCATAAGTGAGCAAACTTTTCGGACGGGACAATTGTGCTTTCAAGCTAGGAGGGTGTTTAATCCACCCCCTATTGATGGGCAACAAGATGGTGCTCATGCTACTACTGGAAAATCCTGGCAATGTTGTAACTTTTGCTAGAACATCAGGTGCTGGAAACAAAGAATCGACGATTCAGTCATCTGCTGTAACTGAAATCCCGGTAGATCCTAAAGGCAGCACTACCCCACTGCCACTTGTTTCTTCCATGATTGTTTTGGAAAATTCACCACAGAAGGGGAATGAGATTCCTAAAGAACATGGGTACGCACCATTTTACTATGTCCCAAGTTACATGTAATGCTGTTTTAGCCTCACAACAGACTTATCCTATCCCCAAAATATCCTTCTATGCATTTATCATTCTTTAGATCATTTGATAATATTATATATTTGTGCTGTAGAACTCCACTTGGCAAGTGGTTTAGGTCTACTCGCAAGGAACTATTCTCCACAAAGAAAGGGAAGGCAAGGTAACTCGGTTAGTTTATATGGCATGAATAACTAGCTATGTTTAAATAATAATACAATGATTATAAAATAATAATATAATAATTAAGTGTTTCCAATTACAGTGATGATTGAGCTCATGTTTGCTGACCTGCATCGTCAGCCACCTGCAACTTCTTTGATACATCGGCTGGTTGTTGTCCACTTGTATTATCAGTGTCTTCATATTGCTCTATGTACATATAGGAATAAATGGTGTGCTCTTAGTATATTGGACTTAAGAGCTTGTTTGCAGTCCTATATGTTAGGGCCTATTTATATGTTGTTTGGTGATGCATGTATTAGAAAGTTCACCTGATCGATCACCTGTAGATTAATAAAATGTACTATAGTGGTTCATGGCCTTTGGTCGAACAAGAGGTGAACTGGTTTCTTGATGTTAAGTTCTATCTCATGTAATAAAAAGACATCTTCAATTAATGGTTCCTGCACTTGCCTCTTTCACCAGGGTGTTGCTTAAATAGCCCTGATGTTGATTACGTTTTGTATATTGGTTAATTTATTTCAACTGCCTAAAAGAGAGTCTCTCGAGTGCAGCTAGGAATGAAAACGGAGCGGATAGTTTCCGTCTGATCCGGAGAAATACGAATATGGATACAGTTTGGATCAAATAATTTTCGGGTAATCTGGATACGGATATGGGTACGAACAATTTTTCCAAATACGGATACAAATACGGTATCACAGTTTCCGACGGATATGAATATGGAGTCGGATATCCGAAGACTATTATATGCGGTATTCTTTCCCCGTTTGTATGGCCATGTGTTTAGTTCTCCTCGGCCCTGGGGGTAAAGCGGAATTTGCCGGAGCCTGGCGCGAGGGCCGCCGGGTTAGCGTTGCCCCGGTTGCCGAGGCCAGATGGCCGGGTCGTGGACCGCGCCCCGAGCACTGTCGATGCCCCGGGGTCTCGGGTAGAGCCCCCCGTCAGGCTAGCCTAGATTCCTGTGGCGGGCAGCGGTGCACGGCCTGGCCAGCTCCACCCCGACAACCGCCGAAGCGCTGGGTGCTTCGCTGTCTGGCGACCCCCGCGCACGGTCTTGTTGACGCCAAAATTTGGTATGGCTCTGTATCAGATTCGGTTAAGAAGGGGATTACAGTTGAATTGATCCAGGAGACCGAGTCCAGGAAGAAGCCGTGAAGACCACAGTATGGCAGTTAATTACTCTATCTATTAATTAGGCAAGTGCTTATCTTTAGGAAACCTGACCTCGTGTCCGGTCGAGTCCTGTTAGTGTTTCTTGTTATAATTAGGAAATCATGTACCGTGTCCAATAAGGACTCATGTCAACTCGGGGTATAAATACGTATGCCCGGGTGCTGTGTAATCTATCATCAATCGATCAATACAAATTTGGCGCATCGCCACCCTTTTGACGGGTTCTTCCTTCTTGAGCCGGGCTACATCGGTTAAGTTCGACCTCCTGCGAGAGGTAAGTCTCGTCACCCCGGCTACCTATTGGCTAGGACTTCCTCGGTTAGGTCCGATATTCTAGTCGGTTTATGGTAGTCGGCTTACCACGATATATCTATTTGTCTATGGCTGCATCAGTTCAGTTTGATCTCATAGATTGATTAGGTATATCACATCACGCGTGCGTAGATCATATCGGCTTACTAGGAGCGGTTTATCAACAGTTTGTGCTGCATCGGTTGGGTCTGACCTACTAAACTGCCAGTGATAAATTGTTCCTGCTAGGTTGATATCTTGTGTGCAAGCGTCTTGTCGGGGCGTATAGCCGATAAGTTATCATGTTTTACATCACGATAGCATTAGATCTATCGGCCTATCGAGGTCTTGTTATCATCATCAGTCTGTGCTGCAACAGTTGGGTCCGATCTACTAGACTGACGATAATAACTTTACCCTTAATAAGCCGATGGGTTTTATGTGGTGTTTTATCGGAGTGCTTAGCCGGTAAGTTATCTTTTATTAAATATAGCCGATTATTCTGCTTGCTTTGTTATATATTTTTGCCTGCATTACTATTACGATCGGCTAAAGACTAGCCAGTTAGTTTATTCTGTCAATCCAAGCACAAGCTCAGGCAAGTTCCTGGGCACGAGTACAAGCGAGGACCCGGGCACGGGCACGAGCACAGGTAAGGACCTGGGCATGGGCACGGACAGCAAATGAAGATCCGGGCGCGGGCACGAGCAAGAGCCTCGGGCACGGGTGCGGGCGGCATCTTTGCGGCGACACTAGTAATTTTAATCACAATCGGCTGAAGTTCATTCAATCTATTTATTTACATATTCTGCGTACTTATTTCATCAGTCTACAGCCAATTTTTGAGCATCCCTTCGATGATCGGCTAGTTTAATATTTGTTTGTTATTATGCTATTGCTCATGCCATCATCGGGTTCCAGTCAATGTATAAGTGCTACAGTTCAAGTCGGCTATCGGCTGATGAGACGAGTCCAGATCGACTTCCAGCCAATTGGCTCATGAATCTAATATTTTCTCTCCTTGTCAATTGCAGGGTCAAATTGACTAGCACGCCTACAAACCTCAAGATTTTAGGACCTGCACTGGAGTGAAGCAAATCTCCCAGGCCTTCGCGTGTCTCCAAGGCGCCGAACGGCCTCGGCGGTTTTCGGCGTCAACACGTTTTTGGCACGCCTGGTGGGACACGAAGTTTCAACACAAAGTCTCGATCGGAATTACAACATGGCCGGGAACGAGATCAAGACAGACAACGTAATTCCGGTCAGCATGGAAGATTTAACAGACGAACAAAAACAGCAAGTTGAGCAAACTATGGCCAATTTTCAGAAGCTTTGCTTGGAATCCTTCAGCATGACAAGACAAGGGCCGATTCAAAAATCCCAGTTTCCGAAACCAGTACTGGTTGGAGAATCGAGCCGTACGCCACCTGAAAGTCCACCGGTAAAACCCTTGCAGGAGATGGTGAATGAAGCGGTTCATCACGCGCTCATCAATCAATCCGGGATTCTGGTGAACACGCTTCATAACCTCATAAAGAAGACAGTGGAGGGATCAATTCTTTCAAGAGCCTACTCGAGGTCCTGTTTACCTATCCCGCCAAAGCTGAGCCAAAACCAAGTTGCTTACAACATCAGTAGAGAACGTACCAGAAAACCTGTTTGCACAGAACCAGGCTAGGGGGCAACAGGATATTCCTGCTGGATTCCATCGATCTGCCTATTATGGGGGATATCAATAGAATTACCCCGGTGGCATTGCCGATCCAGGTAATTACCAGAGAGAGTATCATAGACAGAACCGGCAACAGACTCCACCTATGCAGTATCAACAGGACAACCCGAGGGAAGAGGATTTATCAACAACGGTTGCAGAAATAGTGAGGGAACAGTTTGGGATCAAGCCCAAGGAGCAGACATTTATGTATCGGCATCCATATCCCGAGTGGTTTGATAGAGTGCCATTGCCACACCGATACAGGGTCCCAGATTTTTCCAAGTTCTTAGGGCAAGACAGCACATCTACAGTAGAACATGTCAGCCGATTCCTGGCACAGTGCGGAGACGCATCGGCTGAGGAGGCTCTGAGAGTTAGGTTTTTCCCCTTGTCGCTATCTAGATCGGCTTTTACTTGGTTCTCTTCATTACCACCAAATTCGGTTCGGGGATGGGTCGATCTTGAAAAGCAGTTTCATAAATACTTCTTTGTTGGAATCCATGAGATGAGACTGACAGATTTGACATCGGTTAGGCAACGACCAGATGAAACAGTACCGGAATACATTCAGCGATTTCGGGACGTCAGAAACCGATGTTACAGCCTGAACCTGAGCGATGGGCATTTAGCTGATCTGGCTTTCCACGGTCTCTTGGCGCCGATTAAGGAGAGATTTTCATCACAAGAGTTCAAGTCCCTGGCGCACCTGTACAGAAGTATCGGCTCTGAAAGCTGATTTCAGGAGGCGAAAAAAAAGATAAATATCAGTGAAGGGTTGCTTAGTGGCTGGTACAGGTTATTCATCGGACTCAGACGATGAGGGATCCGATGCTGATATAAGTCGGGTTGGCGGAGTGGACAGGAACAAAGAAATCAGTATCGTGTCCGTGGGTTAAGGATATCGGCAAGGAGGAGCGGTATGATTTTGATATTAATAAAGCCGATAAATCTTTGACTTACTGCTACAAGAGAAATAGATAAAACTTCCGCCAAACCACGTGATTCCATCAACCGAAGAACTAAAGAAGAAAAGATATTGCAAGTGGCACAATACTATATCGCATCATACTAACGAGTGCAAAGTTTTTCAGCAACAGATTCAATCGGCTGTTGAGCAAAGAAGAATCAAATTCGAAGACAAAAAGCCGATGAAAATTGACGGACACCCGTTCCCTGTAAACATGTTTTATGCGGGATCGTCGTCAAGGAGTCAAGCCGATGAAGGAAGGCGGGACGAATCATAGAAAATCAAGGATACTTCATCAGGTATAGATAGAGAAATATTCAAAATACGAAGAACAGTGGATTGAGCCGAACAGGGAAAGATTTAATCCACATTGGGATTGTCCGTTCTTCCGATTCTGCTGGGAATCAAGGATGAGATTTGCCATCAGTTGAAGATTGCCCTGAGTGTGATAATCTAAGTTTCAGCAGGATCGTCAGGAAAGTTCGTCGCAATCGGCCATCTTAGAGACGAGCATCGTACATAGCCGATTAGGGCCGGTTCACGAAGAATTCTTTGAAGAAAATGAAGAAGAGGTGCATGAAAAACAAGTCCAGAATCCTCAATGGTGTCCTAGTGGGATATTCACAAAGAATCAGAAGAGAAGGGCACAACGGCTACGACACCGAGAGCAACAGGAAGAACAGAGGCAAGATTAGGAAGAGGCCGATCATCGTCACAAGAGAACCAAAACAAGTATGCGAGTGAAGAGGAAAAGACGATGAAGATGCATCGGCTCCAGTAAATATGGTGTTCCTTTTGCCTCGGGAGTATAAAGCACTTTCATCGGATGAAGAGGGCAATGAGGAAGTTTTCGCTCAGCTAACGTTGCAACCCGATCAGGCCGTATTTGATAAACCTGAAGAGTCAGAGCATCGGCACCTAAAGCCATTATATATCAAGGGCTATGTGAATGGAAGCCGATGACGAAGATGCTGGTTGATGGGGGGAGCAGCTGTTATCTCATGCCTCATGCTACATTTCGGAAATTGGGAAGACTGCCGAAGATTTGATCAAGACAATATGGTGCTAAAAGACTTCGGTTTGGGAATTCATCAGAGAACGAAACGTGTTAAACGTGGGAATTGACAGTTGGGAAATAAGACGTTACCTACCACGTTTTTCGTCATCGACGGAAAGGGGTCATATAGTTGTTCTTGGCAGCGATTGGATTCACGCAAACTGTTGTGTGCCCTCGACGATCTCAATGTTTGATACAGTGGCAAGGAGATCAAGTCGGGTGTCCTAGTAGATCAGTCAACCAACATTGCAATGACTGATTTGCCAGTCTGGGAAGCCGATGGTGTTGATTGCTTGTCCAGGAAAATATGGGAAGGAGACTATCTTAAGGTCACTAGCCAAGGGATACAGCCGATTCAGCAAGTCGGCTCTGAATTGTTACTCTGATGGGCTCCATTGAAGATTTTGAGGGAAAACTAGGACAGGGGTTTACGTCGGCCGATGATTTGGAGGAGATTGACATAGGACCAGGAGATAAGCCAAGGTTGACGTACATAAGCAAAAGGTTATGTCCTGAACTTCGAGAGGAATTGATAACACTATTGAGGGAGTATCGGGATTGTTTTGCCTGGGAGTATCATGAGATGCCAGGATTAAGCCGATCAATTGTTGAACATCGGCTACCTATTAAACCAGGATATCGGCCGTTCAAACAGGCTCCAAGGAGATTCAAGGCAGAGTTGTATGAGCGGATCAAAGCGGAAATCACAAGGTTATATGATGCTAAGTTTATAAGCCGTGCATATGCTGAGTGGGTTTCTAATATTGTCCGGTAGAAAAGAAGAATGGAAAATTGAGGATATGTATCGATTTCGGGATTTAAATAAAGCTACCCCCAAGGATGAGTACCCAATGCCGATAGCAGATTTGTTGGTAGATGCAGCATCAGGACACAAGATTATTAGCTTCATGGACGGCAATGCAGGATATAATCAGATTTTTATGGCTGAAGAAGATATACACAAGACTGCGTTTCGATGTCCTGGGGCTATCGGCTTATATGAGTGGGTAGTAATGACGTTTGGGTTGAAAAGTGCTGGTGCGACCTATCAGACGGCGATGAATTATATATTTCATGATCTCATCGGCTTGTTGGTAGAAAATTTATATTGATGATGTGGTGGTTAAGTCTAAAAGTAAGGAAGCCATATAGCCGATTTGCGAAAAGTGCTAAGGAAGAAAGGCTAAGAAATACGGACTAAGGATGAAATCCCAATAAATACGCTTTTGTGTATCGGCTGGGCAGTTTTGGGTTTTATTTGTTCATGAGCGAGGGATTGAAGTTAGTCATGGAGCATCAGGGCCATTAAAGGACTAACAAGAAGCCACCAAGCAATAAGACAAGTTGCAGTCATGATCGGCAAGATTAATATTTGTGAGGAGGTTATATCAATTTGTCAGGGAGAATTGAATCTTTTACTCATTATTGAAGTGAAAGCCGATCAAGAGTTCGTGTGGGGCAGATCAGCAGAAGACATTTGATGGGATTAAAAGTTATTTACATTCCCACCTGTTCTAATTCCGCCGGGCAGAAAGGGGTGCCGTTCAGGTTGTACTTATCAGCCGATGAGAATCGATCGGTCTGTTTTATTCAAGAGTTTGAAGGCAAGAGCGAGTCGTCTACTCTAGCAGAAGGTTTGGGATGCTGAAACAAAATATTCTGCGTCTACGAGAAATTATGCCATTTCTGATATTTCTCATGCATAAAAAGTTGACGCATGAAATCCTATTCGGCTACATGCACATCGTTTTCAGCCGTGGTGAAATACATGTTCGGCCCTGTTTTAAAGGGACGGTCGTAAAGTTTGCCTTGACAGAGTTCGACTTAAGATATGATCGCTAAAAGCGATCAAAGGACAGCTGGCCGATTCATTGTTACAACATCAAATAGGCTCCGAAATTATGGGAGCATCCCATGGACTTTTTTTTATGGATCCGTTCCATCAGGACTGTATCGTCATGTATATCACTCGGGGGCAAGTTTTAGTGCTTTACAATTACACCTATAGCGACATAATAAATCATGTGAATACGACGTTTTAACAGGACTCACTTTTAAAGGAAGACTCGGAGCTGAATCATAAAGTTGTTCGGAATGATTCTTGTGTTGGTATCAAGCAGTATACTGGAGAATGAGCAGCACGGGATGACGTTCTTTTAGATCAACATAGAGGAATTACATATTGTAAAGATTTCAAGCATGGTATCAATAATCATTCCTAGGGAGCAGATTAAAGCCAATGATCTATGCTCAAGATTATGCTACTGTTATCGGTGAATAGCAGGTGAGGTTGAAATAAGACGAAATGACATTCAAGCACAAGGCCGTAGACTGAGACAGGAAATAATTGGTAATCTACAAAATCCGTCGCAAATCCGTTCCAGAAGATTCGGTATTAAAGCTATAAGTAGTGTTGCCTGATGGGATCTTAAGACGGACTTTTGAGGGACTTCTGTTAGATGCCTGAACATGGAAGAAGCCATAAGGTTATGTGCATGTACATCGAACGCTTTGTGACATCATCTAATCGGCTCATAAAGAGAAATGTTTGCTGAGAAAGGATAGGGTATTTTTCGTCGACAATCGGAAGATGTCACTTACTATAAGATGTCAAGATTGTTAGAAATTGACATGTACAGCGAGCCAGCACCAGCAATCGCTGATGAATCCTAATCATCCAAACCTGGCGTCAGAGGATGGGAGTGACATGATCGTCGGCCAAGTTTATCCTCATCGAGCTAAGCGACTAATTCATATTGGCGCGACTTAGATATTCTATCCCATGGTAGAAGCGAGTTCCTCTTGAAGAAATTACGTCCAAGAAGCATCGCAGTTGAAAGGACGCATTAATTAATCAGTTTGGAATTCCTCACAATAACTACTGATCATGATCTATTTCTGTCCGATAGTTCAAACCTTATGCCACAGTATGGGAATCAGTTTATTTAAATTCGTCGCAATATTTATGCTCAGCTAATGACAAGCAGAAGCCTCTAATAAGAGGGGACAAGTTGATTAAGCGGAAGATTGAGATGAGCAACCGGCACCGATGGCATATCTACATAGCCATTGAAGTATGCCCTATCGGATGCATTCATGATCTACCGGGTGCCACCTACCAATCTAGTATATGACATAGGCATCTGTGCCTCGGAACAACATCGCCTGGAGGATTTATTCCAACAATCAATGACAGCCGATGCTTCATGTATAACTTTAATGACATATGACTTGAAGATTTGCCAGACATACGGTTAAGGCAATTGAGAGATCAAGGAAAACAAGCTAAGGCAACTCGCTCATCTACAACAAAAGGTGGAAAATCGGTTTGGCGAGGAATCTTATAGAAATTGATTTTGCCAATCGCGATCTCCTCTTTT
>RYFJ01002938.1:0-40398 GCA_003991445.1 Oryza meyeriana var. granulata | reverse complement strand
TCACCATAACCCTTCTCCAATGGAGCTATCCAACATTATCACTTCTAATTATCACCCATTGTTCTGGATTAGTGTGGGCACTTAAATTACAGAACACCATATTTGCTTTAGGCCGTCCCGCCCTTACCATGGTACGGGTGTACCAATTTACCACAAGAAACACAACTCCACCAACACATCACTCGTGCGCCCTTAATCCGACCGTCTTACCGGTATCGTCTAGAAAGGAATTGTAGACCCAAAGTGTACTTCCATGTAACGCCAAACACACAGCAGCTGAAGCCTCGACTCCTTACTTCTTTTTTCTGTATCAGCGCGTGCTGGGATCGTTGTCTTTTGTGCACCACCGCCGTATGCTCTGTTCCGTGTAGGGTTGATCAGATTCTCGATCAGGAAAACGGCCCTATGCCTCAAGACCTGGACTTATTGATCGCACGACCATCGGCTGGTCCTTAATCTTGGTAAAACAGTCAGCAACACTTACTCGTGGGTGTTTGGTCTTTGTCTTTGCTCCTTCTGTCACGATTGTTATACACCGAACTATCCACTTTGGTTCCCGCTATTCCTCTTTCTTTGTTCTGGCTTTCTGTTCCCTTTTTTCTCTTCCCTTTCTTGCGGGCACTTTGTGTTCGCACGTTGATATTGCTCGGTCTACAATCAAGTTAGTCCGCGAATTATGTGTTTCTTAACTTGTCGTACAGCGTTACACTGCTTAGGCATTATCCATCGTTCCACTAGTTCCCTAGCGCCCGCCCCGATTCCCGGTTTTGGTGCGCTGCGGTTATACCCATCTTATGCAGTCAAGTTTTGAATTGCCGCGTCAATAATTATATCGCAATGCCCTCGGACCAGTATTAGGCGTTCAGGGAAAATATAGCTATTTAATCAATAATTATCATCAAAATGAGGTTCATTTATATTTACCCCACATAAATATGACACTGAAAAGTTTTAGGCATGACTAAGCAATCCTAAATAATACTAGTATAGATATAATAATTAATCATCCAGCTAGTCAACACTCTAATCACTTCCTTCTTAGCAGGTATCAGTATTATTGTATCATCTATCTAAATACTTTGTCTCTATTTATCCATCATTAGTGGATGACTTTAGATACATAATTATAAATCTACCCTTCATTATATTTGTCTATTTCAAAATATTTCATTGCATAGACTTTTTTAATATTATAAAATAGATTCTCATCTATAAGTAGTGGTTTCATAAGACATGCTCAAGGAGATTGTCCGTGTGACTTATCTTGTAATAGAAGCTTCTTTAGATATCCTTTTCCACGTAACTCTTCCTGCAGACTCTCGCTTTTCTCTTCCTGAACTTCTTCGTGCGATTTTATTATCTATCCACATTACACGTAAAATTCGATAATCAATTCTAAAAGAAACTCCCAACCACTAAACAGTTAAATATTATCAAAGTACATAAACATGTAGATTATATTGATTTTCCGACTGAATTTAGTGAAGATAAGAACGGATTTCAAGGTCGAAGTTCAATACGGAAAAGATCCACTACTGTCTCTTCCGATAAGATTGAACGTCAGACTTAATCTCGAGAAGAGAATAAAGATACCAAGATATCTATCTAGAACTGTTCTTTCTGGACTTTTTGGGATTATTAAAGGGATGAATACTGTTTGGTTGCTCGTGACAATTAGTTTATGGTCTAGGTTCAGTCTGACCTGGATTCACGATGATCCGTACAGTCCATTGGACCTATGGAGATGAAGGCGCCTGATAGGTAGATCGGAACCCGGTCTGGGTTTGGCAGTGCCGTGAGCTGGCGTACTTGATATTGGAACTTGCCCGTTTGAGGTTGGCGATCCTAGTTGGTTTTGAGTAATGTGCTCATTTTCGGCTTGACGCATGTTCTGGGGAAACCCGACCGGCTCAGATTAGCTTTGGAATTCGCTCGGGCGGATGAAATTTTCAATCATCTGCGTTTAATGCAAGATTGCTAGCCTATTATCTTCGATCGTCGAAAGGGAGTGGCGAGAGCGATTGGAGGAACTGTGTACTGGGTGTCGGCTTATGGGTGAAGTAGGCTGCCAACCGGAGGATGGTCTGGCGACGCGACAACGAGCGAGGCAGGTCACGTTCGACGGTGAATCGACGACGGCACGGCAGGGACTGCGTCAGGTGAAGTCAGGGCCGACATGGGGCGTGAGGGCCCGTGGAGGGGCGGGTGGATATGTGTCCGGGAACGAGCGAGCGTTTGGCTTAACTCATTGCGCAATCAAGCCGTTGGGGGCAACACCCGGCGCGCTGATTTCGTTGTGTTTGATTCGAGGCGGGCAGAGGAATGCTTTGCAGGAGAGCTTGCTGAGTTGTCGCCACGGCTGGTCAGTTACCTTTCAGGTGAGGGACACAGAAGCGGTGCCACGGCGTCGGCTCAATGGGACGGGGCGGCGACGCACGCCTGGCGACGCCCGAGTCAGAAAGTAAGTCGGGGAGGGAGAGGACTAAAAAGGCGACACAATCGGCGAGGATGGTCGCACCAGCCGTCGGTGCTTCACCGTATCCGGCTGGCCTGACTGTGATGATTTGATGACGGTCGAGCGTAACCGGCGATGGCTGGCGAGCATTGGCGAGCGAACGCTAGTCTGTGCGGGCGGCCTCGTTGCTCGGTAGATTTGCAGCGGGGCGCGTGTCGCGAACAGTGCGCACTTTGGCGGTAGAGGGGGAGGCGGCAGCGACAGGCGAAGCGGCGGCCGGCGGCCGTGCAGAACTATTTTGCACGACGCTGGAGCACGGACGCGCCGGATCTAGACCACCTCGCCATTCGGCGTAGCGGCAAACCCGAGCGACGCACGGCGTTAGCCTTGGAAAATGATAACGACACCAGCTATCCCGTGTGATGGCGACGAGAATGCGACGACGACGGCGCGGGCACAAGAGAGGGACAAAGGGGCCGTGGCCACATCGGGGAATGCTCACCTCGGGGCGGCGAAGGCACGCCTGCATCGTATCCGCAGCCGACGCGCGCCGGCGCTGGCTCCTTGGTGTCGGCCGCGGGTGGAGGCAGCGGCACCCGGGGAGCCGTGCGCGCGCTAAGTGCGGCGGCGGAGGCTCGCAGGCGGCGAGCTTCCTGTTGGCGCTGGGCGCTACGCACACAAGGGCCAGGCGTCGGGCTTGATTTATAGGGGCTAAGTGGTGGCAAGCCAGGTGTGAATTGTTGCGGCGGACTGTCAGAACGTCCGGGATACGCGTACCCGGGGTGGCGGGCGGCCGAGCTTTGCGGCCGGTAAGCGCATGACGAGAAGCACGGCAGGGCGGCATGCGGCTGCGGGCACAGGTTCGAGGCCGGTGGCTGGCGTCGGCACGCGCGGTCCCCGGGCTGGCCTGGTGCCACGCAGGAGGCCGGGCCGAGGGGAGGGGCTTGGCCCGGGGCGGCGCAAAGAAGAAGATGAACAGGGAAAGAGAGGAAAAAAAGAAAAGAAAAGGGGGGGGGAGAGAGGGAAAAAAAGAAGGGAAAAAGCTAAGGGGGTTTTTTGGAGAAAACCTTAAATTGGGGAAATTTGAATTTTAGAATATTTAGGGAGTCAAGGATAATTTTGGAATATTGAAATTTTGGGGAAATATTTGAAATATTTTGGATATTGTTTTTGGGATTCAAGAACACGGATTTATCTTTGCGAAATCAGAATTGGATACACTCGAAGTATCCGAGGATTCGGACCTATTTCAAAGGACTTGGATTTTTGTGAAGACCAAGGACATTTGAATAAAAAGGAAATATGGATATTTAATAAAAAGGGAATGTACCACTTTCATAAATTCGAGACACTCGATTTGCGAAGCTTAGGGGATTTTTCCGGAGTCAGATTTTGCAGGGAATTAGGAATTCAGGGACGACAACCCGAGTCCGTCAGAACGACCTGAGATTGGGGAAGAGAATTTATTTAAATAATTGCTGAACTGATCTTTATAATATTAAAATTAATTCTGGAGCTCCGAAAAATCCGAAAAAATTTCAGAGAGTGTAATTACACACAAATAATTTCAACCATGATTTATTAATGAAATTTTTATTTCCTATTTTACTTTACTTTTACTTAACCGATTTGCTTTATAATTTAATATAAATTCTAGAAAATCAATCATTAATTTTTTATTTAATTCGTGAAAAAATGGGCTGTGACAACCATCCAGACAACCAAACAGACCCTTAACGATTTTTATGCAAGTACTAATTGATGATGCCATGAGCTCATGACAGACTAACCACAACCAAGTAAGGATGTCTTTGGTTCGTAGTCCAGGATGGATGGGGTAGCCATTCATATTTTTGGGATATGGTCATCTAATTTTTTTATTTGGTTGGATAAGTAGGATAGGTCAAATTTTTGTTTGGTTGAATAGATAGAGGTAGATATAGTGAGTCATTTTTTTTTTTGGTTTGGTGGATAAGCTGTTATAGTTATCTTTTGAATAAGATGGTGAGAATACCCCCTTGACAATCAATCTCGTAGCTTGATAAGGTTTCTGTAATATCCTTGATTTTGCATATAAATTTGTTTCAGTCCATGTTTATTTATTAGATGATAAAGCACATTTCACTCTGTACAATGTCATCATGCACATTTTACTCTGTACAATATCAACATCATCTCACCAACTCGTTTTACTCGCCAACTCGTTTTAGTCATGAGCATTATCAAATCCAATGGCGTACTAACATGCTTAGTTTAATCGGACGTGCCAGATTGCCTCTCCCTGCCCCACCTTAGCTCGCTTCCCCTCCCGAAACCGCGTTCCATTGCGCAATCCGCCTCCCCTAACGCAATCCGCTGCGCCCTCCCCGTCGCTCTCCGCCGCTCCTCTCCGCATCGCGTCTGCCCGCTCCCGTCGCCGCCTTTGCCACTCCCGTCTTCGCCCCTGCAGCCCCATCGCGCTCCCGTTTCCGCCTCCATCGCAACCTCGCTGCCGCCTCAGCCGCGATCCCGGCGGCGCCTCGCCTTAGGTCTCCTCGTCGGCCCTCCTTGCTGATCACCGCTCGCCCCGCCGCCCCAGCATTGATCCTCCTCCGCTCCATTGCGCCACGCCTCAACTCCGTCGTCCAGGTCTCCTCGCGGTCCGCTCCTCCGCGCTCCGCGTCCGCCTCCACTACGCTGCGCCGGCGAGAAGCCCTCCCGCGAAGGGCTCCCGTCTGCACCGCCTCCTCCACTCCACCGTGCCCTGCGTCCACTCCACAGCCCGGGTCTCCTCGCCGTCCTCCCCTCCATGCTCCGTGACCCGTCGGGATCTCCGTGCTCCCGTCTGCTACTACTACAGCGACTGCGGGGGCTTCTGCAAGAACTACGACCACATCGCCAAGCAGTTCCGCGAGGAGAACCTCATCGATGGCCCTGAGCTAGCTTTCCCAATACCTTCCCCACTCGCGCTTTCCAATATTGTCTATGAGACTGTCGATAATGAGATCTTGCTAGGTTGTGCGACATGGATTGTGCGGCAGCACACTTATGTCAACTATCAAAATTTCCGACTTAGTGAGAAACCAGTGTGCAGTTCTTATGAATTAGCCTGAAGATGACATATCCTTCATTTGTGCTTTCTTCTTCTGCAGCGTTAGTTGACATTATTTGAGCTTACCACGTTTGCTAGAGCCTTCTGAAACCATAACTAGCATTCAATCAGCAAAACTAAATATATACCAATGGATTATTATGTACATTTGTCAAAATGCTTTGCCGGGAAGGGGATTTTTAACCCGCTGACCATTTGTTTGTTGAAATGCTTCATACATATTGTTTTGATCTTCTTTTCAGCAATTGTGAGCATTTAAAGAGGTCATTATTGACCTGATTTAAGCAGTGAATTCCCTGATAAAAAATGAAGCATCGGTATCATTGTATCTACTATTCTTTTATCGTGTAAAAAAATGAAGAGTACATCCTTATTTGTTAGGGGATTTTGATTGAGAAGCTATGGATTTTAAGAAAGAAAACTAAATAACTAACAAAAATGTTCTCTTTTTTTTGCATTCTGATGTTTCAGTGCTTTTTGCAGTAGATTTGTAGGTGTTAAATAATAAATTGAGTTTTCTACAGGTTTACTATATTCCAGTCTCATTTGCACATCATTGTTGTTAAATTAGTTTGGTTTAAATTCAATACTTCAGGTTGTTTACCTTAAGTAATCAAAGGTTACATTTTGTTTACCATGGCAGGTTTTTGTTTACCATGGCAGGTGCCATTTTGGACCCATGTCACTCAGAAGACAGTATAAACAGTTTGTGAATTTATTCTCTTTTACATGTTTCCATATATGTTGTAGATGTCCGTTCTGTTAGGAAATAGTCATATTGTATATCCTTTCAATTCCATATTTGGTTTCAGAAGATGTTAAACATGTAACATGGCAATTACGGCACTCGTGTGGGTGAGGTGAAGGCAACCTCTTAGGCCCTCCCAATTCTTTCCCAACTTGCTTTTTTTTCCTTTCGATTAATTTTTGGACCCTTGACATATTTATTTTCCCACTAACAATTACATCTTCTATGGTCCTGTCAAACATTGTACAAAGATCTAAGCATGGGTAGGTTCACACTTGAACCAAGCAGTGATCTGTTCCAACCAAATGAGAATAAGGATGTGATAACAAAACATGTATCTTGGCTAGCAATAGTTAGGATTCTCGCTGGTCTGACCTTTGCGATAGGCCCTTTTATGATGTTAAAGCTCTATGTTGTTCCTTGCATGGTAAGAGTATGATGTTTTTATTAAGTTCTGCAAAATGATAATTGGGATGAGATGGGTGTATGATAATTAGGCTAAGTGCAATGGTGAAGTGGGCACTTCGTGTATTCGGGTTGTTCGCTTACTGTGAAGGACAAGTTCGTTGTTGCAGCAGTATAAATTATTGAATCAATGCCTCTTTTATTTTAAGGACCGGTGAAAATTGAGTCCTTGAATTGACCTATTGTGATATAAGTTTCTTCCAAAATATGGAATATGTGATTCATACTATCATTTATCAAATGTGTATATGTCGTAGCGTTAGCACAAGCATGTTACTAGTAACAATAGTGCACAAAGACATCAATAATAACCTGGAGGTCTTTACATATCTCCTCCAACATGTTCACATGTGACAGAGATAAATACAAGATATCAAAAGTCATTAAAATTGCACAAATTAGTACAGATACATCAGATCTAAACGGATCCATCCCAAACAGCAACACATAAAATTTAGATTGGGAGTATACCTCAATTTTGGGAGAGGGGTTAGGGAAGGAAAAATCAGTGTTGCAGCCCCTTGCGCAGCTCCCTACGCCGGCCCCCTGTGTTGTCCCCTGCGCCCGCCCACTACGGGGCTGCCCCCTGCACAGGCCGGCCCTGCGCCCGCCCCCCTGCGACACCCCTATGCCGCCGCGAGCCCCCCTGCGCTAGCCCCTTGCGCCGCTGGATGTACAAGAGCAGAGAACTGGGGTTTGAGAGTGAGAGAGAGAGAGAGAGGAGACGGTGAGAAAAGAAAAGGAGAGTAGCGCGAGGGAGAAAAATATTGATAGGAGGAGGTCAGCGTATGCTCACGTGAAGCGTGGCCCGTACGCTGGCTGCCTCGTTCAGGCAAATCGGTCGGGTCATATTTTCTAGGTGGTGGTCATATTTCACACTCACTTAACAACCAAACGCACGTAAAGAAGTAACGGCCATATCCTGACACATCCCACCAACCAAACACGCCCTAAACCAACATTCAAACCGGGGAAATATACTCTGACAAAAGTGACAATCGCCTCGCGTGGTGCGCGGCTGCGCGCAAGGTGCAACGCGTGAGTTGGATGACGTTAGTGCATGCGTGAAAGCACCTTTTCTGTTGGCGAAAACTAAGACGTGAAAACGTAAAATACCTTCTTGTTAATGACCGTTCAGGCTGATTCTTCAATAATTCATTGTCAAAGTTCCGATCATTTGCATGCGTAACAAGATGAGATAAGTCTCCTCGGGGAAAGAAAAGAGAAATATAGGATGAATTTCTTGCAGATGCATATGTCGAAAGTGGCATAGAGTTGAAGCAGACTCAGTTTATAAACGGATTATATATATAAATAGTACATACATATATAAACATTAAAAGAAAGATAATAAGGATAACTTAGCATCAAACAATAAGACCAATCAAACTCTAAACTCACGAGAGAGTCTAGAAGTTCAAAAATAATAAACCATTTGAATTGATTATGATGATATATGGTTTAATCATATGGCTTAGAAAATCGGATTATCCGAATAACACTTTGTCGGATAATTCTTATAAAAAATAGATAATCTGTATCTGTTGGATTTTAGAAATATCATATCCTAATTCACCTCCGTCGGATTTTAAAAACTACTTATCGTATCCTCATTTTTATCAAATTCAAAACGAATCGGATCGAAAACTATCCATTTTACCTTCGTTGCTCGAGAAATACGTCTATAACCACTTTGGCACAATGCCATCGCCAATGGGCCGTAACACGGACGTGCCACAGCCGTGATGTTCAGAATTTTTTTGATTTTTAGATTTATTTATTAAAAGATTTGCAAAAATAGATTTTCGTTTCAAAAAATTGCAAAAATAGACTCCCGCCGCCCTCTGGGAGGGCGATTTTTAAAAATCGCCCTCCCAGGGGGCGATTTTATGACGTGGCTGACGGCCGTTGGCCCCCCCGCCGACGGCCGTCAGCCATTTTGCAGGCGGCCCCCCGGCCTCCCAAAAACCCCCCTCTCAGAGGGCGGCAAGGGGGCCGCCTGCAAAAATGCGCCCGGGGGCCGGCCATTTTACAGGCGGCCCCCTTGCCGCCCTCTGGGTGGGCGGTTTTTGGCTTTGCCGCCCAACTAGAGGGCGGTTTTAGCCTTAATATAGTCCGGACCGTCCGGACCCTATCCGGACCGTCCGGACCAATATTTCCGAAAAAAAAAATAAAAAATTGATTTAAAAAAATTAATTTTCGAAATCAATTTTTATGTGACTACCGGCTGTCGTCACTATTTCCTAGGCGCATACTGTCGCCGCTCCCTGGCCGTGCCATCCTCACACAGTAGTTGCATCGTTAGTTGGATATCAATAGGTTTGTATGATAGTTAATGTGTGTTTAGTTGTCACCGCTCGGAATGTACTTTCGTCGTGAAGTTGACACTCGAAAATTCATATTTTTGATCAGATTCGTCAGAAACGTAGATCGTGAGGAATACGTCGTTTGATCGATGAGCGTAAACGAAGTAAAGTAGTTTCATCAGGAAACGTAGAATTAATAAAACGTTATTATACAACAGACAAACTATTACAGACACAAAGTACTACGGGCCCGGACCGTAACCTCTAGGCCTCTTCGACTTCCTACCCTGCGCTCGCACCTGTCCCTGGGAGTACGTCAACCTGTCTGGTGGTACAGCACGGCCAGCGCGGGTCGTCTGCACGGGTGTGGCAACTGGGCACCCTCGACGGCTGACAGGTAAGACCGGTGGGACTGGTCGAAGACCCCGGTCGAGCAGCTCTGGTGTAGGTACGCCATACCTGCATACAAATAGAGAGTTAGCGTAAATAGTTTTAATGTTTATAGCATTTGTTACATGACAATAAAAAACAACAGTACGATACATGTCATTCTACAACAAAGATCAAGTATAGACTTACACTACACCCCAGCACCACCAATTGTTCGAGAACGTCTAAGACGGGGTCGTCTTGAAGTTGTGCCTTCACCTGTAGGACGACTACCATCAAGCGGCTGAACCCGACGGTCCAGCTTCTGCCGCACTTGGACCGGCTGCATCCTTTGGACATTTCTTATAGGTATGACCTGTTTGGTCACACTTTGAGCAACGTTTAAGTCTTTCCACCGGCTTCTGACTCATCCATGTCATTACGGATGCGTCTTGTCTTGCGGCGACCTTTTTTTAGTCCTCAATTTTGTGGGTCAGAATGTAGATAGCTTGAGGATTCTCCGTAGTAAATGTCCCCGCTATACCGAAACCGTATATCTCTCCACTCCAGGTATTATAGATTGCTTCTTTTCTGAAATAAGGTGAGAACAAAATAACGTGCTTCGATTCCACACTCACCGCTCGCTAGCAATCACATGGGAACATGGCTTGTGGAGCAGAGTAGGGTTTTCGGCACGAGGCACTTGCAGGTCCCGTCTTCTTTTGAGCACACACTCCTGCACAACTCTTTTGCGTAGATTCCGCGCATGCCCTTGTCGACACACACAATATTTCAAATCTGTGTTCTTGTGTGCCTTGAGGTAGAGCACGATGTCTTCGGGCCTTATTACTTTATCTTGCAGGTACTTAGTGAGCAGCGTTCCAAAGAAAAGATTATTATCCATCATTGAGGGGCCAGCTGCTCTGAAACCGATCTCTAAAGTACTTGCATGTGCCATGCAAGATAAATTCAACTATTCCAACAAGTGGGAGCCCTCGAACACCACGCATCACCCAGTTATAGACCTCTGCCAAATTTGTGGTCATTATGCCAATCGAGAACCATCCTTGTCATACAACAATGCCCATTTCTCTTTGGCTCATTCTCAATCCACTCTGAAAATTTTTCTAATTGAGGATGTATGTCTTCTTCTCATACGAGGTCCATCACTTGATAAAGGTTCAAGAGCTTGTGGAGCCTCATCCCCTCCAATGGTCGGCCTCCTGGACTGCTCATCTGTTTTGTTTAGAGGTCAGCTCATCCAACCTCCTCCAAAGCTCATTGAACTTCTTCTCTTGATTCTGGGGCGCAAAGCCTCTTGAAAAGATCCATAAGGTGCTTATTTCTAAACTGTCTGTAGAAATTAGCACCCATATGACGCATGCACCATCTGCTTTGAACATCAGACCACCTTGGTGGGTATCCCTTCTCAACACTTCCATCTCTCAGTTCCTCAATTGCACGCAGCAAGCCAGAGTTACGGTCATGTATGAGGCATACATCTGGTCTCATCCGTACAACTGCTGTCTTAAACCCTTTCTAGGAACCAATACCAGCTATCAGTGTTCTCACTCTCAACAAAAGCGAAAGCCACCGGTAGAACTTGGTTGTTTTCCATCAACTCCAATTGCTGTTAATAGCTGTCCTCTATATTTTCCAGTCAGAAATGTCCCATCGATGCAGAGGATAGGACGACAATGGATAAATGCCTGAATGCAAGCACCTAGTGCAAAGAATACACGTTGCAACACGCTTTTTTATTACCATGGTCAATTGATGGAAAGGCTTTCAGGTCATAGCACGTCTCCGGATTCCTCTGAAGAATACAGCCTAAGAGACGAGGCAAATTATCATAAAGATGCTTCAAATGTGCCAAACCTCATCTCTACAACATTCTGTTTTGCCCTCCAAGCCTTATCATAGCTAATTGTATATTTAAATTTCTCTTCAATATGCCTAACACTCGACCTTGGTTCATACCCCAGGTTGTTGACAATATGAGAGTTACATCTCTGTTGCAACAAATGCAGAGGTCATGTTTCTATGATATTTTTCAAACACCTGTCAAGTAACATGAATGCTCCGTCACGATTGAAAACTTGCCAATAATCTTTCCATATACCCTTGAATGCGTGCACCCGCCATGGACACCATCCTTCATGCACTTCACTTCATACACTGATTCTGTTTGACTTCACGACCGAGAACTCCCTCTGAAGTGACACCGCCATTGTTTTGACTGCTTCCTTTAAATCTTCTACATATGCGTACTTAGCCCCCTGAATGACCTCATTCTGCTTGTACTCCCACGGCACATGATGCCGCTCGGAGATAGTAAGCGTAGAGAAGTCCTCGTTGCTCCATTCTGCAGGCATCACGTTGTCCTCATCAGACGAGTCATCATACTCTGCATGCTCATTTTCAGAATCTTCTCTAGCCATTTCTTGGACGATCGTGTCAATATGTTCTCCCTCATCTGCCACACCTGTTGCCTGTCTATCTTCTTCTTCATTCCTCCTTCATTCCCTCCTTCATTCCCTCCTTCATTCCCTCCTTCATTTTCTTCTATTGTTTCACTATCACCTCCGCCGTACTTGGGACCCTCATCATCTTGTACGGGCATTGCACCAGCGTTGTTATCTTTCTCATATATGGACACAAGTATGCCCAGTGGCCAGCCACGTTGAAATGCATTCTCCACATACCATCTCCAAGTGGCAGTGCAATCCACTGGCATCAGTTCCCAAAAAAAACTTCAACTACACGACTGACTACTACATATAAGGTATTCCGCTGAGCTGAGGGTCCAGTCGAAACCCTCGCATCAGCCAGTTGTATACTGATCCCAAAACTTCTCTCAGCTGGCCTATCAATACCCTTAGCCGTTGAACTAAACTCCGATAGATCTACACCGTCTGGACCATATCTCACATTCCCTTGCCCGTGAAATAACTGAAATATCACCTTATTTGACATATCTGTTGATGAAAAATATAGTTAAACTAGGTACCAACATCCTCCTAACATCTAAAACCGTGTATTCCAGATTTTACAAGTAACATCTGTACAAAAAATAAGTCATCTAACAGATTAACTAAAAACTACATATCTATATAGTACTATACACGTAACTAGTACATTACTACATTAATTCTTACATACAAATAGAAATTGCAAAGGAACAATGGATTTTACCTGCTGGCAAATCAGCAAACGGGCAGAGCTTCGCTGCTTTCGCCCTCTCAGTTCTCTCCTGTTTTTTTTTCTAATTTGAGTGAATTTTATGACTTTTTTGAGTCTGGGAGGGGGTTTTATAACCGGGGGATAAAAACCGCCCTCCCATAGGGCGGCAAGGGGGCCCGCCGCCTGCAAAAAACCACCCTGCAAATGGGCGACTTTGCAGGCGGCCCCCCGGGAGCCAAAAACCGCCCTTTCAGTGGGCGGTTTTTGGGCACATTTTGCAGGCGGCCCCCTTGCCGCCCTCTGAATGGGCGGTTTTTGGGCACATTTTGCAGGCGGCCCCCTTGCCGCCCTCTGAGTGGGCGGTTTTTGGGAGACCGGGGGGCCGCCTGCAAAATGGCTGACGGCCGTCGGCGGGGGGGCCAACGGCCGTCAGCCACGTCATAAAATCGCAAAAATCGCCCTCCCAGAGGGCGGCGGGAGTCTATTTTTGCAGTTTTTTGAAACGAAAATCTATTTTTGCAAATCTTTTAATAAATAAATCTAAAAATCAAAAAAATTCTGATGTTCAAGCTAGGGAACGCGACGCCGTGGGTTGGGCCACTTCAATCATTTTCAAGCCGGCAGGTTTGCCGGCTGCTGATTGGGCCATGTGGCGCTGTTAAAATTTAAGATAAATTTATAAATTACGGATGGTAAAGAGTTGAAATAGACGTGGCAATATTTATGGCTGCGTGATATCGTGCAAGACGAAAGAGTTCAAAAGACCGGGGGACAGAAGAAAAAGAACTATCCAGAAACCGAGTTCATATACAGAGCCAAAAAATCAGTAAAAGAAAATAATTCACCGAGTAGCTGACAAATCGCATGAGATAGGAGAAAAAAAATCCGTCCTGTGCGCTAGATCTGGTGTACGGATGCTGGCCAGCGGCGCCGCCCGCTCGACTTCGCCTCCATGGCCGAGCGCTACCAGGTGCTCCCCAAGTCGCTGCTCAGGCCCATGGCCTCTTGCAAGATCCGCCTAGAGCAAAGAAAGAAATAGAATAGATCGAAACGAGAGAGAGAGAGATGACCAGCGGCGTGCACAAGCCGGAACTCCATCGACGGTGGCCGGACCTATCACCTGAGCAGACTTCTGCTTTAGCTGCGATAGAGTAGAAAGGAGATGAGGCGGTGCCTGGCGAGATAAGAGAGAAGATAAAACCATACAGGCAGGTGAAGAGATAGAGCACAATGAGAATGAGCAGTAACTCAAAGTGAAAATATCTGCAGCCATTCAGAGCTTCTCCAGTTATTGTTCGAAAGCCTTTCAAGTTTCAGATGTCTTCCCTGGCCGCGATTTGTTGTAATCACTACCTCCTCACCTCGATTGATTGATGTTGCATCTATTTGAGAGGTTCAAATAGCTCCTACATCCTAGATTGGTTCATCGTAAAATCAGAACATAGCTCAACGTTCTTCTGTCACCGTTCTCCTTTTGGTAGGCAGCCATGTTTATTTATTTTTCTTACTATTATTCATCGTTAGTCTTGATAACAGACAGTTGCTTAGATTAATCTTTCTTTTTTTCCCAACATATGGTCACATGCTCATAGAATGGGATAATGGGTTTAAATGTAAAGGTTCAATTTTCATTAAATGGAAGTGCTCGAGCGATCTTTTACCTGACTGACTGGCAGGTTCTCTACCCCTGTTTTTTTATCTTCAAATTACAAATTTCATTTGCTTTCCCCTTATGAGAATTTGTTCTTTCCCTGATAAGAAGGTAGTTTCTGAAAATTTGGGGTTTGCAATCTATTTTTCATTTTTCCCACCATAATACCATGAAGTAATTTTGATGTAGTCGAAGGATGTAATCACATCAGCTGATTTGATCAAGCACAAAACAGAAGTGCCACCGAAAGCCATCTTCAGTAATGCGCAGGTATTTGATTGTCCGCAGTTCAAAACTTACACGCCTACTCAGATTTTTATGACATCCATCGTCAAGTTTAACAATATTAGTTATGACTAGCAAAATACCTGTGCATTGCTATGAGAAAAAAAATATAAAAAAATCTTAAATAAAGTTTTTAATTCTAAAAATAGATTTAATATTTTTAATATGTTTTGTGAAGTACCCATGCATGTCGCGTTCTCTATGGCTACGTGACGACGCGAGCTAGTTGACCGTACTGGACTGGACCGTCGTCTAACGTATCGTGTATGTCACGTAAATAAATTCGCATGTGGATGGTCAATAATATAAATAATTTTTGTGTATACAACATTTGCACTTAATGCTTTAAAATTTTGATTAGCGTGCAAAACAAATGTAGGAACGATTGCTGCTGGGCTGAACTAAAATGCTTAGAGCTGCTATTATCACAAACCAGGGAAATATGTTATATGGGCTGTTCGTCTTGTCAATACAATACTGGGCATTCTCTGTATGTGCTATCATTCTAGAAGTAGTTGGGCCAAAAAGGAGTCCAAATCTTCCTGGCTACCTGCAAGGTGGGCCCTGATTATACTGGGCTGGGCCGACAAACCAACACACATTAACCAAGAATTTTTACTGTTACTAATTTAATTTTTTTTTAATTTACAAAACTAATTTTTGATTTGAGTCATTTGCAGATCTACCCTCTTGTCGCCCTGGGCCACGGCGGTATTTAAAAACCGGCGTGGCCCAGGGCGGCGAATGACATCCCCGTCAAGCGCGGCTAACGATGCCGGCCGCCGTTAGCCCGGGGAGACCACGTGGCCTTGCCGCCCTGGGGAACGGCGGCGAATGCAGCATTCGCCGCCGTCCCCTAGGGTGGTTTTTAGCACAGTGAACGAACGGTCCGCATAAGGATCGGACCGTCCGAATCCAGGGGGCCGCCTGCAAAATGTTTTTTTCTTTTTTTTCATATTTTTTTCTCAACTAGCAACACGAGAATAGCAAAATCTCGTGAAGGTGCAGCTCAAACCGATGTAAGATGTGGCCTGTAGAAAATTATGAGTGTGCTTTAAAAACCGTGCTGAAACTTCGGACCTCAAAAACTCAATCTTCCCGGCCGAATTTCATAAATTTTTTTTGGACAAACCCGACAAAGTGGGGGGGAAGCGAATGTAAAATTTTCTGTAGATATCCGTAGAGTACTTATTTGCCCGATTCCGAGACCGTATGCGAAAGTTATGACTGTTTTAAGGTAGGTAGCGCGCGTTACAACAATTTGCTATGCATTCGCCGTGCTGGTCGTGGATTCGGACGGTCCGATCCTTGTGCGGACCGTTCACTATGCTAAAAACCGCTGTGGGGGATGACGGCGAATGCATTTTTGCATTTGGCCCCCTGGAGGCATTCGCCGCCGTCCCCCAGGGCGGCAAGGCCACGTAGCCTCCCCGGGCTGACGACGGCCGGCGCCATTAGCCGTGCCTGACGGAGATGCCATTCGCCGCCCTGGGTCACGGCGGTTTTTAAATACCGCCGTGGCCCAGAGCGGCAAGAGGGTAGATCTGCAAATTACTCAAATCAAAAATTAGTTTTATAAATTAAAAAAAATTAAATTAGTAACAGTAAAAATTCCATTAACCAATGATGTAGAAGAGGAAGGCATCGACATCGACATGAGTAGAAGCTGCAGAGCCAATGAGACGCATCGCTCTTCCCCACTCTTCCCCTCCTCGTCGCGGGCGCAATCGGGGAGGTCTCGCCGGTCGCGGCTGGGTTCGTGAGAGCGGCGGCGGGTCGCTCTCGCCGGCCTGGCAGATCCTTCTTGCTAAGCTGGAATCGGTAAACGCTCGTCTCTGCTGGCTCTCTAATTCATGCGATGCGCTGCGTCGATCCTAGTGGGGAGCCTGGTCTGTGAGTGGCGAGGTTTGGGGGTAGCTGGAGCTTGCATACGATGGCGGCTCGGGGCGGTTGGGGAAGGAGCGGCGGCGCAGGATCTCGACGGAGTCGTCGCCGGCGATGGCGAGGCGAACCGGCCCTTGGCCAGGAGGGGACTGGCCATCTTGATCTAATGGCCGAGAGCCTCCCTCGTAGATCCGACGACAAGTGGCGGTCCGTTTCTTCTTCATCTGATGACATCAGCGACGAACGAATGAAAACCATATAAATATTTATAATAGTAGAGATTAACTTCTATTTATGCCACGGATTGCATGGTTTCTCGATTTTACTGAAATATGATGGATTATGTTAAAATGGCTGGAAATGTTGGCATAAAAAAAAGATCTCCTTAAATAAAAAGCCGAAGCAAGTACCTTGACCATTTATACTCTATATTTCTAGAAAACAAATAAGGTATTAGCAAATACTAAGATAATATAAATATAACACAAAAATCTAATAAATTCATTGTCGCAAGATAAATGTCTATACAATATTTATTTTCCGTTAATTCTACAAATTCGAAGAGCTTATATGCAAAAGTTTATTATTTATACAGTCACTTATGGTTCTCATCGAATAAACTGATCATATAAAAGTCATAAATACGTTGTGTCCTAAAGAAAGTTAAAAATATATACACAAGGTAAATTAGTGAGCACGCCCCATACGTATTGAATTTCTAGTCTATTATATTATAAAGATAACTCTGAAAAAAACACTATTTTCGCTTGGGAGGATTACAAAATTACTATATTAATCAGAGAAAAAACAAATCTACAACGTTAGATCATGGTGAAACTAAATTATAACAGTGTGATTGATATAAATAGTTGTATACAAAGTACAATTGTATGGAAACAAAAGATAATAGTTATATGTTAAATTCAATTCGACTTTTAATATTTATTGTATATAAAATATAATTACATAGAAATAGGCGACGAGTCTGCTGAGGCTTACCAGCGGATCAGATGTCATGTGTTGCTGAGACGGAGCAGTTCCTTGGGTGGCTAGCTTTGCAGGTGTGCGAGCTGGAGATTTTCCCGATTAGGCGGAGGGTGTAGGCTACACATTTAACAGAGAATTTATATCCTTCATGTCTATAGATAATCTTTTCAATCAATTACTATCATCTTCTATTTAATATTTTTATTTACTTTCTCTTTTCCATTGATCATAATCTTCTCTCGTTTAATCTCATCCTCTTTATATGTATAAAACATTTTATATTTGGAACAGAGGGAGTATCTAATATCCATTGAAGTGTTTATCTCTCCCGCGCTGCATGCGGTTTTTAACCCAGTAATTAAGCGAACACAAATGCTAGAGATCTGTGAACTGGACAGAACGTGCAGGAGCACATGAAGTGCAAGTCCAACACAGGAAGTACATTATTACTTTGGAAACCCGAAACAAGGCAGTTAGCACTGATCTTACTTCGATGTGAATGCAAACGAGTCAATCGCTGTTGCGTCCAAAGGCCGAGTTATCACTCGGAGCTCACTAGATGATCGAGAAACTCGTCAAACGCCACACGCGAGGGCCCTTCTTCCGCGAGCGCCTCCACGGCCTTTGCCCTCGCCATGGCCAGCCTCTCCCGGAGCTTCTCCCCTTCATCCGACTCCATCACCAGCCTCACCTTCGCCTCCACCTCCTCCGCGGTCACCATCTCCTCGTCGTAGCCGTCGATCACAACCCCAGCCTTCATCTCCTCAACGATGAGTACCTTGTTCAGCCTCTGCTCGGCGTACAGCGGCCAGCACAGCAGCGGCACCCCCGCCGTGACACCCTCCAGCGTCGAGTTCCAACCGCAGTGCGTGACGAACGCGCCCGTCGCCGCGTGCCGCAGCACCTTGGCCTGCGGCGCCCATGACTTGACCACCATCCCCATGTCCGCCGTCCTCTCCAGGAACCCCTCGGGGAGCAGCGCCGCCAGGTCTGGCTCCGGCAGCGGCTCGAGGAAGTTGGTCGGCTCCTGACGCGGGCTCCGCACCACCCACAGGAACCGGTGGCCGGAGCTTTCCAGCCCACGCGCTATCTCCTTCAGCTGCGCCGCTGAGAAGGAGCCCATGCTGCCGAAGCAGAGGAACACCACGCTCCGCGCCGGCTGCGCGTCCAGCCACGCGAGGCTCGCGTCCCGCTCCGCTTCGCGCGCCCCTTCCTCCTCGCCTGTCGCCACCAGTGGCCCGACGCAGTACACCGACTGCGGCGGGCGGTCCGGGAAGTAGGCTCCCTCCCGGAGCGCACTCACGGCCCTCGCTTCGAGCCACTCATATGTGTTGAGCAGCACGCCGCTCGCCTCCATGGCGCGCGCGTACAGCCTGGCCCGCGCCTTGTAAAACCGATTCTCTCTGTCTTGCACGGTGGGCGGCATGTCCGATGTCGGTATCGGTGGGACGCCGGCGAAACGGAGGACCGCCTTGCCCATGTCTCTGAGGGAGGCGGTAGTCGTGGAGTAGTGGTACATCAGGCCTAGGGAGGCGGCGAAGGCCCCCGCGGACGAGGTGAAGTAGATGTAAGCGGGGACGTGGAGCGCCGCGGCGGCGTCGATTGCCTCGGCGCAGAATATGTCGAGGACAAGCGCCGCGAGGAAGGGGATCGACCGGAGGAGGGAGACGAGGGAGGGCACCGACAAGCGGAGGATGTCGAGCATGAGCAAGAGGGGATTCGGATCGGGGTCGGCGCAGGACGGCGGCAGGAGGAGGTGGAAGGTGATGGAGGGGTTGGAGGCGGCGATGCCGGCGATGGTGGGGGATCCCGTGGTGGCGGATCCGGGGGTGGCCGGGACGGCGATGGTGACGTCGAATCGGCGGCTGAGGAAGATCTTGGCGAGCTCGACCATGGGGAGCAGATGACCGGCGCCCATGGCAGCGTACAGCACAACGCTGCGGCGGGGCTTGGCTTCCATTGGGCAAGAGCTCCCACCACACTTTCCTCGTCCGCTCATCCTAGATTGGAAGATCTCTGTTGCAGTATGGCCACTTGTGAGATTTTCGGCTTCATTAATTCCTTTTCATTTCAGGCGACCTCTAATTCTTTACGTCTTCCGGTCACGAAGGCGGGAAATATGCTTAATTTCTTTTCTTCTCAGGTAGTCGTTCCTGTTACGTCTTCTGGTCACGAAAGCGGGAAATTTTCGGGGTAAGGCCCTACACGTGCTCTGTGTGGTCCACTTCGATGTGCGTGACTGCCCATTTGCCTCGTCTTCTCCGTCCGGCACTCCCGCCCGCGGAGGTAGCACCCGCCTCCTGTTCGACGGAATGGCACAGTGGGATGCGCTCGTGGACTCCGCGCTCGCGAGGCTTGCGTCCAGGAACCTCCTGCGAGCCACGCGTCCCATCGCCCTCGCGCCACCGCCTGCGCCGCCGGAAACCTTCGCCGGCCCCGGCCCATGGGACCGCGCCGCCGTCGAGATCCGGCTCGACCACGCAACCCTCCACCAATGGCTCGCAGAAGGTCCGTGCAAACCATTTTTCTTCTTCTTTTACTTCCCTGCAAGGATGGGTGTCAAAATTCAGCTCCTCTTCACCCCCTTTTCTTCTTTGCAATAACTGTCCGCGAGATAATTCCGTCTAACTTGTACTATCCGTGGCCTTAAGACTTCCCAAAAAAAATGCTCAATAATCTACATACTCCATCGAAATATAGTAGTAGTTTGTTTCATTGTGAATTTGGGTTTTCAAGTAGTGACTTTGCTCATGGGCAAGTTTGGTTGATTAGGTGGTGAGGCGAATGGCCAAGAAGAGGAGGTGGGTGAGAAGCTCATTCTATTCTCCGGGAATGATTACATGGGCCTCAGCTCTCATCCGGCAATCCGCAAGGCCTCAGTGAAGGTGTGCTAATTCTGTACCTCTGGCCATCGATTGGTCTATCGAGTTTAGTGTATACTAAATAAGTGTTTGATTTTCTATTTTTAAGAAAAGAATTTGTGTTTGATTTTACTAACATCATGGTCTCTTTGCTAGGCAGCTCAAGAGTACGGCATGGGGCCGAGGGGCTCTGCCTTGATATGTGGATATACTACTTATCACAAATTGGTGGAGGAATCTTTGGCAGAGTTGAAGAAAAAGGAGGTCCAGTATCGTATTTTAATTTACGTGAACACCTGTGTTTGTGAAAATAATATGAAGTAACCACCATTTTTTAAGCTATGCATCGTCACTACAGAGTTCTTCTGCAGGATTGCCTTCTTTGCCCAACAGGATTTTCTGCCAACATGGCTGTGATGACTGCTCTGGGAAGTGTGAGCTCTCTTTTGTCTGTTGGAAGAAAACCAGCAGAGGGTGAGAGAATCGCAGTTTTCTCGGATGCTCTCAACCATGCTTCTATCATTGATGGAATTCGCCTTGTTGAGCGACAGCAAGAAGTAGTAGCATTTATCTACAAGCACTGTGACGTGCATCATCTTGATTTCCTACTGTATATTTTTCACTTTCCTGCCATAACATACATAAATTAACAACTAGTTGATTTATCTAGTAACCATATCAATGATTACATGTGCAGGTCCAGTTGCCCAATTGAAAAGAAAGTTGTTGTCACAGATAGGCAAGTAATGTTTCCAAGTAAATTGACTTGTTTGCATATGCATAGTATCAAACTCTGAAGCTAATTTTTGTTGATAAATTGCAGCCTATTCAGCATGGATGGTGATTTTGCTCCATTACCTGAACTTGTCAAATTACGCAGAAAGTATGGGTTTTTGTTGGTCATCGACGATGTTAGTATTTTATCTCCTCTCACGTAGATTTTTATAGGTCTTGACAGTAATCAAGTTATGTTGCAATTTTCGTTTTCAAGGCACATGGAACACTTGTTTGTGGTGAGAATGGTGGTGGTGCACCTGAGCTGTTTGGATGCGAAAATGACATTGACATAAGCGTTGGTACCCTAAGTAAAGCTGTTGGCTGCCAGGGTGGTTTTATAGTATGCAGGTAATCTATTATCCAGTCATATCCATATTATATGCCAAGGAAAGAGATTCCATAATTCTATATTAGACTTTGGGAGTGAAGCATGAATGTCTTACGAATAAAGGAGTGCATATGCACAGAAATATCTGAGACAGTCAGACTACTGCAAATATATGAACAGAATAACGTGCCCATCAAACTATCAAAGCCAGTAGGAGTGCGGGAGCATATGCCTGGATGGTTGGATCAGATCATCAAAGCCAATAATGTGATTTATAAGGCTCTTAAGTCTTGATAATGTCATCTGGGTTATGAAAAATTTGCATTGCAGAGCCTTATGGTTATAACTTTGTCATGAAAATATTTAACCCTATAGACAGTCGAAATGTATTGTGCACATAGATTGTGGACATTCAACACTGCATTGCTTCGCTGTATTTTGGGTGCATAGCACAATCTCCCTTGATAATTTCTGACTTTATGAGTAATGGTTTGAAATATGTTGTGCAGCAACCGATGGAAGAGGCTAATTCAATCGCGTGGTCGCTCGTTCATATTTTCAACTGCTTTGCCAGTGCCTGTTGTTGCCTCTGTGCATGGTAATACTCAAATCCAATATTAAATTATACCAACATTTTCTTTATGAGCAAAAGGCATAACATGCTACTGTATTAATTTCACATTAGTCGCTTAGTAAGAATGAAGATTTCAATAAAACACTTGTGCATATCAGGAAGATAATAGGTCATTCTAGAAGTATGATATTGGTTAAATAACTGGGATCTTTTCTAATATTTCAGCGGCTCTCCATGTCTCAAGGACAGAGAGATGGCGGAGATCAGTGATCTGGAGGCATGTGCAGTATTTTGCTTCTTTGACCAAACTCGACATAACTAGTCCCATAATTTCCATAGTAGTTGGAAGTGAAGAAGCAGCACTTAGGGCTGGCAGGTTCTCACTTCTTCCATTTTTATATATTGCTAGTATTACTTGATTTATGTTTCTAATCTTTTCATTATATTATAAATCTGCAGGCATATGCTAAGATCTGGATTTCATGTTACACCAATTCGACCACCCACAGTACCACAAAACTCGTGCAGGTTGTAGTATTTCTTTTCCCGTCATTTTCCTTCCTTTTGTGTCCATTTATAAACTAGCCTCACAAAAAAAAATGCAACCAGTGAGTAATTGGACTAGGACTCAGGGTATACATTATTTTAGTTAATATGGTTTCTTGTACTACGGCACTGTGCTCTCTGTAGATGGCATCCCTGCTAGATTTTGCTGTACCGTATGAGACAGCCCTATTTTGATCAATATTGCAAGCGAGCTAGGACTTGTATCAACTGAAGCTTAAATGTTTTAGTTTCCCGTCAATCTCTTGCCAGGTTGCGAGTAACTCTCAGCACTTCTCATTCCTTGGATGACATCAAAAGGCTGGTAGATGCACTTTCACCCTGGCTCCTTAAACATGATGAGCAGACATATGTTATGGCGGCAAAACTTTAATCAAGTCCATCAGAGAATTCAGGTTCAATCTCTAGGAAGTACACTAGCTGATGTCCTGCTGGTTGATATGAGGAAAAGGGGATAAGTAGATTCTGGCTGACGCGATTATTTGCACATATCCATTTATGTTTGTATGATTGTATACATAATTGATATGATCTCCTAATGCCCTATAAGTTGGATAAAGGAATTTAAAAGTATTCTTTTATTTATTTATTTATTTTTGACCAAAGAGGAGTGTGCCTCCTCCCTTTTCCATTAACAGAAAAGCGTCTGATTACAGAGTAACAAAGGAACAAAAAACCGAACACAGAGTCTACATCTCAAACAGCTCCTCTCATTTCTAGACCACAGCCAATTGACGAAACCAATCTAACAACCATAACCCAGAGAATTCAAAAGACCCCCCTTCATTACATCCAAAGCTTCTGCAACACAGGTTTAAGCCAAGCAAGTGTAGAGAGGGACAAAAAACACAGATTGGAAGCTAGGTCGCCGTAAAGCAAAGGTTGATTCCTTCTTGGCAGTTGCAGTATCTCCTTCGCTTCCCTCTTACCAAGCTACCTCCATTCCAATCAAGCTACATCCTTTCTAGGCAGGTTGGCACCCCACAGCAGCTTTATTGTATTTTCTCCCGAGGTCTGCAAAATAGCCCATGAAGAAATCCAGAAGCAGATATAGTATATTAATTCAATAGGGTGAGACAACATTTGATTTTTAAAGCAAGATTTGTTTCTAACTTTCCAGATTGCCCACGAGACAGCTGCCACCCCTACCCCAATCATTTTTCTCATTTTTACCGAACCTATATATCCAGCCACCTAACAGTTGTTTGATATTTGAAATAGGACCCAAAGCAAAAGTGCTTGCAATAACATTCCATAAAAGTATTCTTTTATGCCTTTGCTATCTATAAAAAATTAGGTTGACTTATTAATATCGCCTTCTCGTCGTGTTTGAAGATTACACTACATGAATCTCATCCTACACTAGCACAACAATTAAAAGTTGTGGAAATGTGGAGCCAGATAATGAATCATGTAACCTTACACTGCTCTGTAAAAAGCATCCGTGTGCCCGTAGGCAGAAAACGGCGTACAACCGTCAGCAGTGTCACCTGATTATTAAACCGTTAATGCTTGTCACGTACTGAGATTCGGGAGATTACGCTAGAGGAAAGATGCGCATATATTATCGGAGTGTCAAGAGCAAAATAGCCCATAACAGTATACCAAGTCATGTGCTTAAGGTCAAACTAAAAGCCTCCTAACTGGAGTTTGTTGACGAAAGGTGCATCCTTTGTGCGACCAAAACAGCTTCGTAGTTTACTCTGCGGATTACAACCTCGTCCCCTTCACCTTGTCAGTTCACAACTTTCGTCGTACCGAAATAACAGAATACAGTTCGTGCACCTGCTAAACGCAACCTTTCTAGGCTTCTACACTCTATGGAAACTTTTACCAAACAGGCGCAAATGGTGTTCTGATTTCCGTCATGCCAAGTAGCACTACGCCACTCAAAAAACAAGAAGAAAGAGCAACCATTATATTAGATTCTACTTTTGTCCCAAAATAAATTTATCTTTAATCCATATCACGCGTATCAATACAAAGTTAAAAGACTAGAATATCTTTATCAAATTTTAATACGCTCATCCCCCATTTTAATAAACTCTAATGCATTTGTTTCCTACTTTAGCAAACTCTAGTACATTTATCTCTCTCACATTAACTAACTCAAATGCATTAATTACTCCAAAGACAAAATCTTTATGGGACAAATGTGATTGACAAAAATAAACTTATTTTGAGACGGAGGAAGTACCATACTTTATGATCTCACTCATATGGAAATATAGAATTTTTTTAGCCATATGCATGATGTGGATATATTACTGACTCTATGGGTTTTGATAAATCGGGTCTGTAAAGGTTCGAATGAGACTACTACATTTGTCCCAAAAAACTTTATATTTTGACATCTCACATATACCAATGCAGAATTAAAAAGACTATAATGCTCTTCATTTTAGCAAGTTCTAATTCATTTGTTATCTATTTTCACAAACTCTAATATAATTATCTCTTACTTTTACAAACTTTAATACAATAATTATTTAAAAGTTAAAGTGTTTGTGGAATAAATAAGAAAAAAATAAAGTTTTTATGAAGAGTGGTGACATCAAAGTTGAAAGTCTCGAGTCAATTTGTGTCGGCCAAAGCGTGGATGGCCCATTAAATAAACCGGCAAGCCACAGATGGCGAAGTCAAGCAACCGGCCGTGTTTGCTCCTCTCCGTCACAGCCGCACGCGACACGCACCGTAGCTAGCCCGCCCACAAAGACCAGGTGCAAATTCCACCGTATTAAGACCACGCCACGCCGTGCCAAATGTGACACACAGCTAGCTGAACTCGGAAGCCAGCGAACCAACCAACATTGCCGCGCCCTCGCCCACTGAGATCAGATCCGCTAGCTAGCTTCGCCCCGTGGACTAGCTTCCGCGCCATGGCGACCGCCGGGCCGTACGGCGAGGCTGAGAAGAACGAGCCGACGAGGCCGCTCGCGCTCCCGTCGCCGTCCGTCCACCCGGCGGCCAACGACGACGAGGAGGCCGCCGCGACGGCGGCGGCGGCAGGGGGCAACGCCAAGCCCGGGCGCTCGGCGCAGTACCTCCGCAGGCGCCGGTGCGTGATCTGGTGCGGCGGCTGCTGCGTCACCTCCGCGGTCGTCGTCGGCATCGTCATCCTCGCGCTCGCGCTCACGGTGTTCAAGGTGAAGGACCCCGAGCTGACCATGAACCGTGTCACGCTGGAGGACTTCGGCACCGACCTGGGCACGGAGCGGCACCCGGTGTCCGTGAACGCCACGCTCAACGCCGACGTCTTCATCAAGAACCCCAACGTGGCGTCGTTCCGGTTCGACCGCAGCGAGACGGAGTTCTACTACGCGGCAGAGACCGTCGGCGTGGCGTACGCGCCCGACGGCGAGGTCGGCGCCGGCCGCACCGTGCGGATGAACGTCACGCTCGACGTGCTCGCCGACCGCATCTCGCCCAAAGTCAACCTCACCTACCTCATCTTCGGCCAGGACTACAACCTCACCAGCTACACGGAGATCAGCGGGAGGGTCAACGTGCTGGGGATCTACAAGAGGAACCTCGACATCAAGATGAACTGCTCCATCACGCTGGAGGTGGGCGCCTTCTCCACCGTGCAGAGCAAGAGCACGGACTGCGTTGCCAGCGTCAGCTGATCACTCGATAGCCTTAAATGGTCGGCTGGTATTTTTTGTCATTTTACTACTTTGCTTTTCTCGCCTCGCCCTTCCTGTATTAATTGATCTTGTATTCTTGTGTAATTACCTTTTTTGTGTAACTTCGTATTGTGAGTTTAAGGACAAAACCGAGCAACTTAATTAATTTTATTTTCATACAACGGTTTATAGGTAGGATGATCACGAACCAACCACTCCAATTCGTTACACTGGAAAGTCGGTAGGCTATAACAGAGGCTAACAACCATGTTCGCATACATACTTCTTTTTCTGATGTTACTCACAATGCATCATCCTAACCTTGGCAGGTTTGGTAGGTTAACAACCATACTTTCCATGTGTGCAGCGTGCCTGCTCGGCACAGTTCAATCCGAAACTAATTTTAAAATAACTGCCTATTGATCAAATATTTTAAAAAATAAATCTATCAAATGATTTTTTTCTGCATCAAAGATCAAGATACAAATTGTTAAATGCAGTTACATATATTTGTTACTGAGTTGTACAAATTTATAACTAAAATTGCATAAATCAATAATGACAATTACAACAAATTAAAAGTGCAACTACAATAAATTAAAAGTGCAACTTAGAACTCGCTTCTCTCTTCCCGAATCTCAAAATTCCATCCAACGGCCAGCGTTGTTGTTTGACAGAATAAAAAAATCAAAGGTTTGATCAATAGTAAATCTGAATTTTAAATTTTAAAATATGATGAATGGTCACATGTATCCATCTCTATAGCACTCCTTCCTGCTAGTTATTCACTTCTCTATAGCACGCCTTCCTGCTAGTCATTCACTTTCATACTCGCTTATGAGCATCACCAACAAAAACCTAAAAATCTATTTTCAAAATTTCCTTTTTGAGATAGCTAAATTTTCTTTTTAGATCACTAATCAGAGATTTTTAGTTGTAAATAAATTATTCACTCCAACAGATAACTAAAAATTAACTTCCAATAATAAAAGTAGCTCCGCTCTAACAAACAAAAACAAATTGCACCCCATCCTCCCTGCGTGATCCCTTCCCCTCCCCCACACGTCGCTCTCTTCCCGCTTCCACGCGGAAATTAGAAGGGAGAGCTTTTCCCGATTTGTGGAGAGCGAGAAAGTAGAAGGAGGGGATTTTAATTTTTGGGATGAATTTAGGGGTACAGTTAGAGACTAATTTTATCTTATAGACCCATAATTTTGGGATTAGAATCTATTTTTGGTTGTTGTTGGCTATGCTCTGATGGTGTGATACGTAACCTGCATCCTCCTATGCAGCAGCTGGTTCATGCACAAATTGAAGGTGAAGGTTATTCTCCTTTGAATTCGATTTCAAAGTTTATGACTTTTGTGTTGAAATTATCTTATATTCTCAGTGTTCACTGTGGTGGAATATTTCCAGCTAAACTGTTCAATTGCCCTGGTGTTACACTTGATATATGGGCCCATTTATAGGCCATATTTAAATTGAAACGAAAAAAAGTCTACTTAACCTCCTGAATTATTGGGGTTGGTCTATCTAACCCTCTAAACTATAAAACTAGGTATTCTACTTATGAAGTATGAAAATCGGTTTAAATAACCCACTTGAGTGGTTTTATAGGTGGTTTTGCTATGTTGATGATGATGTGACAGTGGTATTGTTTGTATGGCACAAAGATTAGTCCATTAAAACCAAATTAATCCAATCGTTTCATTTCACTCAGTGATCAATAAGCCTAAAAATTATATATTAGCACTAGTGTACACTATTCTCAAGCCATTGTATTTGTGAAAAAAAATACTTAACCGACTCTATCACCATATTATTGCCCCTTGCATAGTCCACATGGTAAAAAACACTGTCACATCATCATCTGCACTACAAAACCATTTACAAAACTACTCTAAGAGATTATTTGAGCCAGTTTTCATACTTTAGGGGGTAGAATATCTAGTTTCATAGTTCAGAGGGTTAAGTAGACCAACCCAATACTTTAGGGAATGAAGTAGACTTTTTCCAATTGAAACCAAATTGCAACTATTACGTGCCAATTATCCTCTTAAATTTTGAAAATGATATCTAATCATGATCGACAGATGCGTGCCAACATTTGTTTAGAGCGAAGTGGAAGTCTGCAAGGACTATGCTATGATTGTTTGAGCTAAGCTATAGAAAAATGAACGAAGCAACAAAAAAATAATTTATCGATACAAATTTTATATACATATTATTCATGGTTTAAAAGATAAGGCTGAAAAATGAACACAATGAAAAAAATCAAAACTAAATTTCAAATGTTAATTTTAGCTATGGCTAATAAAATAATAAGCCAACAAGCAAAATATGAGAGGACAGATTTACTGGAAGTAGGATTTGCCTTCGGCACACCCCAAGATGTCAAGGGGATCAGGGGGCTGTTTGGTTCAACGTCCTAACTTGCCATGCCACACCTTAGGTGTCGTTCGTTTCTGCTTCTGGCTTTTAGCTACTCTCTCGATTTCTGTTAGCACGTTTCTCAAAAGGCAAAATGGTACGTTTTTTTTAAAAAAAACTTTCTATATGAAAGTATCTCTAAAAAAATCAAATAGATTCATTTTCAAGTTTCTAATAGTTAATACTTAATTAATTATACGCTAATAATGTTTCTTGTTTTGCATGCAGCTTATAAGCCATACACAAAAGCACATCCGAACACCCCTTAGACTGCCACAACTTCTTAGTCTTGTGTTTGGTTCATTGCTATAGTTGTACTTTCTTAGCTCCTTGGCCCACATGTCATAGAATTAATTTTTTGCCCAACTTTGCCACAATTATGGCTTACAATTTGTTGGTCACAAAAAGTGTGGCAAGCCACACTTAGCCTCAAATGAGTTATGGTAATGTTAGTTAAAGCATCTTCAATAGAGTGGCTATCCCACTCTCCAAGCAAAAAAAAAAAGCTTGCATTACAAAGAAAAAAGCAGCTCCAATAATCTCTTCATCTAATTAACTAAGCCATATGGCTGGCCAAATGCCCAGGTGGACTGGCCAAATTTGGCCGGCCGGGTTGGCTGGCCATCCCTCCTCCAGCTTCCTCTCTCTCCTCCTTGCTTGTCTCGCTCGCAGGAGCAGCCGCTAGCACCAGAGCGCCCGAGTCACTGCCTCTGTAGTGCAGCTGTCGGTTCCTCCTGGCTCGCAATAGCGCCGACCCAGTGCCTCGAGCTGTCGTCTCCCCTTCGTCACCATTAGCCCCTCCGGCACCAGGCCCACCGCTTTGCTGCAAGACTTGGTTGTCCCTCCCCGGTGCGGGAGAGCCGCCGCCTCCAGATTTGACAAACCGTGACCGCACGAGCTCCGCCATCCTGAGCTCCTCCCAGCGAAGCTTCCATCTACTGGGCCAAGCCGAGTTCTGCCGTCATTGAGCTCCATCGGCAGTGGATGACTCCCTTCACCTCCTCCCGCCGTTGTCGAGCAGCACGACAGCAGCTTGGAGATCGGTCGGTGGCGTGGCGTCCCAAGAGAGAAAGGCACCGAGGCCGGCCAAGAGCAGCTCGACAATGGGGAAGGAAAGGGGAGGAGAGGAAGAAAAGGGAAGGAGAGATTGCCTCCTCCCCGACCGGATTTAGGCCATCGGCACCAACGCCTCCTTCCTCCGCCTTCCACCACCATCGACAAGCTCAGGCCCGGGGGACTGCCTCACCTCTTCGGTTCTCACCTGCATCCTTGCCGACGCCGGGAGCTTGTCGGCCTACCGGTGCTATGGGCACCACCGCCAAGCTCCACCCGCACACCAACTCGCCACTGCATGCTGACATCCTGCGCCGCCTCCTTCCCTCAGCGCGCCTCCTTCCCTCAGCCGTCTCCTTGCCCTCCTGCTGCCAAGCTCATCCTCGCGTTGGAAGGGGAGATCGATGGTGTGGAGGGGATATCGATGGGTGAAGAATACGGAGGAGGATGAAATATGGGACTTGTGATGGAGAGTTTATTGGAGCCGTGCAACAAATATAACTTTCTAATTTTTTTTGGTAAATTTGTTATTGATCAAACGTTTGATTTTTTAGATTCTGTCAAACAACAACATTGATCATTAAATGGAACTTTGAGATTTAGGATGGAGAAAGCGAATTCTAAGTTGCCCTTTCAACTTGTTGTAGTTGACATTATCGATTTATACAACTTTAGTTATAAATTTGTGTAACTTAGTCATAAATTATGCAACTGCATCTAACAGTTCGTATATTGGCCTTTGGATAGAGAAAAAATGTTTGATGGATATATTTTCTTCAAACATTTGATCAATATGCGATCTCTTTTTTAGCTAGCTGACTAAATAAGTATTTAGAGAGGCAAAAACAGCCATTAAAATGAAGATGCGCTTGCAAACCAAACAGCCCCCAAATATCCAGCCATCTGCTTGCGTCGCCGGCCACCTCCCTCCATCCATGCCCGGCTACCCGCCTCACTAGAGCCGGGGTATCCGTGGGACATCATTGGGTATCTGTTCTGAGATTGGGCCAGTTTATGGGACATTTTCAAATTGGTCTCGACTGCTAGAAGGTCTCTAACTTATTTTTCCTCTTCTGAAAAAGCTCAAAGAAGAATTACCTGTAACACAAATAAAAAGTCAAAATACAAGGCATCGACACTTCACTAAGGTTCGAAATTGAATTATTACCGCATAGCATTGGTTCATCCTTTTCTTTCTGACAAATAACCGGGCGAACATTACACGAAGCTGAAGAACGTGTCATACACTTTTACTCGTACGAAAAGAGAGACAACGATACAAGGGTACGAAGAGTGGTAGAAATTATTGGAATTGTTAGTGGGTTTACGGGTCAATTAGAGAATAATTTCTAAAAAAATCTTAAAAGCCCAACTTATGAGAGGTATGCATGTGAACTTTAGTACCATCTTGCTTATTCTATGAGAGGAATACCTCCTTAAAAGAGTGAGTGCTATTTTAATCACTTGAGCAATGTGTGGTGAAGAGAACTAGAGAAACATACGCGCATGCTCGCTCGCCTCGCCTCACCGGGCTGGGCTTGGGCACAGGCACAGGGCCAGGGGTGCGTGAATAGTCCACAAAAATTGGCTCCTCATGCTTACGCAGACGCGGCTTCCTTTAGCAGTTTTGGTTTTACTGCATCCAATGGATATTCCAATGTTTGTTTTGGAACTCACCGGATTATTCAATGCATTGAACTGGTGTGGAGTCCGGGTTCGGTTACAGGAAGGCGTCCTAATCACACGTCTTATATATATCAAACCGCCACCTCCACGCAATACACGCAAAAGCAATTTAGGGTTCTGTCTCTCCTCTATACTGCGCCGCCCGTACGTCGCCTACTCTGTCTCACTCGTCGGTATACACCGGCGATCGGGAGAGTAGGTCTCCGAAACCGTCGTCCTCGTATAGTCCTGTACTGGGAGATGACGAATAAGGTTTTTGGGAAGCGCTCCCTGCGACTGCTCGTTGTTTGCCACGCAATACACGCAAAAGCAATTTAGGGTTCTGTCTCTCCTCTATACTGCGCCGCCGTACGTCGTCTACTCTGTCTCACTCGTTGGTGTACACCGGTGATCGAGAAAGCAAGTCTCTGAAACCGTCGTCCTCGTATAGTCCTGTACTGGGAGATGACGAATAAGGTTTTTGGGAAGCGCTCCCTGCGACTGCTCTTTGTTTGTCCGCCACGGCTCGTCTTCTTCTACGTTCGGGTGCTACACATCGTCGTCACCATCCTGTACCGTGCGTGCTACTGCTCCGAGTGCATCTGCTCCGAGCTCTCCTTTTGAACAGAATCGTCAGTACGTATTCATCATGTTTTATATGTTCAATCTATTCATGTATTTTTTTCGTTGCATACATGTCTAAATTGTGTAAGATGATTCTGCTAGTTTATGCGGTTAATGTCATGATTTATTTATAGAATAAATTAAATCAACATGTGCTTATTTTTCAACAGAAATGATCACCGCAGCATTGTTACCACTCCAGTACAATGCTATTCCCTCCATTGGTTGCAAAATATACCATTTCTAAGAGAGGTCTAAAAAATTAGTCCTCCAAAATTTTGGATTAAAACTATCCTAAAAAATTTACATCTCCAAGAAACATCCAGAAATTGGATCCCAAAAATTAATTTGTTGATCACGTAGAATAGATAGGCCTAGCATTTACTTACGATCGTTTTCTTTTGACGATACCATATCCCCCATGCAAACATCGATTGAGAGGATGATGCCTCCGCTTCTTGGCACCAAAGAACGTGTCACCAGCTATAGTACCCTCGGCAGAAGACTTTGCCGCCAGCTTGTGGAGAAACAGAAGGCCTCATCGATCCCCTACCGAACATGCCATCAATTGTGGCCGGTGGTGAGACAGATTTACGATGGCTTGCAGCAGTGTGTGAATCAAGCGACTATGGCAGGCGGCGTAAAAAAAGACGCGGGCGGAAGGCGTCAAGAGAAAGAAAAGGCACGGACGGAGAATTCCTGGCACGTGAGCGGTGAAATTTTTTCACGTGAGCAGTGATTGGAGACGCCAATAGATTTCCCAGATCTGGCTCACTTTTGAGTTATGATTGAGCATGGGAAATTTTTGAAATAGGTTTGAACAACTTTTGGAGGTCTGTTTTTTTTAACTTAAATCCTAAAATTTAATTTTTGGAACCTCTTTGGGCCTCTTTTGGAGATACTTAACATTTAAAATTTATCCTAAAATATTACATTTTTTTATTCATTCCTTTGTCTCAACCGATCATAATCATTTTCCATTTAATTTATTTACATATTTTTCTTATTTCAACCAATCACAATTATTTTCTATTTAATTTTACCTCTCTTCTTAATCCACCTAAATAATTCTAAAAATATTTATATTTTATATTTTAGAACGGAGGTGATAGAAAATTGCAGCAGTATTGGGACGGAGCCACTACGGTACTACCATTATCCCATCTGTCTCTCGCTCTCTAAAAAAAAGAACAAGAAAAAGAAAAGCATCCCATCCATGTTACTAGTACAGTCACCCGCCTTGGTCACGCTATAATACCGCAACGTAAGCTGACGGTACAACAACTCTTAAATTTCCAAGTTTGCTCTCTTACTAAAGAAAAATCCACGCTGCGCAATGGCTGCAGTCTGTACACTTGTACAGCACACAGTGTGCACACCCCGACCGGCAACCAACCAGCTCGTTGTCTCCTCCTGCCGACCGTTTCCAGCTCCGGGTGGGCGCCAGCCAGCACCGCGCCCCTCTGCTTACTCCACATGATGGAAACTGGCAGACGCGTATTCCTGAAGCAGCAATAGATGGATACGGTAGCAGTACGCCTGTACTACGAGTCGCCGACATCTTCACCCTGCTCAGTGCTCACCGCCGTGATAGTGTCGTCCTCCTCACCATGCACCCGTGCTCGACCGTCGCTTGCCGTTCCAGCACAGTTCATTCAAGGGGCTGCAATCGAGGAGAAAAAGGCAGTGTGGCATCAGTGACAAGTGGAGTAGCAAACAGAAACGGTAGCCACAAGATACAGGTTTCAGACTGACTGACCGTGGCTTTCTGGCTTGGCCCTGCAACCCTGCTCGCGCATCAGAACTTCAAAAGCACATAGAATTCCATCCAGTATTTTGGTACAAGCATGCACTAGGTCTGGAGTCTCAATATATTATCATAAATCTTGAAGCAGGTAAACTTTCACACTCATAATTCATTAATTTGGGTACGGAAGATGTAAGGTACCGACTCCAAATCAACATGAGCAGATCCATAGATGAAGATAGGCAGGTATAGTAGCCTACAGATGTGTGAAGATCACAACTGAGAGTACATAGAACTCTCTTAGATACTATTACGCCCAGGGATGTCTTTAGATTACAACGGAAGGTATACATAAAACTCTCTTACAACCGAGAGTCATCAAGTCACTTTAACTGAACCATACATAACGGATCAAATCATTGATCCTTATGTCAAAGGATTCAAATCCCAAATAGACATTGCCTCAGGAATTTTGCGTGAAATCAGTTAGCAAAAAATCAATTGGAATTACAAGATAGCAGTATAATAAAAGTTGTATTGAGGAAAGCAAATGCAAGAGGTAACAATCAATAATCAGAAAACAACTGCAGGAGCCACAGCCCACAAGAACATTAAAAGTTTCGCTACAAAAAAGGAATATAATACAGAAAGGAAGCTACAACAGTTCCTCCCCATATGACCATAAGAGAATAATGCTAAAAGTTCACCTCGTAGTTCACAGTGAAAAACTAAAAGCATATCAAAATGGTCAGAAAAGTTGAATTAGGGAATCAAGGGCATAATTAGTGATGCCTAAGTCCCTAACCATCTACCACAGGATTCCAATCCTGAAGCTTCTTAGATATCAAAATCAGCAGAAAGTAGCTAAATGATCTACGGTACCTTACAAGGAATAACAAGATTGAAGACAGTAGTCCATCACTAATAAGAAAAGCAAAAGTTCCTCAAACATTTTCCATGTGGCATATTAGGTTGATAGGTTCCATTCGCAAGTATTATTATTGTTTTCCTGTGCCTCGCCCACAGAGACACTCAAGTTTTTCTTCTCCCTTCTAATTTGCTAGGAATTTCTGCGGATCATGTGGTCCCTAGGGTACCTCTAAGTAGGAAAGTAGTAACTTCAAATGGCACCTAGATATGTTGACTAGCCAACAGAAGTACAATATGAGATGGGGGGATAGCAAGGATCAATTGGGTGAGTACCTAAAAGATCACACTTCAACTTGATAGTTATTGCATGGGGAGAAACAAGAAGCATAGTAGGTTAACATTTACACAAAATGACTTTCATTTCAATCTGATTACTATGCTGGAAGAGGTATAACTTTCACTATATATGGTCATTATTGGTTAGGCATTCCAAATATTCAGTTAGGAACTAATTAGCCCCAAGTATCAAATTCATTTTATAAACCTTGACAGTGTCTATATATCTAAATCCCCCTTTCCAGGACCCCACCATTGTAGATATCATTACCAAGACAGGAATATCTAGATAGAAGCTTTAATGGATACTGCTACATAGGGGAAGAGTTACTTGGAAGTTCACACAAGAACTTTTGTGAATTGTGAATACAAAATGATTTCAAATGTAGAAACATGATCATATGATCTTGTAAAAATAACACATAACCATGTATATGCGCAGCCAAACAAGTTAGGAGACATGAGCTGCATTCTGATGTAGCAATCGACATTTCATTTAATTGATGGGAATCGATGGTCCAGCTCATCAACCATACAGTGCTAAAAGTTTTTGGGACCCATAAAATTCCTACACTGATAAATGGTTTTAATGACGAATTCACTGAGCTTGCTAATTACAGTAATATACTTGCAGGTATAGTATACATCTACTTAACACGCTAAATGCAACATGAAATGCAGAAATTTTTCTAATGTTCTCCTCATGACAGTGTGGCAATAAGAAAAACAGGTGCAGCAACGCACTTCATAAGTAATAATCGGATATTGATGCAGCCACCAATCTAACATTTAAGCACATAATTTCACAAACAGCTCATCATGGCATCCCAAAAAACAAAGCAAAGCTGTGCAACAAATTCTCTAATTTATGATCCTGCAGATGATTCCCTAGCAACGGAAATCATACATTAGAATATCATAAGGAGGAACTCTGCAACAGAAACACAGACACAATGCTATGTACAACTATTCCTTACTCAGACATGTACTTCTAGATGACAAAATTTGCTCGAAGTAATATAGTAATATCAAACAAACAAATTACCTTCTCTAAATATCCTAAGCACAACCCTACAGTCAAACCTCCCTAAAGCCCGCCTGACCAATCAAGCAATACACAACTTTACACCCTTAAACGTGAAAGGATAAAAAAGTAATATAGTACTCCAGTGTTTAAGAGCACCGAATTGCACCAGTGTGTCCGTCACCTGCTGCGCCTCCGATCGGCAGCGTACTGCGAGAGCGGGACGAGCTCCGACAGCGGCGTCGCCAGCGGCGTGGCGACCGGCGTGGGGATGGGCGAGGACCTGCAGACGGGGCACGACGCGTTCCGGCGCAGCCAGGCGTCGAGGCACGCGACATGGAACCTGTGCCTGCAGTCGGGCATCACGCGCAGCATCTCGCCGTCGGTGTACTCGCTGAGACAGATCGAGCACATGGCGTCGGCGTCCGCGCCGGTGCTGTAGAAGGGGACCTTACGGTACGACGCGATGGCCGCGGGGTCGAGGCCGACGGGGGAGGACGCGGCCGCGACGCCCGAGGAGTAGGCGTCGGGGGACTCCGAACCCTCGGCGACGAAGAGCACACGCGGGACGGTGATGGAGAGGTGGCTGGAGCTGGAGCTCGGGTGAGCACGCCGGAGAAGTGCCCGCCGCCCCCGCGGCGGAAGCAGAAGTAGGACGCGAGGAGGAGCGACGCGAGCAGGACGAGGAAGCCGAGCGCGATGGCGATCGAGTACCCGAGGCCGAGCGTGGCGAGCGAGGAGAGCAACGAGGACGACGACATGGCGAGGGCTGCTGCTGCTGCTGCGGCGGCGGCGGCGCAGTGGGGGTCGATCTCTCAGCGGGGAAGCGGCGGAATGGCATTGGCGGAGCCGAGGCCGCGTGGGGGTGGTGCGGAAGCGGAGTAAATGCGCATGGTAGCGTGGTGAATTTTTCCGCCCCCGTCCCCTCCCCCTCGCCTCGTCGCGAGGGCTTGGATCTGGTGGTAGTGGTGGGTGGGCGGCGCCAGCGGCTGCATTTATTGCCGCTCGGGGACGGGACGGGAGGTGAGTAATGGCGGGGAGATGGGGTTGCTCTGCTCTGCTCTGCTCGGCGGCTCGGCTTCCTGCGCTGGTGAACGATACGAGAGTTGATGTCGTGATGATGCTGGCTGGGAAGGGAGAACGACTTGTGATAGAGGGAGTTTTGCTGCAACCTGGGATCGCATTCGTTTGACGTTGGGGGCATGGCGCTACTCGTTGAAAGAGCGGGTGTCAATTCGTCGGAAGATGCGCTGTCTTGGAGGTGTCCTCTCCGAGATGGACCGATCGGTTCGTTCGACGAGGGAGTTGTGCAACACCGTTGTTGGTTTCGAACGAACTGTCCTAAAGGACAAGACGTACTCATCGTGGACTTTTCCGTGCCCCCTCCCTTCCGACTACGGCAAGCTCACCAGCGACGGGGGAGGAGCACGGCCCGTCTCACGGTTGGATTAGACGTACTTGTGTCATCATCCCTTTTCCCATTGCACGGAAGACGTATGCGCATGCATACCAAACACACACACCCCAAGCTATCTCTATCGCATACCAAACACACGCACCCCAAGCTCTCTCTATCTTAATAACACACGGTTAAGATATGAAAACTCAAGATAATTCGATGAATAACACACGATTAACATATGGTGATAAATAATTAAGAAGAAATTGTGAACATGTTAAGAGAATTAAACACGAGACCTCAGGGTTCAAACCACATACTCCCCCTAATGATAACGTACCTGCATAAATGCAGCAGTGAGTATATTCTTGTCCTCTTGAGTCTTGAGTCATCATTACAAATAACAGCCAAGATTTGCTTGGTTTCGATGTCATATCATATTTGGTTTGTTGAGAATCAAAGTGATAAAATTTGATCATAATGTGTTTGGTGTGCTATCAAAATAGATGCTAACGTGGCACCGAAATTTCCGACTAACTGAGATCGTTTTTGATTTCTACCAATCAAATCATCTGAAAATGATAACAGACAAAAAAAGGAAATGGTAAAGAAAATAAGGAAATAAAAATGATTTTGTTGTTTTAGTGATGGTTTCCTTGTTTTTATCGTATTTTCTCGAAAATTACTATTTTCATAATATAGACAAAATTACCGTATTTCTAAATACCACAGTATTTATGGTTCATATCTCTATTTGACACATAGTTTAGCGGCCCATCAACTCCTCGACTAAATTCCTAATTTGAGTAAATGGCTAAAGGGGAAAATTTTGTAATTGACATAAGGTAAGCTTGAATATATGTAGTCATATAATAATCACATTAAGTTACAATATGAATTTAAAGTTCAATGTTTCTGACATTAATTTCTGGTTTTCGATCGATACTGGCATGTCTCTATTTGTATAGTTCCGTTTTTAATTTTTTGATATTTCTGATGACGTTTTTGTTTCCAACTCTACTATTTTTTATCCGTTTCTAAGAAAAAAAAATATGGTTACATAAATGGTTGAGATTTTTTCAACCGATTTCATTCCGGCTCTTACCTTTATCTATATCTACCCTATAATGCACGAACTGCTTTTACTCATGCCTTATACTTTATCCTTCATTCTTTAAATTCGACGGTCTATATTTATCTGCGTTCATCTAACGATCCAGATTCCTCCTTCCCATCCCTGCACGGTGCTCTAACCCAAGATCCCCTCTCTCCCATTGCGCTACCCCGCACTGTGGCGACAAAGCCGCCATGCTGTCATCGAACCTTATCGCCATCATCAGTCCTCTGCCCCCATCACGCCGTCGCTGATCGGCGCCCCCACCCCGACTTGCCTTGCGCCCACAGCACCGGCCACTCCTCCTCCGGATACCAGATCCACAAGGCGCCGCTACACACTTTCGGTGGCAACGGGTCCAATCGACGCCGCCGAACGGCTGTATGTCGCCAGCTGCCTCCACCGATCCATCTTAGCCTGGCAAACGACCATGGCAAGCGGCAATTCTTCGTACCCACAACCTATGCCACTGGCGACCTCATCCATAATGCCCTCACCTCTGCAAACCCCTTCACTAAGCAGGTAAAATACTACCCTATAATACATCAATTACTTTTACTCATGCCTCATAGTTCATTCTTCGTTCTTCAAATTCGATAATCTATATTCATCCGCGTTCATCTGACGATCCAGATTCCCTCCTTCCCATCCCCGCACGGCGCTACCCCCACCCGCCGCCCCCTCCCACACCCCCACACGCTAACCCTCCCACCTAACTCTAGATCCTTCCTCCTATCGCCACTACCCGCACCGTGGAGACAAAGCCGTCGCGCTGTCGTCGAACCTCATCGCCATCGTCGTTCCCTCTGCCCATATCGCTCCATCGCTGATCCGCATCCCACCTCCGACCTGCGCCCCTGTGCCCACGGCGCCGGCCACGCCGCCACGCCTCCTCCGAATACAGATCCACACGGCGCCGCCACACACCTCCGGTGGCAACGGGTCCAACCGACGCGCCGAACGGCTACACGTCGTCGCCGCTCCGCCGGTCCCTCTTCCCCCGGCACACGACCATGGCAAGCGGCATCCTCCGTGCCCGCAACCTAGGCCACTGGCGACCTCATCCACGAGCCCTCACCTCCCCAAGCCCTTGTCTAAAGCAGGTAAAATACTACCTCCTCTCTGTCTCCCCGGTCTCTGGTCTTCCCTTTCTGATTGGCTTTGGATGGTGCTGCATATTAGACTTTGAGATGTGCTTATAGTAGTAATTGTTGCCAAACAGTAATAGATGTGATGTGCGTATAGAGTAATGTAATGGGGTGGTTGAATAGGCTGAAATTAAAATTTAATTTCCTGCTGACGTTTGATATGGGCTTATAGTTGTGAATTTACCTTGTCAAAAGTGATATAGGTGCACTACGATTACACTGAATATTGAAAAAACGAGCATCCATTAACGGTAAAAAACTACTGTAAAATCTTTGATGAAGACGAATGGGGTACTGTCTGTTTTCAAATTGATGTGTGTGCCTACTAATTGTACTTCTTCCTATCCTGTTTACCAGTGGTTTTTGACCTGGACGAGTAGATTTGACAACGCACAGTGAATATTTTATTGAATTTTGTGTTCTGAAGTCAGCATTTTGGTTAAATAGTTACATAGTGAACAAACTAAAGTAGTCAAAAAACATGTTGGTTAATGAGTGAAGACAATGGTCCTACTTATAAATGTGTTTTTATGTACTGCAGATTGAAAGAGGATCATATAAGACACACCATCAATTCCCTGCTACAGGACTAATCAGAGGTTCAGACTCACATCAATTAGCAATACACGCTGACCAAATGCCTGTTATATCTAGATAGCCGTGAAGCTAATTTAGTTGTTCATTGCCATTATAAGAGTAGAAAACAAAAAAGATAATCTTACACTGTCACATGGAAGCTATCTATCACCCTAGATGAGCCACACGTATCATTATTGTACTACATCAATAGAAATACATATAACATTTGTGTAAAATTCATAGAAACACGGGTGC
>RYFJ01002937.1:0-187244 GCA_003991445.1 Oryza meyeriana var. granulata | reverse complement strand
AGGTCTTCAGGCATCAAAGGGTCTACTCAACACAAGATGCACATCCGATTAACACGGACGTAGGAAGAGGAGCGCACTGACTGCATTGAGCAACATGAAGAAGAGCCACCGACTGCAATGACAATAGGAGGAAGACACGTAGGGCCGCAGTCTATAGGCCAAGGCGACGCTCCACAGTGATCTACCAAGACCGGTTGATAGTGCAACAAGAGATCTCCAGACTAGGTAGGCGACCATGACGTCTTTGTTACACCTCAGCAGAACATTAGTGGCTGCCAGCCGCACTACCTGGATACCATACAGTTGGGGCCCAAAATCATATCAAGCAACTCCAAACTATTGCTAAAGATTAAGGCCATGATAACAGCAACAGCTTGTCAGCAACGCCAGCAATCTGGAGATACGTTCTTCCCTTCGAACAGGACACCCTTCAGATGTGGCAACATCATCAACCGTGGCACGACGCCAAGCGATGGGATCTGATCAACACCACTCGGAGTCCATCCACGCATCACAAGGCACCACATGATGATCAACGGCGTATCAGCACCGATGGGCACCGAGACAACCGTAACGCTCGAGATCAAAACTACGCCGAATTGCGCCACGACATTAACGGACCTCAAGCCGTGAATCGAAAAGGACCGAACACCGCCACTAGAAAGATGCACATGAGCGTTTCGGCCTCATCAGGGCAGTTTCGCCACTGCAGTCGAAGCCGGAGCCCTCACTCGGACACAAAGGATTCCAGCCTTTCACGGGGCGAGTTACACAGTGACTAGCCATCAGGTTTTAAGCCCGACTGGGGATCACAAGTAGATGCAAGACCAACCCAAAAATCCTGGCTGACATTATACACCGGGCAATCCGAGAACTGAGGCGACCACAAGGTCATTGGGATAACTATCTCCCTGTCACCCTACGCCGACTCGGCGCAAACATGGTTAACGAGGCTTCCTAGATATGTCGATGTATTTTACAGCAATTAAATTATATGGGCTATTCATCGGACCTAAATCGTATGCGATTCGAAAGGCACCGAGATTTTATACTGGTCAGGCCCTCGGATGAGTAATACGCCTACTTCCAGTTGTGCGTGTATTGCTGCGCGTATTCTCTAATGAAAGATTGCATATCGCCCCAGGGGGCTCCCCTACCCCTCCTTATATACTAGAGGGATGAGGGTTACAGTAGGAACCTAGACGGATATGACCAAGATTTCCTTATCAGTACGTAGAGTATCCGGCATAGGACCTTATCTGTCCTTGTCATGCAAGGTAATATAAGCGGATCCTACTCTATCTCCAATTAGGAGGGACGGTCCACCCTCTGGCGAGTGGCATAATTGCCTTTCCTTGAGTACCCGACCCAAGGCCTCCACGGTAGCCCCTGAGACCTTCATAGTTGAGTCACAGGTGATGCCGAGTGCTCATCCTCCATTGTGAAGAATTCCCGAGTGCATTGCTCCCGAGTACTCATTGTCCGAGTGCTTCTTCTCCCGAGTCTTGCTTCATGTCAGCTGGCAACGAGGCTATGAAGGGCTTCATGGAAATAAATGAATAGTGTGTACCGAATAGGCGCACCTATTAGGTGTAGCCCCTGACTATGTGCTTAATTAGGAAACAATTAAACATAAAGTCAAAGATCTTTAACCTTTAAGTCTTTCCGAGTGATATGTTTTTCAGAAATTGGACTCTTTAGCCATATATTAGCTAGAAATTTTGTTCAAGGTAATTTGGCTAAGCATGTAAGCCGAGTATCACTACGAAGTAAATCCAATGTGTGATGAGGTGTACTTGAGAGATACCTGCATCCCCAATTTTAATGGAGACCAGCTATTAATCCTTATAAGGATATATCCTCAATACCTTAAAATAATCGAGATACCTGAATGTATACACCCGGCTATAGGCTTAGCATGAAGCATATCTGATTATTTAATTGGTTCTTGTAAAATATCAGCTGCATCATGATTTGAACGCGACCAGCGGGCGACCAAATAGGGTATGCTATTTAAGAACTCATATCTTTGGCCTACTACCGAATAAGCTGGCCCAAACCGACATACCCAACACAGCGCACAAAATTAGCATCCCTCGTATGTCTGAACAATGTCATTGGCGTCGATAACCGCAGTCGGCCATAGGAATCCTTGTCTGCAAGCCTTTTCGACTTATGTTATGGATCCAGCATGGTTGCCACAAATGCCTGAGTGGATAGATTGTAGGATCTTCTTGCCCTCCTCAGGTGTGACGCAATGCATGAGAACTTCGGATGCGCATTGCCAATATAGGTCTTCTCTGACTATGATAAAGCTTTCGCTCTGTCACTTGACTTACTCAGCTTCGTTGCGATCTTTAGGAAGTTCGTCTTCCAGTAGGAATCGAATGGTTGAGGTCTTCCAGTCTTAAAAAATAATGAGCACCTCTGTAGGTTCCGGGTTTGGTGCTATCTCTGATTGAAAACTCCAGTAGTGGCTTGTTTCCTTGGTTTTTACCAAATAGGTACCTGAATGCTGTACTAGCGTAGGATTCAGTAGGCGACCCTCTTGGGGCCTACCCAACCTGGCAAAATGGCAGCCGAATAAGGTACCCAAACCTCGCATTAGCATAGGATTTGGCTAGCGACCCTCATGGGGTGTACCTTACCTAGCAGAGTGATACCCGAGCCCCGACTGGTGCCGAAGGTCGGTTATTGGTCCACATGGAGCGTACCAAATTAAAGGTGACATCCAAGTCCCAACTGGCGCGAGTACTGGGACAATAGCCCTTGTGGAGCATTCCGAGTGGTTCTTGAAGCGTCGCACTCTAAGTGTACCATGGCAGACTAGTCCAACCCCCAAGCGTAGTAGATAGGCTCGTAGCAATGAGTTCCTGTTACACGTATCCGGAACTAGCCCTGCATTATAAACATATTGGATGAGTAGCATCTGATGAAGAAAATAATCACTCGAAGAATATTTATGTATTTTACAATAGACGTAAATATGTGTTTCTCCTCTTATTGATATTAATTTCCCTGAGTAGTTGGCCCCTTACATTTAAACAGTCTGCCTAACTAGTCATAGCCCCCAAGCATCAGGTAGTCGGCTCATGGCTCTTTCCCAGACACGCGTTTTGGGTGACTTGAGTTCGCCTTTCGTGGAGCAAAGCTTCACGGATCGGAATTTATGCTACTCGAGTACTTTTGCAATCATTAAGAGCAAAAACAGAAAATACACAGTATGTACACCTATTAGGTTTAAGCGGCTGTGGCATTGGCGAGGATGAGTGAGGAGTTGATGATCTCATCTCCCTAGATCCGATCCCGACTAGCACTAAGCCGTATCCGAGTCAAACCATAAGGAAGTGAGTTGCCTCCTGGCCCATTTAGATAAGAATGTCATATAAAGGAGGAAATATGTATCAGAAAATGACTTAGTTTTTCGGTATTGCACAAGTTGGAAGTGGGGATGCCATCCTTGCATTTGAGATTTTGAGCCCCCGAGCATGTCACTTGTCGTTCTGATAATCTTCGGTTCTAGGAGGTCGAGGACGGTTGTGATCGACTACCACAATGAAGTCCCTAGCAGCGGTGATCATGGCTTTTATCCTTGCTATAGTCGGGGTGGCCTGGTGATCAGGCCCAAATTGGAGAGTGTCCAGTAAAGTTGCAGTGGCCACGACGTTCTGTTGAGGTGTTACAAAGACGTCATGGTCGCCGATATTGGTTTGGAGGATTTGTTGCTATGCAGTCTACCCAGCTCTACACAGATCATCGTTGCGGGCATGCAGGCGTCTTGCTTCTTCCTCCTATTGCTCTCGCAGTCGGCGGGCCTCCTGAGTAGGAGTTGAGCCCTTGGACACCATGAAGACTTCGCGCGGTGGAGAGAAGCTTGCCGAGCTGCTGTCCGACTTAGAGTCAGAATCAGAGTAGTAGATGGGGGTGATTACAACTCCGACGTCCCTAGATCCGATCTCGAGTGGCTCTGGGCCATATTCGAGTTGAACCCCAGGGGATCGGGTCTATTGCGTCAGACGCTGATTGCAGTTATCCGTGGCATTGTCGAGTCTGAATGGGAGATTGATGATCTCCTCCTTTCTTAGCCCGATCTTGGTTGGCTCAAGGCCGAGTCCGAGTCGAACACCAAAAGAAAGAGTTGTCCCGAGACCCGGGCATGTTGAAGATTGCCGCAGCAAATCGACGAGGGTTGCCGCAGCATTACGTGGGCCAACTGGCGCAGAGTCGGCTTGATCCCTAGCCGATCGGATCGGGTCTGAGTTAGACAGGGTGAGGTTGCCTAATTTGTCGTCGATGAAGTCGAGGCTCCCGAAGGTGATTGTTTCCCCAGGGGAGAGGTTGATGCCGTCGACTCTGATGCTTGGATCCATCAGGCTTGTTGAAGATGATCTCGCCAATGCCCCTACCTGGCGCGCCAACTGTCGATGTTTTGTATCGGCAATAATAATATAGGGCTACTCGTGAGACCTAAACTTGATGGATTGCAAAGGAACACGAAATAGTTTATACTGGTTCAAGCCCTCGAGATGAGGTAATACCCTACGTCCAGTTGTGGTGTATTGCCTTTGAGGTTTCTCTTGTGAGATTTGTGCTATGATTCTGATCTTGGTGATCTTGCCCTCAGGGGGCGCCCTACCTCCCCTTATATACTGGGGGACAGGATTACAAAGTAGGAATCCCAGTCGGACTCCGACTAAGGGATTTCCTTCTAGGAATACAACATTCCCGACTAGGAGTATATCCTTCCCTTGTCGTACAAGGTTATGTATGCCGAGTCCTATTATATCCCTAATTACAAGGTTAGGCCTATCATCTATCCTAGTGGTCCAAATGCTTCTCATGAGGTACCCAGGGCCCATGGCCTCAACAAGGCATGGATGGGTGGACTTCAATTCATCCTCTCATTCCCATGTGGCTTCTTCCTCTAAATGATACCTTACAAAACCTGATCGCTCGGCTTCTGGTGTTCCTTTCACTGACCTCCAAGATCCAAATTGGCCATTCCACATAGGTGAGGTCTCCCTGGATCTCGATCTGTTCCGGATCAACCTATTCTGCTGGTACCCTAAGGCATTTCTTCAGCTGTGACACATGGAACACTTCGTGTATACATGCCATTGAAGCTGGGAGGTCCAACTGGTATGCAACTTCGCCTTTACGAGCTAGCACTTGGTAGGGTCCCACGAAGCGTGGGGCTAACTTCCCTTTGGTTTGGAACCTGTGTACCCGCGGAGTGGTGTGACGCGAAGGTACACATAGTCTCCTTCCTCGAAACTCATATCTCTGCGATGGTTGTTGGCGTAACTCTTCTGTCTTGACTGAGCTATTTTTAATCGTTCCTGGATAATGGCCATTTTCTCTTCTGCCTCTTTGAGTGCATCGGTTCTGAATACCTGGCGTTCACCTATCTGATCCCAGAAGAGGGGTGTACGGCACTTCCTACCATACAGAACTTCGAATGGGGCTATCTACAGACTAGCTTGGTAGCTGTTGTTATATGAGAACTCCACGTAGGGCTGGCTCTTATCCCAAGTCCCACCGAAATCCAACGCACAAGCCCTTAGCATGTCCTCCAATAGCTAGTTGACTCTTTTCAGTCTGTTCGTCTATTTGGGGATGGTAGGCTGTGCTAAAATTTAGTTGGGTTCCTAGTTCTGCTTGCAGCTTCTGGTAGAATTTGGAAGTGAACTGGCTACCGCGGTCAGATACAATCCTCTTGGGTACTCCATGTAAACACATTGTGCGGGCCATGTAGAGTTTTGCTAGCCTCTTGCCCAAGTACGTTATATGCACCAGAATGAAATGGGCAACCTTGGTGAGCCGATCCACGATCACCCAGATTGAGTCGTATCCCGAGGATGTGTGGGGCAACCCGGTGATGAAGTCCATTCTGATCTCTTCCCACTTCCACTCTAGGACTCTAAGTGGTGGTAAGAGTCCTGCAGGCCTTTGGTGTTCTGCTTTAACTTGCTGGCACACATCACAAAGTGCCACAAATTCCACAATTTCTCTTCTTATGCTGGCCAACCAAAATTTTGTCTTGAGGTCGTGGTACATTTTAGTGCTTTCGGGATGAATGGAGTACTGCGTCTCATAAGCTTCCCGGAGGATTAAGTCCTTGAGTTCTTTGTTTTCTAGGATGCACAATCATTCTCCCAGCCAGGCTGTCGCGTTTTCGTCTTCCGTGAATCCTTGGGCTTTTCCAACTCTCATGTTCTTCTTGAGTTCTTTAATCTTTGGATCATTCGGTTGTGCCCCACGAACTTGATCTAAGAGTGTGGCTTGGGACTGTTGGGCTGGAACGAATCCAAGGTGCACGATGCTTAGATTTAGACGTTCAAACTCCTGCTGCACTTCCTTGCACATCATCTCTGCTAGGACGGTGTTGCAGTAAATTTTTTTGCTCAGGGCATCTACCACAACGTTGGCTTTTTCAGGGTGGTAGTGTATTCCCACATCATAATCTTTAATCAACTCCAGCCACCTTCTTTGACGGAGGTTCAGGTCAGACTGGGTAAATATGTATTTCAGACTCTTGTGGTCCATATAGATCTCACTACGGTTACCGATGAGGTAATGTGGCCAAATCTTCAAAGCATGAACCACTGCAGCCAATTTCAGATCGTGTGTCAGGTAGTTGCCCTCATGGGGACACAACTAGCATGACGCATAGACTACCACTCTGCCTTCTTGCATCAGCACGCATCCTAGCCCTTGGCGAGATGCATCACAATATACCTAGAAACCTTTCTTGAGTTCTGGCAAGATCAGGACTGGTGCTGACACTAACTTCCTTTTGCGTTCCTCAAAGCCATGGTTGCACTCACTATCCAAACAAACTTTACATCTTTCTTCACCAATTGAGTCATGGGTCTCGCAATCTTTGAGAAGTTTTCGATGAACTGGCGGTAATAACCCGCAAGCCCGAGAAAACTCCGCACTTGAGTCACTGTCCGGGGTGGTTTCCAATTGGTAACGGACTCCACATTTGTTGGATCCACAGCAACTCCCTGGGCAGTGATGACGTGCTTGAGGAACTGTACTTCTTTTAGCCAGAAATCGCACTTGCTAAACTTGGCATACAACTAGTGCTCTCTTAGCTTCTCGAGAGCCAACCGGAGGTGTTGCTCATGTTCTTCTACTAATTTCACGTAGATAAGGATGTCGTCAATGAAAACCACCATGAACTTGTACAGAAACTCCATGAACACCTTGTTCATCAGATTCATGAAGAAGGCCGGTGCGTTTGTCAGTCCGAAGGACATAACGGTGCACTCGTATAGCCCATACCGAGTGGTGAAAGCTATCTTCGGAATATCCTCTTCTCGGATCGTTAGCTGATGATAGCCTGATCACAGGTCTATCTTGGAGAAGATGGTGGCTCCCTCCAATTGATCGAAGAGATCGTCAATCCTTGGCAAGAGATACTTATTCTTGATTGTGACATCATTTAATGCACGATAATCCACGCACATCTGCTTCGTTTTATCTTTCTTCTCCACGAAGATGATCGGTGCACCCCAAGGCGACGTGCTTGGTTGGATGTAACCCTTCTGTAGTAGGTCGTCAACTTGCTTCTTGACTTCTGCCATCTCGTTTGGTGCCATTCTGTACGGTCTCTTGTAAATAGGCGCTGTTCCTGGTGCCAAATCAATTCTGAACTCGATTTCCCTTTCTGGTTGCATCCCCGGTAGATCTTCTGGGAACACATCCGGGTACTCCCTCACTATCGGGATTTCCTTTATTTTCCGATCTAGCTTCTTCCCACTTTTCGACTGTTGTCCAACTGTGACTAGATTTAAGCTTGCTTCCTGCTTCTGTGGCACCGACGACTTGAAGGTAACTACCTTTCCTTCTAGACTGGTTACTGTAACGGTGCGGTCGGCGCAGTTGATCACTCCTTTGTGCCAAGTCAACCAATCCATCCCTAGGATGACATCTCGATCTTTGGATTCTAGGAGGATGAGATTGGCTAGAAAGGGTGATCCTTGGATTTCTAGGTTCACTGAACGGCTATAGTGAGGTGTGGTCATGCAGTTCCCTGGTGTATGAACCTACATGGAGATTTTAAGTTCCACCACTTTTATCCCATGTATCCCCACAACTTTCTTAGATATGAATGAATGCGTTGCACCAGAATCAAAAAGTACTATTGCAGGTATTGAGTTTACGAGAAACGTACCTAGTACCACTTTCGGTGCAGCCTGTGCTTCTTCTGCGGAGACGTGGTTGACACGCCTCTTTATCACCCGCTAGTTGATGTTGGGGTTCTAGGGAGCTGCAGGCCTAGGTCCCATTCGCTTCGGCTTCAGGCACTTGTCAGTGAAGTGACCTGGCTCATTGCAATTGAAGCAGATGAGGGTCTTGCCCCCGCTGTCTTTCTATGGCCGGCCTTGCGGTGCTGGTGCCATTGGTGGGCACGGAGCAAGTAACGGTTGTGCTACCCGCTGTTGTTGCTGCTGCCTCCAAAGTGCCCTGGTTGGAACAGGCACTGCTGGCAAACGATCATGGTGGAAGATCCACCCTAATACCCCAGCATCACCCTTGGCCTCTAGTGCTGCCCCTGGTGGGCTCGGAATCGGGCCGCCTTCTGCTTGCGGTCCATCTTGTTGCGCTGATTGTCGGTGCCATGGGCCCGAGGTACCTCATGAGAAGCTATTGGGCCACTCAGACAGAGGATGGGCCTAGCCTTGTAATTAGGGATATAATAGGACTCGGCAGACTTAACCTTGTACGACAGGGAAAATATAGTCCTAGTCGGGCACGTTGTATTCCTAGAAGGAGATCCCTTGGTCATAGTCCGACTGGGACTCCTACTTTGTAACCCTATCCCCAGTATATAAGGGGAGGCAAGGTGCCCCCTAAGGGCGGAAGAAGTACGATCTCACCAGAGAAACCTCAAACGCAATACACCATAACTGGACGTAGGGTATTACCTCATCTCGAGGGCCTGAACCAGTATAAATTGTTTCGTGCTCCTTTGCAATCCATCAAGTTTTGGTCTCACGAGTAGCCCAATATATTTATTGCCAGTGTAAAGCATCGACAGTTGGCGAACCAGGTAGGGGCTTCAGCGAGATCAATCTCAACAAACTCGATGGATTTGACAACTGGAGTCGACGGCATCAACTTCTTCCCTGGAGACAGGATCACATTCGGGAGCCTCGACTTCGTCGCCGACAAGTTTGGTGACCTCACCCTGACCGACTTGGACTTGATCTGATCAGCCGGGGAACCAACCGACTCTGCGCCGGTCGGCCCACTCGACGCTACAGCAACCCTCGTCGACTTGCTGCTGCAATCTTCATCTTGTCCGGGTCTTGGGACAACTCTTTCCTTCGATGTTCGACTCGGACTTGGCCTTGAGCCGGCCAAGATTGGGCTAAGAAGGGAAGAGATCGTCAATCTCCCGTACAGACTCAGCAACGCCGTGGATATCTCCAATCAACATCTGACATGGCAAACCCGATGCCCTAAGGTTCAACTCGGATACGGCCCAGAGCCGCTCGAGATCGGATCTAGGGAGGTCGGAGTTGTAATCACCCCCATCAACTATTCTGACTTCGACTCTCAATCGGACTCCGTCTCTCAGTCGGACTCCAACTCTAAGTCGGATAATAGCTCGGCAAGCTTCTCTCCGCCATGTGAAGTCTTTATGATATCCGAGGGTTCAGCTCCCACTCAGGAGGAGGCCCGCTGACTATGAGAACAATAGGAAGAAGACGCAAGACGCCTACAGGCCGAGCGCTATGCTCGCAACGATGATCTGTGCAAGGTTGGGTGGACTGCTCAACAGCAAATCCTTCAAACCCGAGTCGGCAACCACGACGCCTTTGTAACTCCTCAACAGAATGTTGTGGCCGCTGCAAATCTACTAGATACACTATAGTTTGGGCCTGATCATCAGGCCACCCCGATGATAGTAAGGATAAAAGCCATGATCACCGCTGTTGCATGCTAGTAGCGTCAACAGTTGGGAGACACTCTCATACCGACCAACAGGTCGGCCTCTCCAACGGTGATCTCATCTGCCTCAACGCGACGCCGGGCGGCTGGCTCTAGTCGACTGCACATGGAGTCACGCCACACGTCACTTGGCAACCACAATAATGCCCAGCGGCGCCGACATCTAGATGACCGTCGAGATAACCAGGACATCTGAGGCCGACTACGACATGATCTTCAGCAGGACATCAACGCACGACGCCGCGAACGCGAGGAAGATGAGCATCATCGACTAGACGACGACAATGAGAGCTTTGACCTCCGCCATGAGTGGTTTCACTGTCGTAGTCGGAGTCGGAGTCCTCAAAAAAATGAGGGTGTACCGGCCTTCACCCATGAGCTGCAACAAGTCGACTAGCCGCCAGGATTCAAGCCGACTAGAATTGAAAAATACGATGGGAAGAACAACCCCGAGTCTTGGCTCATAGTCTACACTCTGGCGATCCGAGTAGCCGGAGGAGATCACAAAGCCATAGCTAACTACCTCCCAGTCGCTCTAGCCGACTCGGTGAGGACATGGCTAACAGGACTTCCCAAGCAATCAATCGGCTCCTGGAGAGAACTCTGGGAACGCTTCATCGCCAACTTTCAGGGGACATACAAGAGGCTATCTTCCGAGTACGACCTATATCAGTTGCATCAAAGGAAGAACGAGTCTCTTCGTGATTTCATCAAGAGGTTTTCCGAGAAGAGGAATTCAATCCCAATGATCAAGGACGAGGTCATCATCGCTGCCTTTCGAAAAAGAGTCAAAAACACCCCGTTCATAGCTAAATTCACTCGGAAGCCTCCCAACTCTGTCAAGGCTCTATTCGATATGGCGAACAAGTACGCCGACTCGGCCGACGCTGTTGCTAAGGCCCTCGATGACAAAAAGGCACCCTGACAGAAGAAGCGGAAGGACACCGATGACGCGCCCCCGACTAAGGCTCGGAACCACAAACGCTAATCGAACGACTTCAATGTGGCAGTCAGTCATAAGCGTCTTCGAACTCCTACAACTGCAGATTATCAGAATAACAAGTGACATTCTCGGGGGCTCAAATGCCCAAACGCAAGGATGGCATCCCCACTCCCAAATACCGAACAGCTAAGTCGCTTTCTGATAAATATTTCCTCATTCGGCCTCGCCAATGCCACAACCGCTTACACCTAATAGGTGTACAAGCTGCACATTTTTCTATTTTTTTCTCTTAATGATTGCAAAAGTACTCGAGTAGCATAAATTCTGATCCGTGAAACTTTGCTCCATGAAAGATGAACTCAAGTCACCCAAAACGCGTGCCTAGGAAAGAGCCATGAGCCGACTCCCGATGCTAGGGGGCTATGACTAGTCAGGCAAAGTGCTTAAACGTAAGGGGTCAACTACTCGGGGAAACTAATATCAATAAGAGGAGGAACACATATTTACATATATTGTAAAATACATAAATTTTCTTCGGGTGATTGTTTTCATCATCAGATGGTACTCATCCGATATGTTTATAATGCAGGGCCAGTTCCGGATACGCGTAACAGGAACTCAGGGCTACGGGCCTATCTCCTACGCTCGGGGGCTAGACCAATCTGCCAAGATACACTTGGAGCACGACGCTTCAAGAATCACTTGGAATGCTCCACGAGAGCCATTGTTCAAGTACTCGCACAAGTCGGGACTAGTGTGTGGGCTAAAAACCGACCTCCGGCACCAGTCGGAGCTCGAGGTACCTCTTGGCTAGGTGAGGTACGCCCCATGAGGGTCGCCAGCCGAATCCTATGCTAATGCGATATTCGGGTACCTTATTCGGCTAACAACCGACCTCCGGTACCAGTTGGAGCTCGGGTACCATTCCGCTGAGTTCGGTACGCCCCATGAGGGTCACTAGCCGAATCCTACGCTAATGAGAGGTTTGGGTACCCTATTCGGCTAATATAACCGACCTCCAGCGCTAGTTGGGACTCGTGTGCCACTCGGCTAGGTAGGGTACGCCCTATGAGGGTCGCTAACCAAATCCTATGCTAATGCTAGGTTTGGGTTCCTTATTTGGTCACAACTCTGCCAGGTTGGGTACGCCCCATGAGGGTCGCCAGCTGAATCCTATGCTAATGCAAGGTTTGGGTACCTTATTTGGCTATAATTCTGTTAGGTAGGGTATGTCCTATAAGGGTCGCCAGCCGAATCCTATGCTAATGCAAGATTCGGGTACCTTATTCGGCTTTACCGAAGTCAGAGAAGAATTATATCATCAAAGCGCATCCGGAGTTCTCATGCACTGTGTCACACCTGAGGAGGGCAAGCAGATCTTACAATATATCTACTCAGGCATCTGTGGCAACCATGCTGCATCCAGAACATAAGTCAGAAAGGCTTGCAGACAAGGATTCCTTTGGCTAATTGCGGTTATCGATGCTAGGGTACTCATCCTGACATACGAGGGATGTTAATTTTATAGGGCTGCGCTGAGTAGGTCGGTTTAGGCCGGCTTATTCGGTAGTAGGCCAAAGATATGAGTTTCTCGATAGCACGCTCTATTGGGCCGCTCGCTGACTGTGTTTAAATCACAGTGCAGGTGCTATTCACAAAAACCGATTAAATAATCAAATATGCTTCATGCTAAGCCTACAGCCGGGTGTATACATTCGGGTATCTGCATTATTTACTAGGTATTGAGGATATATCCTTATAAGGATCGACAGCTGGCCTCTATTAAAATTGGGGATGCAGGTATCTCTCAAGTACACCTGACCACGTATTGGGTTACTCGGCTTACAAGCTTAGCCATTATTTGCCATGTGCAAAAATCATTCCAGCTGACATGATGCTGAAGAGTCTCATATACCAGTAGTGCACTACTCGGGAAAGACTACAAGGTTAAAGATCTTTGACTTTATGTTTAATTGTTTCACAATTAAGCACAAAGTCGGGGGCTACACCTAATAGGTGCGCCTATTCGGCGCACACTATTTATATTTCTACATGAAGCCCTTCATAGCCTTGTTACCAGCTGACATGAAGCAGGACTCGGGAGAAGAAGCACTTGGACAAAGAGTACTCGGGAGCAATGCATTCAGGAATTCTTCACCATGGAGGATGAGCACTCGGCATCAGATGTGACTCAACTATGAAGGTCTCCAGGACTGCTGTCGGTGCCATGGGCCCGGGGTACCTCATGAGAAGCTATTGGGCCACTCGGACAGAGGATGGGCCTAGCCTTGTAATTAGGGATATAATAGGACTCGGCAGACTTAACCTTGTACGACAGGGAAAATACAGTCCTAGTCGAGCATGTTGTATTCCTAGAAGGAGATCCCTTGGTCGTAGTCCGATTGGGACTCCTACTTTGTAACCCTGTCCCCCAGTATATAAGGGGGAGGCAGGGCACCCCCTGAGGGCGGAAGAAGTACAATCCACCTGAGAAACCTCAAAGGCAATACACCACAACTGGACGTAGGGTATTACCTCATCTCGAGGGCCTGAACCAGTATAAATTGTTCCGTGTTCCTTTGCAATCTATCAAGTTTTGGTCTCACGAGTAGCCCTATATATTTATTGCTGGTGTAAAACATCAACACTAATTTTCCTGGCGGATCGCCTTGTATACCAACTTCTTGAAGTCCGGGTAGTCACTAGAGAGAAGCTAGTTGGTCAGCTCGTCGTCGAGTCCCTCCAGGAACTTCTCCTTCCTCTCCGCATCGGTGCGGACGTCCTCTAGCGTGTAGCGTGCCAAGCGGTTGAAGTCATGGAGGTACTCCGTGACCGTCTTGCTTCCCTGTACCAAGTCCCTGAACTCTCTCTTCTTCTGTGCCACAATGCTGGCCGGAATCTGAGACTTCCGGAAGTGGTGGTAGAATTCTACCCAAGTGACCTCCGTTGTGGCGATGCGGGTCACAAGGAGGTCACAAGAAAGTTGTCCCACCAAGCTAAGGCGGGACACTGGAGCTGGTGCGTGGCGAAGGTGACCTTTTCCTGGTCGGTGCATTGGAGGAGGTTGAACTTCTTCTCGATCGCCAACAACCAATCGTTGGCATCCATGGGGTTGGTGGTGCTAGAGAAAGTAGGCGGCCTGACCCTCAAGAACTCAGGTAGTTTAGACTGAGGGGCAAAGGTTGGGATGTGTGGTTGCTGGTGCTGCTGCAAGTTGTTCTGCTGCATCATGATCGCCATCATCTGGTTCTGGTTGGCCAGAACCTGTGTGAGTGCTGGGTTCTTAGGTAGAGGAGGTGGCATGTGTTGGGGAGCCCCGTTGTACTGTGGCGCTCCATCCTGTTGATTCGTCGCGCCGGCATCACTGGCAGCGCAGTTACCATTCCTGGTGTTCACCATCTAAAGGGAGAGATGGAAATGAAAGGAAAGGAGGAAAACAGGTGGCTCAAAAACAGGAGTGATAATTAGGTGACTGACTTAAATTAACTGAAGTGCATCGTTTGGAAACATAACAAAAGTAATTCAACTCCTAATTGAGGCGGCCATACCACAACAGATGGAATGAACCCCAACTACCCCAAAGCATACATCTAGATATTACAACCAAACTTGAAATCAAACTAGAAAAAGATAAAACTAAGGACAGTGCACATAGTGCTCCAAACGGCTCCTGCGGTCATCTGAATTATACTCTGGCTCCTGCTCGTTGCCCACCTCATCGTCGGTGCGTGTCCTAGATCCGATCACTTAGTCCTCACAATCGTGAGCTGAAGAACTGGCCTCGCTGTGGGTGTGGGATCCGCTGAGGGAGCTGCTGTCGTCGATGGAGGTGAAGCCCCCGTGGATGCTAGTACCTCCCTGAGAGCTGCCGCCGCTTGACGATGTGCTGATCATGCCGCCGGTTGGTGATGGCACAGGTGCTAGAGCTAGAGCTGGAGCTGGTGGTACGTGTGGCCCGTTCCTAGGGGCCAACTAAATACGCACCGGAGGAAGGTCCTCTTCCTCGGGGTCAGATGGATCCTAGCCCTACCGGGTGGCGGTTGTCCCTTCAGCTCTGCGACCTCCTTCTTCAGACGGTCAATCCGGTTCTGGAGACCAATGATGGTCATCCTGTTGGCATCCTCCCTATCGTGGGCCGCACGCACCCAGTTGGCGTGCATGTAGTCCATGGCCCACATTGCCAGCCTCATGTGGACGATGGTGGTGTCGTTCTCGTTGTCAGCCAGTTAGAAGGTGCTGTAGACCTGGTAGTGAGCCCGGCTGGGGAGGTAGCAGTAGGCGGTGGTGCGAAGGGTAGAGTGGTGCCTCTGGCGTAGCTCTCCAATCAGACGGAAAGCTACCTCCTGGCAGGCGTGGTCATAGGTACGCCTACCGATCTCAACCTCCATGGCTGGTAGGAGGCATAGTTCACCGGGCAGCTCCAAGCGAACACGGTGAGGGAGCTCGCCTTCCATGGGCTCCACGGCGGTATACTCCAAGGCGTGGCTGTACCCCAAAGTGAAGCTCATCATAAGAAGCTCTTCGATGAATCCACCCATGACTGCACCGCGTTGGTTGGGAAGACTATCCATCTATAGAAGGCAAGGAGGGGGAATCAATGTATGCTCAGATCCAAATAGAGTGAACAATAAATAATTTGGAAATAAACAACAATTTTATGCATAAAATAATTTTACATATAAACTTATTGAGCAATCCAGCGAAAATAGTATGACAGAACCATACAGTAGCAAATTAATTTTAAATAATAATGACAAAGCAAGTACAAATATTTTATGCATGCTTAAAATCGTACATCACCCCGATAACCAATGTTTTTCCCAAAATTTGGACCCACATCCTATGCCATACCCCTCGAATTAAATTTCTACCCTAACATTGACCTGACTCAAAAATTTTGGTCAAATAAAGTTAGATTTTTAGCCCAATCTGAGAACAAATCCCTAATTTTCCCCAAATAACTCCAAGTGCAAAAAGCATATGTGAATAGAAGAATTTCAGAGGGCTTTTAGGGTTTCCATTTGGCTTTCCTATGGATCAAGTTCAGTCTGATAAACCCACTTGTAAAACGCCTAGAGAAATTATAACCTAGAATTCTGAAACATTTCTGTGTATTAAATCCCTGTCCACGGAAAGCCAGGGTACAGTACAAGCTGCCATACAGAGTGCATCAAACAAATAGAATAAAATTGTCTTACATAAATGCAGCGGTAAAAATAAATAAAGTCCATATACAACTAGCCAAGTGGAGGCTTCCATTCCACAGGCATCTTGACGACGGAGCCAGCCTAGTCCTCCTGATGGTCCTCATCAGACATGTACTCCACTACTGAGAGGGGAAGGGAGCAAGACTGAGTACCACCCACAGTACTCAACAAGTCACACCCGCAAATATGCATAATGCACGGGAGACAAAGATAGGCTAAGGGTTTATTTGCGTAAAAGCAATTGCAAACAGTAGTAGTTCGCAAAACGGTAAAAAAGGTTGATTAATTGAACAATATTAACCCTCCACTGATTAACGTAACACCACGTTAACTAGGCCCAACCATCCATCCCAACACTATAGCAAATTTTCATATCAATTTATTATAGTGAGACTAATCACGGTGAGTCTTGACCAAGATGCCCATAACCATGGGTGCGGCTATTCGAATAGATTTACTCTGATCAGGGGTGTACAACTGTACCCACAAGACACAGCCCCACACACGTTCCCGTGTGCCGGCATGTCACCACGACACCCCGCAAGAGGCTGTGATAGGACCGTTCACACAACCTCTCCCTAACCATCCCACCACGCTGAGGTTGCACCTACCGACAGGACACCCCATATCGGCCAGGCTAGCCCCTCTGCACCACAATGGATCCAGAAGCTGATCAACCCGACCCCGAGCTGACCCAACTCCATCACGCCTATTCTCACCAACGGTGCCTAGTTGAGGGAGAAGAAACGCTACAAGCTGGTCCTTAATTGCCCACGTTGGCTCGTGGAATGTACAATTAATTGCCCAAAGGAGTTCGCGAACAGGTCCTTAATTGCCATGCAGTGCGACCAGCAGAACCATGCACCCACAGCCCACCATTTAGGTCAAATTTTAGTAGTTTAATATCCGTGTATCGAAAGTTCTATTTCCCGACAAAGAGTCGAACAATAAGTGTAAATAAGAGCATTTAATTCCCCATGTGAGCTAATAGTCTCTAAGCATGGCTAAGCATCCTAATCATATCCTCTAAGTCATTATTATTACCCAGCTACAAAGGTATACAAGTGGAATGAAGTTAGAGCAATTAAAATTGCATTTATATAGGTCAACCTTCTCACATCCACTGGTTGGACTGAATAGGGGCTGCCGGCCGTTTTTTAGACCCATTGGCCAGCTGGCTGGGTGGGTTAGAGACGAACTCGGCGAATTCCTGCAAGCATCAAGCATCAAGGAAAGTTTGATTGGACAACATTCATACAACACATTACCGAAAAGCATCAAAGTTGAAGAGGAAATGAGATGTTACCACCGGGCGGGGCCTGTCTTGGCAGTACGGCTTGGGGGCTTTCTCAGCGTCTAGAGTCTCAATGACTCCATTGACCAAGTAGCCAAGCAAGGTGTCGGTAACGGCGTCCTTGTTGATGAAGTCGGCGCACTCCCGTGTTGATCTTCTTCCCCTCTGTAATCATAGCCAAGGTGAATCCTGGCTTTAGGGGTCGAATGCAGCGATTCTGGAAGGTCCTGGCCACCCAGGGCCGAGTCAACCCCGTGTTCTTCAGCACATCTATCTTCTCCATCAACAACTGAACCTGAACCATCTCTGCCTACGACGGTAGAGCAGTCCAGCTCTCTAGTAACATGGGGGGATTTCGAGAGAAGGGTGGCAAGGAGGGCAAAAAATTGGAGCAATAAAACCACTTCTGATGCCACCCTTTCAGTGAGGTCATCAGGGGAACATGCAAGTAGGCCTTCTTCATCTCGTTGCGGAGTTGAAGGCCTACTCTTCCTATCACCTGGATCTTGGATTTGGAGGGCTGTGGCTTGACGTGGAACATGAAGTGGAAGAGGTTGAAATGGGGATCAATTCCCAGGAAAGCTTCGCAGAGAGTGACAAAGAAGGAGATATGAGAATAGAGTTGGGGTTGAGGTGGAAGAGCTCAATCTTGTAGTAATCAAGGAGACCGCGGAGGAAATCGGAAGTGGGAAAAGCAAGACCACGATCGAAAAATGAAGCAAAAACCATGATTTCGTGGGGACCTGCAGAGGGGGTCGACTCACCGGTGACGGGGCGCCAGTTGATAATTTCCTTTGGCTGGAGGCACTTTTTCCTCTCCAGAAGAGCAAGCTTCGTCGTGCAAGTATCTGATGTTGGCCACGCTTGTGGACGCCGAAAATCATCGGCAACGTAAGGAACGAGCCGATGATCTGGTTCGGTGCCTAGAGACACACGAAGGCCTGGGAGATTTGCTTAACTCCAGTGTAGGTCCTAAATCTTGAGGTTCGTAGGCATGCCAGTCAATTTGACCCTGCAATTGACAAGGAGATAGAAATATTAGATCAATGAGCAATCGGCTGAAAGCCGAATTGGACTCGTCTCATCGCCGATGGCTGATATGAACCGAAGCACACTTATACATCCCGCTAGAAGCTGATGATGGCGTAGATAGACAAAATAATAAATCATGTGGCTATGGAAAATAACACATGACTAAATAAACTAGTCGATTACTGATATAAACGTGTATCGGCATGGAAGTGGGCCAGCCGATGACAGTGTAGAGTGCCAAAAAGTGAAGCGATGCAATCGGCCTTAATTAATAAAAGATAACCTACCGGCTAGGCACTCTGATAGAACATTGCATAAACACCCATCGGCTTAACAAGGATAAATTTATCATTATCAATCTAGTAGTTCAAACTTAACTGATGCAGCACAGATTAATAACGATAAAAGAACCTCGATGAGCCAATAGATCTGATGCAATCGTGATGTGATATATGATAACTTATCGGCTATACATCTCGATAAAACGATTGCATAAAACCGATCAACCTAGCAGGAACAACTTATCATGCAATTTAGTAGGTCGGACCTAACCGATGCAGCACAAACTGGTGATAAGCTACGCCCAGTAAGCCGATAAGCCTATGCACACGTGATGTGATATATCTACTCGGCCTATGAGATCAAACCTAACTGATGCAGCCGTAGACAGAACGGATATATCGTGGTAAGCCGACTACCGTAGGCCAACTAGAATATCGGACCTAACCGAGGAAGTCCTAGCCGATACGGTAGTCGGGGTAACGACACTTACCCTCTCGCAAGAGGTCGAACTTAACCGATGCAGCCCGGCTCGAGAAGCAAGAACCCGTTGAATAGGGTGGCGATGCGCCGAATTTTGTATTGATCTGTTTGATGATTACATGATCCCCGGGCATACGTATTTATACCCTGAGTTGATACAGTCCTGATCAGATGTGAAACAGGAGTTTCCTAATTATAAAAAGAAAAACAACAAGTCCTGATCGGGCACGAGACCAGGTTTCCTAAAAATTATTATCTCTACCTAGTTTATAGATAAGATACTAACTGCCTCTCCCTGGTCTTCACGACTCCTTCTTGAATTCGGCTTCTTCTAGATTTAACTCCCGCCAGTTAACCGTGATTTTTCCTTAACCGAATCCAATAAAGATCCGTACCAAATTTTGGCGTCAACACATGCCCCCCAATTTCGGAGTTTGTTATCGAACTTCGAAATTCTTCTGTTTGGGCTTCAGATTCCTTTCATACCGAGGCAGCCCAAGGTAGCCCACTTTTCCTTAAATGTTTGAAACAGTGCCAACGGCCTCGATTCCCGTCCGGTCATCATACCTCTATAAACCGCTTCGCCTTCCTAGCCTCTTTTCTTTACGCTTTCACATCAACAGAGTCCTTTCCACTTCCTCCAAGACAACGACGAACTCCGGCGAACCTAGGCGCATCGCTGCGGTCCTCTTCTTCAACCTCCGATCTTCGCTCATCTCCTTCTTTCGTAATGGCCTCCGCAAACGCTGTCCCAAAGGTAATCTCCTTGTTTAATCGCCTTCTCTGTCTTGCAACTTGGATTGGATCTGCCATAATCTTATCCTGTTCCTTGCGTTCTTGTTTACTGTAGCACCTTAGAGACCAGATCTTGATTCCAGCTGCCGATTACCCGAACTTCTTCTACCATGGTCCCATGGGTAGTGAAGATCCTATAGATTTCATCAACGTCAAAACCCAACGCATCCCTTTCAAGAACTCCGCCATGCTAGTCAGCGATTGGAGCAACAGTTTCAGGTCATGGCCCAGCAAGCTTCCAGGGTGGAGGAACTGGTAAAACAGAGTATCAGCTGCCAAGAGAACTCTTTGGGACGAAGCAGACATCAGCCACTGCATCAATCTCTCGCTGGCTGAGATAGAGAGGAACGAACCTCTGCTTGCGTCGGCCTCGTACTTTTGGTCAGACGCCCTCAACGCCTACCTATTTGGACATGGGCCGATGACCCCAACTTTGATAGATGTAACCATGCTTACCTGCCTCAACACAACGAATTACATCAATCCCTTCAATCTCCAATTCAAGCCTACTCATCGGCTTCAAGCAAAGAACATCGGCGGTTGGTCCAAGTACATATCAATCCATAACAAAGGGACCGGCCCAGTCGATGATCGGGAACACGTCGCTTTCTTGAATCTGTGGTTAGAACGGTTCGTCTTCGGCGAAGCAACCCTCGGTCCAACAACCAATATGCAATGTCTGGCAGAACGTTTGGCCAATCAGAAACAAGTTCCCTTGGGGCAATATCTTCTTGGCGCCACTTATCAACTGCTGCATCAGGTGGCAGTCAAGCTATCGACCGGCCAGCCAGTTGGCCATATCGGAGGTCCTTGGTGGTTTGTGCAGTTATGGCTCAACGTTTACACATCCAAGGCAATTCCCGATACCTCCTTCCTCAATCAAACTTTCCCAGCTGATCACACGGAGGAACAAGAACCCACCTATCGCCGATGCATCTCAATGGGCGAAGCTGCATCGGCTCTTCCTAGCGGTAAAATGACTCCCGCCGGACTCGACCAATGGTTCAAAGGCCTTTATTATGGCTTTACCAAGGATGCCACACTATGGTTCGCATATGATGATGCATCATCATTTGAGATGCCCTCCAACTTCAATCTACTTGACGTCCTGGCCGATGATGAATCGAAGACCATCTTCCTATCGGCCATTACTCCTCGTCTTCTACCGATTGGCTTCTCTCAAGGCCGATCACAGCCATCGTATGAATTCTATCACCCAACAGTCAGCTCCCGCTAGCTCGTCCTCGGTCAACTCCCCATCGGCTTGTTCTTCATCGACAAACTCCAGGCCCGGGGAAATGTAAATAGCGCTCTAGAGTACGATCGGCTACGGACACTAACAGATTTCCTATCTCTGGGCACCGCCGCCGATGTGGAGGTATGCACTGTCAACACCAAGCTCTTTTCCCGATGGTGGTCAAAATGGAGGAAACACCTTTTCAACTCATCGGCCATTCACTACTGCTCTCGCCTCAACTCCAACTACGTCAAATCTGATGACGAGGCAATATTCCACTATCTTTGAATCACTTTCTGATCATCTCTTACATTTCTATCTTGCAGGCTGTTGACGTGGAGCCACCGACAACAAGCACCAGTGGCCGGCTGATTATATACCAACCACCATCGGCCAACCCACACCTAGGGCACGATGCTCCCCCTCCATCAGCTCTTCTCCGGGCGCCACGGCCAACACGACCAAACCGCAAGAAGCTGGCATCTCGCCCTCACAAGAAACAGAAAATCAGTGCCGATGTGGTCATGGCGCCGCCTGCTACCCAAACAACATCGGCTCCATCCCCGCAGGTATGTGCTAAGTCTTGATATTATTATCCGTTTCCCATCTTCACATTATCGATCTTATTTCCAGCTTGAACCATCTTTGCTTGATAGTATTTTATTTATTTAATCTAAAGACGAGATCAATTAATATCGGCTATCTTCAGGCGATGCAAAAACATCGGCTTTTTGAACTGTTTTAGAAATCGGCTGCATCCAGCCGATTCAGGAGTTGATCCAAACGCTTGGATAGTATTTCTTGAGATATTTCCCATTAAGCGCTTTAGCAAACTCCGTCCCCCCAAGATCTTCTAGTATGTAGGCATTGCCAGGCACACAACGATTAATCCGATAGGGCCCTTCCCAATTAGGCGACCACTTTCCAAACTTACTATCTCTGGACCCGATCGGCAAAATCAATTTCCATACAAGATCTCCCTTAGCAAACAACTTATCCATCACCTTTTTGTTATAATGCCTAGCTGCCTTAGCCTTATTTTCCTTGATGCTCTCCAACGCCCTTAACCGATTCTAGGCCAAATCCTCGAGTTCATCCGTCATCAAGTTATAATAATCATCGGCCGTCAATTGATTCTACAAAGAAATCCTCTTAGAGCCGACGTTAGTCTCCCAAGGCAAAACTGCCTCATGTCCATACACCAACTGATAAGGTGGCACTCGAGTAGACCCATGACATGCCATCCAATAGGCCCACAAAGAATCGGTTAATGTAGTATGCTATCGTCGCAGTTGTTCATCAATCTTCCGCTTGATTAATTTGATCAGACTCTTATTTGAAGCTTCTACCTGTCCATTGGCTTGAGCATAATATGGTGATGAATTCAATAACTTAATTCCCATACTGGCAGCAAATTGTTGAAACTCATCGGACACGAAAATAGATCCCTGATCGGTAGTTATCGTCTGAGGAATTCCAAACCGATAAATTATATGCTCTTTTACAAACTCAATCGCATCCTTGGACGTGACTTTCTTCAATGGAATTGCTTCCACCCACTTTGTAAAATAATCTGTTCTGCCAATATGAACTTATGTCCTTTACTTGATGGAGGATAAACCTGGCCGATCATATCAATTCCCCATCCTCTGAACGGCCATGGTTTAATGATAGGATTCATAGCCGATGCTGGTGCCCGCTGTATATTTCCAAACTTCTGGCAATCTTGACATCCTTTATAGTACCTGAAGCAATCTTCCAGCATTGTCGGCCAAAAGTATCCTACTTTTCTCAATACCCACTTCATCTTATGAGCCGATTGATGAGTTCCACAAACGCCCTCGTGCACTTCGTACATAACCACTTTGGCTTCTTCCAAATTTAGACACCTCAGCAGAACTCCTTCAAAAGTCCGATAATATAATTCTCCATCAAGCAGCACATATTTAGTAGCTTTATACCGAAGTTTCCTAGAAATTGATTACGACGGATTTTGCATATAACCAATTATTTCCTGTCTCCAATCATCGGCCTTATCCTGAACATCATTATCGGCTATTTCAACTTCAACCTGTTTATTCAGCCGATAACCCGAAGCAATTTGCGCAAGATCATTGGCTTCTAAATTCTGTTCTTTAGGGATATGATCCAACGATACCATCCTGAAATCCTTCAATAAATCTCTGCATTCTTCATGATATGACCTCAAAATATCATCCCTGCATTCATACTCCCCAGATAGTTGCTTGATCACCAATAAGGAATCCCCAACAATTTCTACGACATCGGCCCCAATTTCCTTCAAGAGTTGAAGTCCTTTCAATACCACCTTGTATTCCGCTTGATTATTAGTCCGATAAGGTTTAATTGTAAAAGCAAACTCAAAACTTGCCCCCCGAGGCGATACAATGACCAAGCCGATACCAGATCCATCCTTGCAAACTGATCCATCAAAAAACAAAGTCCACGGGATCGGCTCTACACAATTCTCATAATCCCCTCTATGCTGCACAATGAAATCGGCCACTGCTTGTCCCTTGATCGCTTTAGCCGATTCATATCTCAAGTCAAACTCGGTCAAGGCAAAGATCCATTTACCAACTCGCCCTTTTAAAACTAGAGCCGACAACATGTATTTCACCACATCGGCCTTGCAAACCACCGTGCACTCAACCGATAGGATATAATGCCTTAACTTTGTGCATGAGAAATATAAACAAAGGCATAATTTCTCTACCGCAGGATATCTAGTTTCAGCATCCAAAAGCCTTCTGCTTAAATAGAACATGACTCGCTCCTTGCCTTCAAACTCTTGAATTAAAACAGACTCGATGGATTTCTCATCGGCCGATAAGTATAACTTGAACAGCACTCCTTTCTGCGGTGGAATTAGAACAGGCGGGGAACTCAAATAATTCTTAATTCCATCGAATGCCTTCTGCTGATCTGCCCCCCACACGAACTCTTGATCGGCTTTCAACTTCAATAACGGAGTAAAAGATTCAATCCTTCCTGACAAATTTGATATGAATCTCCTTACAAAATTGATCTTGCCGATCAATGACTGTATCTCTGTCTTGTTGCTTGGTGGCTCTGTAGTCTTAATGGCTCTAATGCTCCGTTGACTAACTTCAATCCCTCGCTCATGAACCATAAAACCCAAAAATTGCCCAGCCGATACACCAAAAGCGCATTTATTGGATTCATCCTTAATCCGTATTTCTTTGCCCTTTCCAGCACTTTTCGCAAATCGGCTATATGGCTTTCATCACTCTTGGATTTAACCACCACGTCGTCGATGTAAATTTCCACTAGCAAGCCGATGAGATCATGAAATATATAATTCATCGCCCTCTGATAAATCGCACCGGCACTTTTTAATCCAAACGTCATTACCACCCACTCATATAAACTGATAGCTCCAGGACATCGAAACGCAGTCTTATGTATATCTTCTTCAGCTATAAAAATCTGATTGTATCCTCCATTGCCATCCATGAAGCTAATAATCTTGTGGTCCGATGCTGCATCTACCAACAAATCTGCTATCGGCATCGGGTATTCATCCTTGGGGGTAGCCTTATTCAAATCCCAGAAATCAATACATATCCTCAATTTTTCATTCTTCTTTTCCACCGGGACGATATTAGAAACCCACTCAGCATATCGGCATGGCCTTATAAACTTTGCATCATATAACCTTGTAATTTCTGCTTTGATTGGCTCATATAACTCTGCCTTAAATCTCCTTGGAGCCTGTTTAAACGGCCGAGATCCTGGTTTAATAGGAAGCTGATGTTCAACAATGGATCGGCTTAACCCTGGCATTTCATGATATTCCCAAGCGAAACAATCACGAAACTCTTTCAACAATTTTATTAATTCTTCTCGGAGTTCAGGACATAATTTTTTACTTATGTACGTCGGCCTCGGCCTATCTCCTGGTCCTATATCAATTTCCTCCAAACCATCGGCCGACATGAAACCTTGTCCTAACTTCCCTTCAAAGTCTTCAATGGTGCCCATCAGAGTAATAGTTCCGAGCCGACTTGCCGGATCGGCTGTATCTCCCGACTGGTGATCTTAAGATAATCCCCTTCCCATAATTTTCCAGATAAACAATCGATACCATCGGCTTCCCAGATCGGCAAATCAGTCATCGCAATGTTGGTCAATTGATCCGCTAGGATTACCTCGACTTGATCTCCCTGCCATTGTATCAGACTTTGATGCATCGTCGAAGGCACACAACAGTTTGCGTGAATCCAATCCTTGCCAAGGAGTAAACTATATGATCCTTTTCCATCGATGACAAAAAACGTGGTAGGCAATGTCTTGTTCCCCACTATTAGTTCCACGTTCAACACGCCTTTCGTCTCCGATGAATTCCCGCTGAAGTCCTTTAACACCATATTTGTCTTTATCAAATCTTCGGCAGTTTTCCCCAACTTCCGATACGTGGCATACAGCATTAAATTGACAGCTGCTCCCCCATCGACTAGCATTTTCGTCATCGGCTTCCCATTCACAAAGCCCTTAATATATAATGGCTTCAAATGCCGATGACTAGATTCTTCAGGCTTATCAAATATAGCCTGATCGGGTCGCAGCATCAACTGAGCAAACATCTCCTCATCGCCCTCTTCATCAGATGAAAATGCTTTGTATTCCCTAGGCAGAAAGAAACCATGTCTACTGGAGCCGATGGACCAACCTCATCGTCATTTTTCTTCACGCGCCATACCCTCTTAGTCCTCTTGTGACGATGATCGGCTTCCTCGTAGTCCCGCCGTTGCTCTTCCTGTTGCTCCCGGTGCCGTAACCGCTGTGCCCTTCTGTTTTGATTTTTTGTAAATATTTTACTAGGACACCACTGAGGATTTTGGATTTGTTTTTCATGTACTTCCTCTTCATCATTTTCTTCAAAGAATTCTTCGTGGATCGGCCCTAATCGGCTATGTACAGATGCTCTTTTCCCAGGCAGCCGATCTTGCGAAAACCTTTCCTGCTGATCATGCCGATATCCCATATTACTGCACTCGGGGCAATCTTGAATTGTCGGCAATCTCACACCCTGATCCCAACAGAACCTGAAAAACGGGCAATCCCAATGCGGATTATATCTTTCACTGTCTGGCTCAATCCACCATTCTTCATGGCTTGAATATTTTTCTATTAGGTCCGATGAAGTAATTCTTGTCCTCTTACCCCAACGCCTTCCTCCATCGGCGTGATCCCTTGATGATGCTGCATAAACCATATTCACAGGGAATGGATGTCCATCTATTTTCATCGGCTTTTTGTCTTCAAATTTGATCCTCCCCTGTTCAACAGCCGATTGAATTTGTTGCCGGAAAACTTTACACTCATTGGTGTGGTGCGATATCATGTTGTGCCACTTGCAATATCTCTTCTTCTTCAGTTCTTCGGCTGATGGAATTACGTGATTTGGCGGAAATTGTATTTGTTTCTCCTATAACAGTAAATCGAAGATTTTATCGGCTTTATTAATGTCGAACTCATATCGCTCCTCCTTGCCGATATCCTTCACCCACGGGCATGATACTGATTTCTTGTTCCTAGCCCACTCCGCCAATCCGACTTCAGCATCGGATTCTTCATCATCTAAGTCCGATGAATAAACCTGTACCTGAGCAACCCTTCTTTGATGTTTATCCTTTTTCGCCTCTTGAAATCGGCTTTCATGAGCCGATACCTTCTGTACCAGGTGCACCAGGGACTTGAACTCCTGTGATGAAAATCTCTCTTTAATTGGCACTAAGAGACCCTGAAAAGCCAAGTCGGCTAGATGTCCGTCGCTCAGATTCAAGCTATAACATCGGTTTGTAACGTCCCGAAACCTCTGGACATATTCCGGCACCATTTCATCTGGTCTCTGCCTAACCGATGTTAAATCTGTCAGTCTCATCTCATGGATTCCAGCAAATAAGTATTTGTGAAACTGTTTTTCTAGATCGGCCTATCCCCGAACTGAATTCGGCGGTAATGAGGAGAACCATGTAAAGGCCAATCCAGACAATGACAAGGGGAAAAACCTAACTCTCAGAGCCTCCTCAGCCGATGCTTTTCCACACTGTGCCAAGAATCGGCTAATATGCTCTACTGTAGATATGCTGTCTTGTCCTGAGAACTTGGAAAAATCTGGGACTCTGTATCGGTGTGGCAATGGCACCCTGTCAAACCACTCGGGATATGGATGCCGATACATAAATGTTTGCTCCTTTGGCTTTATCCCAAACTGTTCCCTCACTATTTCCGCAACCCTTGCCGATAAGTCTTCTTCCCTTGGGACTTCCTGCTGATACTGTATGGGTGGAGTTTGTAGCCGATTCTGCCTAGGATATTCTCTCTGATAATTTCCTGAATTGGCAACACCTCCAGGGTAATTCTGTTGGTATCCTCCATAATAAGCAGTCCGATGGTATCCAGCAGGAATATCTTGTTGCCTCCTAGCCTGGTTGTATGAAAACAAGTTTTCTGGTATATCCTTTGTGGTGCCATAAGTAACTTGATTTGGCTCCATCTTTGGCGGGAGATATACAGGACCTCGAGTAGGCTCTTGAGCAATCGATCCATCCACTGCCTTCTTGATGAGGTTATGGAGCGTGTTCACCAGGATCCCGGATTGATTGATGAGTGTGTGATGTACTGCTTCATTCACCATCTCCTGTAAGGGTTTTACTGGTGGACTCTCAGGTGGTGTACGGCTCGATTCTCCAACCAAAATTGGTTTTGGAAACTGAGATTTTTGAATCGGCCCTTGTCGCGTCATGACGAAAGACTCCAAGCCGAGTTTCTGAAAATTGGCCATATTTTGCTCGACTTGCTGTCTCTGCTCGTCTATTAAATCCTCCATGCTGATCGGGATCACGTTGTCTGTTTTGATCTCTTTTCCGGCCATGTTGAAATTTCGTGTCCCACTAGGCGTGCCAAAAACGTGTTGACGCCGAAAATCACCGGCAGTGTAGGGAACGAGCCGATGATCTGGTTCGGCGCCTAGAGACATGCGAAGGCCTGGGAGATTTGCTTAACTCCAATGCAGGTCCTAAATCTTGAGGTTCGTAGGCGTGCCAGTCAATTTGACCCTGCAATTGACAAGGAGATAGAAAATATTAGAATAATGAGCCAATCGGCTGAAAGCCGAATTGGACTCGTCTCATCGGCCGATGGTCGATATGAACCGAAGCACTTATACATCGGCTGGAAGCCGATGATGGCGTAGATGGACAAAATAAATAAACCATGTGGCTAAGGAAACAATAACAACATGACTAAATAAACTAGCCAATTACTAATATAATGTGTATCGGTAGGAAGGCCGATGACGGTGTAGAGTGCCAAAAACGTGAAGCGATGCAATCGGCCTTAATTAATAAAAGATAACCTACCGGCTAGGCACTCCGATAGAACATTGCATAAACACCCATCGGCTTAACAAGGATAAATTTATCATTATCAATCTAGTAGTTCAAACTTAATTGATGCAGCACAGATTAATAACGATAAAAGAACCTCGATGAGCCGATAGATCTGATGCAATCGTGATGTGATATATGATAACTTATCGGCTATACATCCCGATAAAACGATTGCATAAAACCGATCAACCTAGCAGGAACAACTTATCACGTAATTTAGTAGGTCGGACCTAACCGATGCAGCACAAACTGGTGATAAGCTACGCCCAGTAAGCCGATAAGCCTATGCACACGTGATGTGATATATCTACTCGGCCTATGAGTTCAAACCTAACTGATGCAGCCAAAGACAGAACAGATATATCGTGGTAAGCCGACTACCGTAGGCCGACTAGAATATTGGACCTAACCGAGGATGTCCTAGCCGATACGGTAGTCGGGGTAACGAGACTTACCCTTTCACAGGAGGTCGAACTTAACCGATGCAACCCGGCTCGAGAAGCAAGAACCCGTTGAATAGGGTGGCGATGCGCCGAATTTTGTATTGATCTGTTTGATGATTACATGATCCCCGGGCATACGTATTTATACCCCGAGTTGATACAGTCCTAATCAGATGCGAAACAGGAGTTTCCTAATTATAAAAAGAAAAACAACAAGTCCTGATCGGGCACGAGACCAGGTTTCCTAAAAATTATTATCTCTACCTAGTTTATAGATAAGATACTAACTGCCTCTCCATGGTCTTCACGACTCCTTCTTGAATTCGGCTTCTTCTGGATTTAATTCCTGCCAGTTAACCATGATTTTTCCTTAACCGAATCCAATAAAGATCCGTACCAAATTTTGACGTCAACAACGCTCCAGATGACATGGCAGAGATATCGAACAGCGCTCTCAGCATTGTCAGGCTGTGGAACTGGGCAGGAGAGCTTCTAGATGACGGGAATCAATGCGGGGGAGGAGATTTCTATGGATTTCTGGAAGGGAGGTCGAGCTACTGGGAACCCTTGATGGAGTGGAGAGCACGAAATTTGTCGCGTGTGCGGGAGCTGAAACGCTTTGGCGATTTGGGAGAGAAAGGGGAATCTTTTCTCTCTCCTGCTGCTTTATAGGCCTGTGCTGGGTAAGCTAGTTTGGGCCAGCTTGCTTAGTAATGGGCCGTAAGATATAAGTTCCTAAATAGCATGTCCTATTGGGCCGACGGCTGGCTGTGTTAAAATCACAGTGCAGGTGCTGTTTTACATGGACCGATTAAAATAATCAGATATGCTTCATGATAAGCCTAATTGCTAGACATATATGTTCAGGTATCTGAATTATTTAACAAGGTATTGAGGATATATTTTTATAAGGATCAATAGCTGGTCTCCATTAAAATTGGAAATGCAGATATCTCTCAAGTATACCTAGCCACATATTGGGTTAAAATCCATGAAGTGTTACTCGGCTTACATACTTAGCCAAAATTGCCTTGAGCAAAAATATTTTCAGCTGATATGATGCTGAAGAGTATAGCTTTTGAGAATATACCACTCGGGAAAGACTTAAAGGTTAAAGATCTTTGACTTTATGCTTAATTATTTTACAATTAAGCACAAAGTCGGGGGGCTACACCTAATAGGTGCTCCTATTCGGCGCACACTATTCATATTTTTCTATAAAGCCCTTCATAGCCTTGTTGCCAACTGATATGAAATAGGACTTGGAGAAGAAGTACTCAAACAATGAGTATTCGGGAGCAAAGCACTCGGGAAATCTTCACCAAGGAGGATGAGCACTCGGCACTAGCTATGACTCAACTATGAAGGTCTCAGAGGCTACTGTGGAGGCCATGAGCCCTGGGTACCTCATGGGAAGCTTTGTGCCCACTCGGATAGAGGATCGACCTAATCTTGTAATTATGGATACAACAAGACTTAGTGCATAATACCTTGTATGATAAGGAAAAGGATATAGTCCTAGTTGGGTATGTTGTATTTTTAGAAGGAGATCTCTTGGTCGAGTCCGACTAGGATTCCTATCTTGTAACCTTGTCTCCTTAGTATATAAGGAGAGGCAAGGTGCCCCCGGGGCATACAAAATCTCACCAAAGAAATTTCAAAGGCAGTACACCATAGCTAGAAGTAGGGTATTACCTCACCTTGAGGGCCTGAACCAGGATAAATTGTTTCGTGTTCCTTTGCAATCCATCAAGTTTAGGTCTCACGAGTAGCCCCATATTATTATTGCCGATACAAAGCATCGACAGTTTTCTTCCTCCTGTTGCTCACGCAGTCGCGTGCCTTCTCTTCTTGTTGGTCGCATAGTCGGTGCACATCATGTGTCGGAGTTGATCCTTTTGACGCCATGAAGACCTTGCGTGGTGGAGAAAAGCTTCCTAAGCTGCTATCCGACTGAGAATCGGACTCGGAGTAGTTTAATGGTGTGAGGATTACCCCAACCTCCCTGCATCCAATCCCGAGCAGCTTTGGGCCGTATCCGAGTCGAACTCCAGAGGATTGAGTTTGCCATGCCAGATTGCAATCGAGGATGGCTGCGGCGTTGTCGAGTCTGAGTGGGAAGTTGACGATCTCGTCTCCCCAAAGCCCAATCTCGATGGGCTCAGAGCCGTATTCGAATCGAACACCGAGAAATAGAGTTGTCCCTGAAATCATAGATCTTGGATATCGTTGAAGTAGGTTGTTGAGTAAGCCGACTGGCAATGGGTCGGCCTGGTCCTTGGCCGATTGGGTTGAAACCGAGTCGGACAAGTTGAGATTGCCGAGATTGTCGACGATGAAGTCGAGGCTCCCGAAGTTGATGGCTTGTCTAGGGATGAAGTTGATGTCGTCGACTCCGGTGATTAGATCCATCGGGCTTGTTAACGATGATCTTGACAATGATCCCCTACCTGGCGCGCCAACTGTCGATGTTTTGTATCGGCAATAATTATATGGGGCTATTCGTAAGACCTAAACTCGATGGATGCGAAGAGACACAAGATTTATCCTAGTTCAGGCCCTCATGGTGAGGTAATACCCTACTTCCAACTGTTATGTATTGTCTTCGAGATTTCTCTGGGGAGATTGGTTGTGTGTTGTTTTGTTCTGCCCTAGGGGGCTCCTTGTCTCTTCTTATATACCGAGGAGACAAGGTTACATGGTAGGAATCCCAGTTGGGCTCGACCAAGGGATTTCCCTTAGAGCATAAAGTAACCGGCTAGGACTATATCCCTTTCCTTCTTGTGCAAGGTAACATGAAGCCAAGTTCTACTATGTCCCTAATTACATGGGTCGGTCCACCCTCTATCCAAGTGACTGTATTGCCTTCCATGAGGTACCTGGGGCCCATGTCCTCCACACTTTGTAAGAAGTGCCTATAGTCAATGAGTACCCAGACGTCTTACCAGATGAGCTGCTCGAAATGCCCCCTGACAGAGAGATCGAGTAATCTATAGAATTGTGGAGGCCATGGGCCCTAGGTACCTCATGAGTAGCTTTTTGGCCACTCGGACAAAGGATAGGCCCAATCCTGTAATTAGGGATACAACAGGCATCGGTGAATATTACCTTGTACGATAAGGAAAGGGCATAGTCCTAGTCGAGTACGTTATATTCCTTGGTCAAGTCTGACTAGAATTCCTACCTTATAACCTTGCCTCCTCGGTATATAAGGGGAGGTGAGGAGCCCACTGGGGCAAGAGAGGAACATCATACACAATCTCACCACAGAAACCTCAAAGGCAATACACAACAGCTGGAAGTAGGGTATACCTCACCTCGAGGGCCTAAACTAGGATAAATTGTTTTGTGTTCCTTTGCAGTCCATCAAGTTTAGGTCTCACTAGTAGCCCCATATTATTATTGCCGATATAAAACATCGACAGTTGGCGCGCCAGATAGGGGCATCGGCGAGATCATCCTCGACAAGCCTGATGGATTCAACCACCGGAGTCGACGGTGTCAAGTTCTTCCCCACGCAAACAATTAGCTTCGAGAGCCTCGACTTATCGCCGACAAGTTCGGTGACCTCACCCTGTCCGACTCAGACTCGATCCGATCGGCTAGAAATCAAGCCAACTCCGCGCTAGTCGACCTACTCAACACTGCAGCAATCTTCAGTGACATGCTGTGGCGATCTTCAAGATGCCCAAGCCTCGGGACAACTCTTTCTTTCAGTATTTGACTTGGACTCGGCCTCGAGCCAGCCGAGATTGGGCTAAGAGAGGAGGAGATTGTCAATCTCCCGTTTGGACTCGGCAATGCCGCAGATAACTTCAATCAACATCTAAGGCGGTAGACCAGATCCCCTGGAGTTCAACTCGGATACGGTCCAGAGCTGCTCGAGATTGGATCTAGGGAGGTCAGAGTCATAATTACCCCCCTCAACTACTCTGGTTCGGACTCTCAGTTGGACAGCAGTTCGGCAAGCTTCTCTCCACCACATGAAATTTTCATGGCATCAAAGGGCTCAACTCCCACTCCAGATGCACGCTGACAACGCGATCAGCAAGAGGAGGAGGCTCACCGATTGCGTGAACAATAGGAGGAAGAAGCACGACGTCTACAACCCAAGCGCGACGCACACAATGACAATCTACGCAAGGCTAGGCGCACTACTCAATAGGAGATCCTCCAAACCCGAATCGGCGACCATGACGTCTTCGTGACCCCACAACAGAACGTCGTGGCCGCTGCCACCATATTGGACACTCTATAGTTTGGGCCTGATCACTAGGCCACCCCGACGATTGCAAGGATAAAAGCTATGATTACCGCTGCTGCATGTCAGCAGCGGCAACAGTCGGGAGACACACTCATACCGTCCAACAGGACGGCTTATGATACGACAATCTCATCTGCCTCAGCACGACGTCTGGCGGCTGGCTCCAGTCAGCCACACTCAGAGTCGCGCCATATTTCACTCGGCAACCAAAATGACGACCGACGGCAGCGACCTCACGATGACCGCCGTGACAACCGAGATGTCCGAGGCCAACTATGACATGATTTCCGGCTAGAAATCAACGCTCGACAACGAGAACACGAGGAAGATGAGCGCCACCGACTAGAAGACGAGAATGAGCGCTTCGGCCTCCACCACGAGCAGTTTCCTTCACCTGGACGACGGAGTGCCGGCGTTCACCGGCGAGCTACAACAAGTCGACGAGCCATTTGGCTTCAAGCTGATTGTAATTGAAAAATGGGATGGGAAGACCAATCCCGAGTCCTAGTTCACAGTTTACACTCTGGCGATCCGTGCAGCCAAAGGTGACCACAAAGCCATGGCTAACTACCTCCCGGTCGCCCTAGCCAACCCGGAGAGGACATGGCTAATGGGACTTCCCAGCAGTCAATCAGCTCCTAGGGAGAACTCTGAGAACACTTCATTGCAAATATCCAAGGAACATATGAGAGGCCTTCTTCTGAGTATGACTTATACCAATGCCATCAAAGGAAGAATGAGTCTCTGCGTGATTTCATCAAGAGGTTTTCTGAGAAGAGGAACTTGATCCCAAAGATCAAGAACGAGGTCGTCATCGCTGCCTTCCAGAAAGAGGTTCATCGCCAAGTTCACTCGTAAGCCTTCGGCTTTTGTCAACGCTCCATTTGATATGGCCAACAAATACGCCGATTCGGCTGATGCGGTCACTGAGGCCTTGGATGATAAGAAGGAGCCCCGATAGAAGGACAAGAAAGACACCGATGACGCAGCATAGACCAAGTTTAGCAGCTGCAAGCGCAAGTCGGACAACATCGTAGTAGCTGTGGAGCGCAGTCAGTCATGATCCTCAAGGATGGATGACTATCAGAAAGTCATGAACAGGCCATGCCCTTTTCACCCTAAGGGGAAACACGTGGCTAAGGACTGCTTCATGCTTAAGAAGTTTTCTTCCAAGCAGGCGTCAATGCCTGGCAACAACAAGAACAAGGACAAGTCAGACTCAGGCGTAGCTGGCAACTATCAAGATCCCCATGCTGAGCTCAACCACATCTTCAGAGGGCCGTCTGCCTACGAGTCCCAGAGAAAACAGAAGCTAACACCCGGGAAGTCAACTCAGTCTCAATAGACACCCCCCAATACCTGCCCTGGTCAGAGACGGCAATCACACTTGACTGCGCAGATCACCCTGACCGACTCACCCATCCAGGGCGTTATCCACTCGTCCTAGATCCGGTCATCGAAGTATCAAGCTGAAGAAGGTTCTCATCGACGGAGGAAGTGCTCTTAACATTTTATTCACCAAGATGCTCGATGAGATGAAAATTCCTCGATCCAAGCTGCGGCCGAGTACAGTGCCCTTCCACGGGGTAATCACCGGCCTCTCTTCCACTCCACTTGGACAGATCACTCTGCCAATCACCTTTGCCACGCGGGAGAATTTTCGCACCGAGAATATCTGCTGCGAGGTTGCCGACTTCGAGACTGCGTATCACGCCATACTCGGATGGCCAGCACTAGCCAAGTTCATGGAGTGCCTCATTACACATACATGGTGCTCAAGATGCCAGGACCAGCAGGAGTACTTTCTCTACGCAGCGATATCAAGCAAGCCTTCACCTACGAGAAGGAGAGCTGCGAGCTGGCCCAATCTCATGAAGCAGCAGTTGGGCAGAACAACATCCGACTAGCCGCGATAACTGCAAACGAGGATGGCCAAGTTTCAGCGAAAAAATCTGCCAAGTCAGGAATTTCAGCAGATTCGAAAACAAAGAAGATCCCCCTGGACCCTTCCGGCCCCTCCAAGACTACGCTCGTCAGGACCGGACTTGACTCAAAATAGGAAGATGTGCTCGTCACCTTCCTCCAGGAGAACAGGAATATTTTTGCTTGGAAACCTTCCGACATGCCTGGTGTACCAAGGTAGGTGATTGAGCATTCCCTCAATGTCAAGCCGGACGCAAAACCAGTCAAACAACGGCTGTGGCGCTTCGCACAAGACCGCAAAGATGCTATTCGAGAGGAGATTACCAAACTCCTTGCAACCGGGTTCATCAAAGAGGTCTGCCACCCGGATTGGCTGACAAACCCAGTTCTAGTCTAGAAGAAGAATGGTAAATGGTGCATGTGCATCGACTACACCGACTTGAACAAAGCATGCCCCAAGGATCCATTTGGTCTACCGAGAATAGATCAGGTGGTCGATTCAACCGCGAGGTGTGAGTGACTCAGTTTTCCCGACTGTTATTTGGGATATCATCAAATCAGCCTGAAGGAGGAGGGTTGCCTAAAGACTTCTTTCATCACGTCATTTGGAGCATACTGCTATGTCACTATGCCGTTCGGGTTGAAAAACGCTGGCACAACATATCAGCGCACTATCCAGCGGTGTCTTCACACTCAACTCGGGTGCAATATGGAGGCGTATGTCGATGACGTGGTAATCAAGACCAAAGTCAAGGAAGACCTCATCACCGACTTGGAGGAAACTTTCCAAAGCCTTCGGAGATTCAAGATGAAGTTGAACCCGGAAAAGTACATCTTCGGAGTACCTTCGGAAAAATTACTCGGCTTCATCATATCACACTGAGGCATCGAGGCTAATCCAGAGAAAGTCAATGCTATCACGAACATGGCACCCCCGACTAGCCAGAAGGACGTACAGAAGCTGACTGGCTGCATGGCGGCACTCAGCCGATTTATTTCACGACTTGGCGAACGGGGCATGCCCTTTTTCAAATTACTGAAGAAAGCCAACAATTTTAAATGGACACCCGAAGCCCAACAATCATTTGAAGATTTCAAGAAGTTTCTCAGATCACCACTGGTATTGGTATCACCTATGCCCCAGGAACCACTTATGTTATATCTGGTGGCAACCACTCAGTTAGTCAGCACGGTGTTGGTTGTAGAGCTGACAGAGCCTGGGCACATACAAAAACTACAGAGGCCAGTCTACTTCGTCAGCGAAGTCCTAGCCGACCCCAAGATAAGATATCCCCAAGTCCAGAAGCTGCTCTATGGTTTACTCATAACTGTCCGGAAGTTGGTGCACTATTTACAGTCGCATCAAGTCACAATCATCACATCGTATTCACTCGGGGACATCCTACACAACCGCGAGGCCACTGGCAGAACCAATAAATGGGCGTTCGAGCAGACAGCGTTTGACATTATCTTTCAACCTCAGACAGCAATCAAGTCACAGGCGCTGGTCGACTTCTTAGCCGAGTGGACGGATCTTCAGACGGCTACACCAACGGACAAGTTAGAATACTGGACGATGTACTTCGACGATTCTCTACGGATCAGTGGAGTGGGGGCTGGTGTGGAGGCCATGGGCCCCGGGTACCTCATTACCAGCATATGGGCCACTCGGATAGAGGGTGGGCCGAACTATGCAGTTAGATATAAGATAGCACCCAGCAGATTTTTACCTTGTATAATAAGGAAATACAGTCTTAGTCGGATAGGTTTCTATCTCTCAGAAGGATATCCCTTGGCTGTATCCAGTTGGGATCCTTATCATGTACCCCTGTCTCCTAGTATATAAAGGGAGGCAGGGCGCCCCTCAGGGCAGGAGACAAGATCATCGATCATCAAACACCTCAGAGGAATAACACCTCAACTGGACGTAGGGTATTACCTCACATCGAGGGCCTGAACCAGTATAAATCTTCTCTGTGTTCCTCTGCAATCCACCGAATTCACCTTCGCCGAGTAGCCCTATAGTTTTATTGCCGGTGCAGAGCATCGACAGTTGGCGCGCCAGGTAGGGGCTCCGGCAAATTCCTCATTAGCAAATTTGATGGATTCAACCAACGGAGTCAATGGCAACAAGTTCTCCCCTAGAGACGCAATTACCTTCAGGAGCCTAGATTTCGTTGCCGATCAACTCGGCAATCTCACCTTGGCTGAGGCAGACCCAATCTTGCCGGCCGAGGAACTAGCCGACATTGCACCAGTTGGCCCACAGGACACCGCCGTCTCCTTCAACGACTTACTGCGGTAGTCCTTCACATCGCCGAGCATCGGGACAACCCTCTCCTTCGGCGTCCGACTCGCGCTAGGCCCTGAGCCAGCCCAAGTTGGGCCAAGAAGGGGAGAGATCGTCAATCTCCCGCACAGCTTCGACGATGCTGCGCATCTACATCCCGCGCAGCAGACCCGACCTCCAGTAATTCAGTTTGGATATGGCCAAGCGCCGTTTCAGATTGGATCTAGAGAGGTCAGAGTCGTTCTTACTCCGATAAACTATTCGGAGTCCGACACCAAGTCGGATAGCGGTTCAAGTGCCAGTTAGGACTCTAGTTTGGCAAGCTTCCTCCTTCCCCGTGAGATCTTCATGGCTTCAACACCACCTTCCGAGGTACGCCGACTACAAGAGGAGCAACAAGAGGAGGCGCGCCGACTACAACAAGAGGAGGCCAACCGCGAGGCCCGCAATGACAGGCTACGCCAGGATGGGCAAGTCGCCCAGCAGCAGATCCTCCAAACCAAAGTCAGCGACCACGACATCTTCGTCACACCACAATAGAACGTTGTGGCCACCGCAACCCTGCTGGACACACTCCAGCTCGGGCCTGGACACACTCAAGATCAAGGCGATGATCACAGCTGCTACCTGTCAGCAGCAACAGCAGTCGGGCGACACAGTTATACCGACCAACCGGTCGGGTTCTTCGGTGGCAGGTTCATCTGCATCAACGCGACGCTGGGCGGCCGGCTCCAGTTGGCAACGCGAAGAGTCCCGGCAAACAACGCTCGGCAATACCAACAATGACAACCGGCGGCGTCGCCAGTATGATCGCCGACCCAATCAAGACCTCCGAGTACGACTGCAATGCGACCTTCGCCATACCTTAAACGCTCGACGCGAAGAACGCGAAGAAGATGAACACCGCCGACTGGAGGACGAAAATGAGCGCTTCGGTCTCCACCACGAGCGGCTGCACCGCCGAGATCGGAGCCGGAGCCCTCACGAAGACGAAGGCATCCCAGCTTTCACTCGAGAGCTACACGACATCTATTGGCTGACTGGCTTTAAGCCCACTGGGATTGAAAAGTACGACGGCAAGACAAATCCCGAGTCCTGGCTCAGCGTTTATACCCTAGCAGTCCGTGCCGCTGGGGGCGACAGCAAAGCCATGGCTAACTACCTCCCAGTGGCGCTAGCCGACTCTGCGAGGACATGGCTAACAGGCCTTCCGAGGCGGTCGATCGGTTCCTGGGGACAACTTCATCGCTAATTTCCAGGGGACCTACGAGAGACCGGCTTCGGAGCATGATCTTTATCAGCTGCACTAGAAGAAAAATGAGTCTCTATGTGAATTCATCAAAAGGTTTTCTGAGAAGCACAACCAAATTCCAACTATCAAAGACGAGGCCGTCATCGCCACCTTTCGCAAGGGGGTAAAAGACACCCCGCTTATTGCAAAGTTCACTCGGAAGCCACCATCCACAGTCCGGGCTCTCTTCGACATGGCCAACAAATACGCCGACTCGGCCGAAGCGGTAACCGAGGCCCTCGACGAGAAGAAGGAGCCCCGACAGAAAAACCAGAAGGCGAAAGCCGACAACGAGCTGTCTCAAAATAAGTCTGGCAGCCACAAGCGGAAGTCGGACAACGAGGTGGCCAACATGGAGCGCAGTCGACCGCGGCCCCAGCGGAACAACGACTACCAAAAAATCATGAGTGGGCCATTCCCCTTCCACCCCAAGGGCAAGCACGCGGCCAAAGACTGCTACATGCTCAAGAAGTTTGCCTCCGAGCAGGCTTCATCGTCTGGCGCCAACAAGGACAAAGACAAGCCAGACCCGGGTCCGGCTGATGATTTCCAAGATCCTCAAGCCAAGCTCAACCATATCTTCGGGGGGCCGCTCGTGTACAAGTCCAAGCGCAAACAGAAGCTTTCAGCGCGCGACATCAACACGGTCTCTACAACAGACACCCCCTAGTACCTGCGCTGGTCAGAGATGGCCATTACCTTCAATCACGCAGATCACCCAGATCGGGTTTCCCACCCGGGACGCTATCCACTCATCCTGGACCTGGTCGTCAGAAACATCAGGCTGAAGAAAACCCTCATCGACGGAGGTAGCGCGCTCAATATCCTGTTCACCAAGACTTTAGACGAGATGAAAATTCCTCATTCAGAACTATGGCCGAGCACTGCGCCCTTCCACGGGATAATTCCTGGCCTGTCATCAACTCCACTAGGGCAGATAACCTTGCCGGTAACCTTCGGCACGTGGGATAACTTCCGCATGGAAAACGTCTGTTTCGAGGTTGCCGACTTTGAGACCACGTACCAAGCAATACTCGGATGACCGGCACTCGCCAAATTCATGGCGATACCGCACTATATATACATGGTGCTCGAGATGCCAGGGCCAGCAGGAGTCCTCTCCCTCCGCAGCGACATCAAACAAGCCTTCACCTGCGACAAGGAGAGCTGCGAACTGGCTCAATCACAAGAGGCGGCAGTCGGGCGCGATAGCATTCGGCAAGCCGTCACAACTGAAGTCGAGCAGGATCAAGTTCCGGCAAAAAAAGTAGCGAAGTCAGGAATTTCAGTGGACTCTGACACGAAGAAGATCCCCCTGGACCCTTACGACCCCTCCAAGACTGCTCTAGTCGGGACTGGACTCGACCCCAAATAGGAAGACGCGCTCGTCACCTTCCTCCAAGCCAACAAGGATATCTTCGCATGGAAACCGTCCGACATGCCGGGCGTACCAAGGGAGGTGATCGAGCACGCCCTAAACGTGAAGACAGACGCCAAACCAGTCAAGCAACGGCTGCGGCGCTTCGCTCAAGACCACAAGGATGCTATCCGGGAGGAGATCACCAAGCTCCTCGCAGCCGGGTTCATCAAGGAGGTCTATCACCCGGATTGGCTGGCAAACCCAGTTCTGGTCCGGAAGAAAAACAGTAAATGGCGCATGTGCGTCGACTACACCGATCTCAACAAGGCGTGCCCCAAGGACCCATTTGGTCTTCCCAGGATAGATCAGGTGGTTGATTCCACGGCAGGGTGCGACCTACTCAGCTTTCTCGACTGCTACTCGGGATACCATCAAATCAGCTTGAGGGAAGAGGACCGCTTAAAGACGTCTTTCATCACGCCGTTTGGAGCATACTGCTATATCACAATGCCGTTCGGTTTGAAGAATGCTAGAGCAACCTATCAACGGGCCATTCAGCAGTGTCTGCACACTCAGATCGGGCGCAACGTGGAAGCCTACGTCGATGACGTGGTGATCAAGACCAAGTCCAAAGAAGACCTCATCGCTGACCTGGAAGAAACCTTCCAAAATCTTCGATGATTCAAGATGAAGTTGAACCCAGAAAAATGCGCCTTCAGAATGCCATCCGGCAAGTTACTCGGCTTCATCGTCTCGCACCACGGCATCGAGGCCAACCCTGAGAAAGTCAACACCATCAGGAACATGGCACCCCCGACTAACCTTAAAGACGTCCAGAAGCTCACAGGCTGCATGGCGGCACTCAGCCGGTTTATTTCCTGACTGGGCGAACGGGGTATGCCCTTCTTCAGGCTACTCAAAAAGGCAGACAATTTCCAATGGACTACGGAAGCCTAGCAAGCCTTAGAAAATATCAAGCAATTCCTTACATCACCTCCCGTGCTGGCGTCACCCATGCCCCAAGAACCGCTAATGCTATATCTGACGGCAACCACTCAGGTAGTCAGCACGGTACTGGTTGTTGAGTGATCCGAACAGGGTCATATTCAGAAAATACAACGGCCAGTTTACTTTGTCAGCGAGGTACTTGCCGACTCGAAGACGAGATATCCGCAGGTCCAGAAGCCGCTATATGGCCTACTTATCACAGTCCGGAAGCTGGTGCATTATTTCCAAGCACATCAAGTCACAGTGGTCACAGCGTTTCCACTCGGGGATGTCCTTCATAATCATGAGGCCACCGGCCGAATCGCTAAATGGGCACTCGAGTTGATGGCGTTCGATATCACCTTTCAGCCACGGACAGCAATTAAATCACAAGCTCTAGCCGACTTCGTGGCCGAGTGGACAGAGGTTCAACTCCCTACATCAACAGCAAAGCTAGACTACTGGACAATGTACTTCGACAGTTCCCTACGGATCGGCGGTGCCGGGGCTGGAGTCATATTGACGTCCCCACTGGCGAAAAACAGAAGTACGTTCTACAAATCCACTTCCCGGCTTCCCACAACGTCGCCGAGTACGAGGCACTCATCCACGGGCTCCGCATTGCTATATCACTCGGCATACGTCAACTGGTTGTGCGCGGGGATTCTAAACTCGTGGTAAACCAAGTCATGAAAGACTGGACTTGTCTCGACGATACCATGGCAGCATACTGTCAGGAGGTCCGCAAGCTGGAAAACAAGTTCGACGAGCTAGAAATCATACATGTCCTGCGTCAATACAACGATGCGGCAGACGAGCTGGCAAACATGGGATCCAAGCGAGAAGCAGTTCCGACTAGAATCTTTCTTGAGCAACTTATGGAGCCATCAGTCAAGAAGAAACCGGCGCCGGAGTAGTCGGGAGGCGAACCTACCCCGGCCACAGACGAGGTGCTGCACATATGTCAAGACTGGAGGACTCCTGTTGTCAAATTTCTCCTGGACGATGAACTCCCAGAAGATCACAGTCAAGCCGAGCAGATAAAGCGTCGAAGCAAAAGCTTCCTACTAGTTGAAGAAGACCTGTACTGAAGGACTGCATCCGGTGTCCTCATGCGTTGCGTCACCACCGAGGAGGGCAAGTAGATCCTGCAGTCAATTCACTCGGGCATATGTGGCAACCATGCCGCATCCAGGACGTTAGTCAGAAAGGCTTACCGGCAGGGATTTTTCTGGCCCACAGCAGTAACAGACGCCAAGGACATTGTTCGCAAGTGCGAGGGTTGCCAGTTCTACGCAAGACAAACAAATCTCCTAGCCCAAGAACTCCAAACTATCCCTATTTCCTGGTCATTCGCAGTATGGGGGCTCGACATGGTCGGGCCTTTCAAGAAAGCGCCAGGGGGGTTTACACATCTATTCGTCGCAGTGGATAAATTCACCAAGTGGATTGAGGCTAAACCCGTTGCAACAATTACAGCGGCATGAGCAAAGGACTTCATCATGAGTATATTAAACCGCTTTGGGGTCCCTAACCGCATCATCACTGATAACGGTACTCAGTTCACGGGCGGTGTATTCCAAGACTTCTGCGAAGATTTCGGCATCAAGATCTGTTACGCATCTGTGGCACACCCACGGAGCAACGGGCAGGTCGAACGAGCCAACGGTATGGTCTTACAAGGCATCAAGGCTAGGATATTCGACCGACTACAACCATATGCGGGCCGGTGGGTACAAGAACTCCCATTCATTCTCTGGTCTCTCAGAACCATGGTTCGTCGGGCAACAGGGCAATCCCCTTTCTTTCTGGTCTACGGTGCCGAGGCTATGCTTCCGACAGAGATACAGTTCGGCTCTCCGCAAGCCCGGGCTTACTCAGAAGATGACTCAAATAACACCCGACTGGTCAAGCTAGATCAGTTGGAAGAAGCAAGGGACACCGCAACAATCTAGTCGGCAAGGTATCTTCAAGGCCTGCGTCGCTACCACAACCGCAATGTCCGTGGCCGCACCTTTTTGGTCGGAGATCTCGTCCTGAGGAAAATACAAACCACCAAAGACAGGCATAAATTATCCCCAATCTGGGAAGGGCCGTTCATTATAGCCCAGGTCACGCGGCCACACGCCTACCGACTGAAGACTGAAGACGGGGTCCTCATCAGCAACTCATGGAACATAGAACAGCTACGTCCTTTCTATACCTGAGTTTTATAATTTTCATGTGTACAGTTTCTCTGACTCACTACGTCGCTTGTATCAACCGAGTAGTGAGTCGGGGGCTGCATGTATATATATGTTCTGTCAATAACATACGAGCTTATCCTACTTCAGTTATGAAGCCTTACTATGACTGTCACGTTTGCCCGAGTACAGCTTCTTACGTTGAACGTTTTTATTAAGTTCTGACAGACTAACTCGACGCAGACTACACGGTCAAGTAAAGCTAGTGACGACTGAGTAGCAAGCTTGGCGGCATTGCACACATATTTACACATGTTTCTTCACAAAAGTTTATACATACCGACTACATAACATGTTGCCCTTACAGACCCAGGTCTCGGGTAATTATTTCAGCAGTCGGCTTCGCCCGGGAAATTAGCTCCAGCGCCTCCTCGGGCATCATCTCCTCGGCAAACCCCTCCCCGATGGCTTCAATATCTGCCCTTGGGTAGATGGACTTGGTCATCGCCAGGATCTGGGCCACACCGGCAACAACATGCTCATCCGAGTACTTCTTCAAGGCACTCGGTGCATCCTCAAGACGCGCCTCTATCTGGGGGATCCTGCTGCAACTGGTTCCCACAGGGCTGGGATCTATGAGGTCAAGGAGCCCTTTCACAGACCCGATGAGGGCTTCCCGTGACTCCCTGATCACTCTTATCTCCTCTGTGTAAAACCGATACTAGGCCTGGACATTGACTCTCATGACTGCCCAGGTCCGCCGGTAGGTAAACTTGTCAGGCTCGGTTGCAGATATAATGACTAATGGATTGGTTAAGATCACGGTCAGGTTGGGGACTTACTCTCGTAGTCGGCCTCCCACTTGGCTACAGTTTTCTCCAGTTCGGCTTTTTCTTCGCCAAGCTTGACGGTGGCCTCCCTTAACTCAGCCTTCTCCCGTTCGAGCTCGGCGTTGGCCTTCGTCAGGTCGGCCTTGACCTTCTCAAGCTCGGCCTTGGCTTCTTCAGCCTCTTTCAGCTGGGCTTCCCCCTCCGTTCGGGTCTTCAACTCTTCTTCGAGGGCTGCACAACAGATTAGCCAAGAGCTCAACCGTGCGGTCAAGATGCAACTGGGCGACCGAGAACAACGCAGCTGGAGGAATACACCAACGGTTCAATTGGGAAGATGCATTCGGGGAATTTAACTCTAATCTTTCCGGCTTGGGCCCAAGTCTCGTCCCTGAGCTGGTCGGCGGCACTCTTCAGCCAGGCTTCCCTCCCCGAGTGGCACTCCTCCATCTCGGCCTTCAATGCCTGGAGCTGCTCCAATTCTGCGAGGTGGGGAGCCATTTCGACCAGAATCTCTGTCATCGCCTCATTGCGGTCGACAAGCTTCCGCTCAGGATAAGAAACAAATCAAGGATGGAGTCAGACGTCAAAACGAGAAGATCGCCAAGACTCCGCCACAAGAATCATACCCCGACTCCCTGGGACCCGCTGATAGCGGCGCGAAGCAAGCTTTCGTGTTCCCTTCTCGTGACAACTTCATCAAGCCTGAAGCTCTTCGCGGTCCCGTCAGGCGCTGTCCAGGTGAACGTTCGGGGCATCCTACATGGGGGAGCTTCAATCCGAGGTAGGTTCGGGATCTCTGGCGGCGGCGGCGGCGACGATGACGACGACCACGACGGTGATGGGGTCCCAGCCCCCATGCCGCCGTCCCCCGCAGCCTCGGGGACCAGCTCGAGGGCTCCGACAGCGGCCTCCGCAACGGCCGACGCTTCAGGGGCTAGGGCCTCAACCTCAGCAGCTACCTCTTGGTCAGGTGGCGGCGGCGACCCTGCAGTCGGGACCACCTCAGTCTCCGCGACTGGGCTGGCCACCGGCTCAGCGGGTGTGTTCGCGGCCGCCGGCTCGGCTGGAGCAGGCTCCTCAAGGGGAGCGGTCGGATCGGTCTCCTTGAGATCGATATCGGCTCGCTTCCTACATGATGAAACAAGACATCAAAACACTACTGCAGGACGCAAGGATTTCAGAAGATCTGGAGCAGCATACCTCTTGGAGAACTTCAGTTTTCTCCCAAGCGACCCGGGCCCTGACGGGGCGCTACCACCAGCTGTCAGCCCAGCCAGCGAATCAGTCAGCGTCACAGTCAGTGGTGGCGCATCGGCTCGAGTCGGCCCCAATTCCAGTGTGGCTGGCTTGGGTGCATCCGTGCTTGGCGCCATCCGCTCTGGCGGTCCACTCGGCGGCACTGTCACCGGGCTCAGCGGCGTTGGGCTCGGCCCCGCAGGTCTCAACCTGGGGCTTGATCGCTTGGGCATCACGGCGGCAGTGTCCTTTATTTTTAGCCCCCCTATGGCGACATGCGGCGTCATGGCCCCTTTTCCCCGATAAAGAATAGGCTTTTTCCCGGCTCTCTTGGAGTCAGGCTGGGCGGCGACGGGGCTCCTCGGCCTCTTCTTTGATGCAACGGCCAACAACGGGCGGGAGTCTTCATCGAACTCCACGCACCACTACAAGAGATTCAACAAGATACATCATATATTGCCGGGGGATCACACATCCAAGTCCACATGCAAGCGCTAAAAAGGAAAGACGGATGTTACCTCAGAGCGGGGCCAGTTGCGCCTGTAGGACGCAATGCGTCTCTTCTTGTCTTCGGTTTCAATTACCCCACTGGAGAAGTATCCGAACAGGTTCTCTGTCACCTTCTGCTCATTGGCCGACTCCTAGCTAACCCGGTCAGGGTCATGTCTTCCCTGGTAATCCCAGCCGAACACACACCTTAGCTTCAGGGGCTAGAAGCGCCGAGTCAGGAACCGCCTGGCCACCCAGGGTCCAGTTAGACCGGCTTTCTTGAAGTTATCCAGCTTTGTCAGCAGTTGATGCACTTGACCCATTTACTCATAGGTCGGGTCTGCCGACCAATTCGGTAAAACTACCGACGGCGAACCGGTGAATGGCCGCAAGGAGGGAGCCAGATCTGCGCAATAGAACCACTCCTTGTGCCAGCCCTTCAAGGAGGATTTCAAGGGAAGATCAAGATATGACTTTTTCCTATCACTCCTCAACTGAAGACCAGCCCCCCCAATTACGCTGATGTTATTTTTGGAGGGCTGGGGTTTAATGTGGAACAAATGCCTAAACAAGTTGAAATGGGGTTCCATGCCCAAATAGCACTCACACAAAGTAACAAAGATGGAGATCTGAAGAATCGAGTTGGGATTCAAATGCACCAACTCTAGCTTATAGAAGTCAAGAACGCGGCAGAAGAAATCAGAAGATGGAAGGCACAAGCCCCGATCAAAAAAAGAGGAGAAAACTACTGTTTCACCAGGTTGGGGATTTGGGACCGACTCACCCTTAGCCGACCGCCAACGAATCACCTCTTGGCTGGGCAACTTCAGTTGACTCTCCAGCAGCTTCAGCTTCACCGAGCCGCAATCTGAAATCGGCCAAGCACTCTCCGGCGCACCCGCAAGATCCGAAGCTTTCGGCATGACTGGAGGCGGCGAGATTTGGGGAAAAACAAATTGGGGGCTTGGAACAAACGAAGAGGATTGGAATCGCCCCGAGTTCAGGTGGGGAATAGCAGCAGCTAACCCTAGCCGGGCGGGAAGCGAAAAGTTGGGCGCAAAGGTGGAAGACGAAGCGATTGGCTGATTTGGGGAAGATGAAGGAATTTTTTTCTCTCTCCCCACTTTTATAGAGCCGATGCCGACTAGATGGGCTTGGGCCTGCACAGTCAGCACTGGGCTATCAAGATATGAGTTTCTACAATAGCATGCTCCATGTGGGCCGCCCGCAGGCTGAGTTGAAATTATAGCGCTGGTGCTACTAACAGGAGCCGATGAGGTCAACAGATATGCTTTATGAGAGCCTTATTGCTAAACATACATATTTGGGTATTTGTTTTATCCACCAGGTCTCTAGGATCTATCCTTACAAGGATCACAAACTAGTCTTCATTAAAATTAGGGATGCAGGTATCTTTCTCAAGTACACCTGACCACGCTGTGGATTTATTTTCATACAGTAGTACTCGGCCTACATGCGTGGCCACCAGTTGCCATGAGCAACGTCATTCCCGCTGACATGATAAGGAAGAGTCTAACTTTTGAGTAGTGCACTACTCGGGAGAGACTATAAATATCTTTTCCCGCTGACATGATGCGGAGGAGTCTAACTTTCGAGTGGGACGCCACTCGGAAAAGACTATAAACCCCCTTTCCAACTGACATGATGCTAAAGAGTTCCATATACGAGTAGCATCCTACTCGGCAAGACTATAAACACATATTCCGACTGACATGAAGTCGAAGAGTCCTACATACGAGTAGTTCCTTACTCGGTAAGACTATAAAGTTTATTCCGTTGATATGATACCGAAGAGTCTCATATACCAGTAGTAATCTACTCGAGAAAGACTTCCAGGTTAAAGATCTTTGACTTTATGTTTAATTGTCTTCACAATTAAGCACAAAGTCGGGGGTTACACCTAATAGGTGCGCCTATTCGGCGCACACTATTCATATATCTCCATGAAGCCCTTCATAGACTCGGTGCCAGCTGACATGAAGCAGGACTCGGGAAGAGGACTTACTCAGACAAAGAGTACTCGGGAGCATCACACTCGGGCGATCTTCACCGTGGAAGATGAGCACTCGGCATTAGCTGTGACTCAACTATGAAGGTCTCAGGGGCTACTGTGGAGGCCATGTGCCCCGGGTACCTCATTACCAGCATATGGGCCACTCGGATAGAGGGTGGGCCAAACTATGCAGTTAGATATAAGATAGCACCCAGCAGATTTTTACCTTGTATAATAAGGAAATACAGCCTTAGTCGGATAGGTTTCTATCTCTAAGAAGGATATCCCTTGGCCGTATCCGGTTGGGATCCTTATCATGTACCCCTGTCTCCTAGTATATAAAGGGAGGCAGGGCGCCCCTCAGGGCAGGAAACAAGATCATCGATCATCAAACACCTCAGAGGAATAACACCTCAACTGGACGTAGGGTATTACCTCACATCGAGGGCCTGAACCAGTATAAATATTCTCTGTGTTCCTCTGCAATCCACCGAATTCACCTTCACCGAGTAGCCCTATAGTTTTATTGCCGGTGCAGAGCATCGACAGCTGGCGTTTTTCTAACGTCACCTACTGGAAAAATTGAAATATGTCCTCCAGATTCACTTTCTAGCATCCCACAATGGCACCGAGTACGAAACACTCATCCATAGGCTCCGCATCGCCATATCACTCGGCATCTGCCGATTGGTAGTACATGGGGATTCTCAACTCGGGGTCAACCAGGTCATGAAAGACTAGACGTGTCTAAACTACAACATGGCGGCATATTGTCAGGAAGTATGAAAGCTGGAAAAACACGTTCGATGGACTGGAGATCACATATGTGCTACGCCAATATAATGAAGCTGCAGATGAGTTAGCCAACATGGGATCCAAACGAGAAGTGGTCCTGACTGGAATCTTTGTCGAGCAACTATTGGAGCCGTCGGTCAAGAAAAAATAGTACTCGAGCAGTCGGGGGCTGAACTTACCCTGGCAACAAATGAAGTACTAATCATCTCTCAAGATTGGCGGACTCCAATCATCAGGTTCCTCCTGGAAGACGAGCTCCTAGAAGATTGCAACAAGGCCGAGCGGATCAAACATCGAAGCAAAAGTTTCCTCATAGTCGGTGAGGACTTTTATCGAAGAAGCACATCCGGAGTCCTCATGCGTTACGTCACTCCTGAGGAGGGCAAGTAGATACTGCAGTCCATTCACTCGGGTATCTGTGGCAACCACGCTGCATCAAGGACATTAGTCAGAAAGGCTTACAAACAAGGTTTCTTCTGGCCGACTACGGTTACAGACGCTAAAGACATAGTTCGGACATGCGAGGGATGCAAGTTCTTCACCCGGCAACACATCTTCCAGCTCAAGAACTGCAAACAATACCAATCTCTTGTCCTTTTGCAGTATAGGGCTTGACATGGTTGGGCCGTTCAAAAAAACACCAGGAGGGTTCACACACTTATTCGTTGCAGTGGACAAATTCACAAAGTGGATCGAGGCAAAACCCGTTGCTACCATAACAACGGTAAGGGTAAAAGACTACATCATGAGTACTATATACCGATTTGGAGTTCCCAACCGCATTACAACAGACAATGGCACTCAGTTCACCGGCGACGTTTTCCAAGTTTTCATTGACGACTTCGGCATCAAGATCTGTTATGCTTCTGTGGCACACCCACGAAATAAGGGGCAAGTTGAGCATGCCAATGACATGGTTTTACAAGGTATCAAGACTAGGGTGTTCGACCGACTACAACCATATGCAGGGCGATGGGTGCAAGAGCTTCCATCTGTTCTCTGGTCTTTAAGAACCACGGTTAGTCAGGCAACAGGGCAATCCCCTTTCTTCCTAGTATATGGTGCTGAGGTTGTGTTACCAACCGAGTTGGAGTTCGGCTCACCACAAGCCCAGGCCCACTTAGATGCAAAATCAACTAAAGACCGACTGGTCGAACTAGATCAGTTGGAGGAAGCAATGGACATCGCAACCATTCAGTCGGCAAGGTATCTTCAAGGTCTGCGTCGTTATCATAGTAGGAATGTTCGTGGCCACGCCTTTTTGGTGGGAGATCTTGTCTTGAGAAAAATTCAAACCACCAAAGACAGGCATAAATTATCTCCCTTTTGGGAGGGGCCGTTCATTATCGCTGAGGTGACATGTCTGGGCACCTACCAATTGAAGACAGAAGACGGCATCCTAATCAACAACTCACGGAACATAGAACAGCTACATCCTTTCTATACCTGAGTTTTGTACTCCTTTTATACATATAAATAATGTTAGTTACTCTGACTCACTACATCGCTTGTTCCAACCAAGTAGTGAGTCGGGGGCTACATGTTAATGCATGCCTGTTGTTGTTAATAAAGTTTGAGCTTGTTTTGTCTGAGTCATGAAGCTTTACAACAACTACGTTAGGTTTTCCCAAGTATAATCCTGAGAGGTCAACGATTTTTATTAAGTTAATCTCAATTCACTCAGCCTAAACTATCTAGTCGGGTGAAGCTAATAATGGCTCAGAAGCAATAAGTACTCGGCAATACTTAATGACAAACAGCAAAAATATTTACAATATTCACATATTGTTTTTGGTGAACACCAATTACATAAATGTTTTTGTCTACATCGACAGGTCCTTGGCTATAGCTTCTGTAGTTGCCCTAACCTGGCTGATCAGCTTCAAGCCCTGCTCGGAGTAGTCCCTTCGACAAAGCCTTCACCAACAGCCTCAATATCTACCCGGGGGTAGAAAGACTTGGTCATGGCCAAGGCCTGGGCAATCCCGATGGCGACACGCTCATCCAAGTACTTCTTTAAGATCTCTGGAGCTTCCTCGAGGCATTCCGTTACTTGAGCAATCGAGCTGGAGTTGGATCCAGCCTGGTGTGGCTGCATGATGTCAAGCAAGGTCTTCGCGGAGTCAACAATGATCTGCCACGATTCCTTTATGACCTTTATCTCCTCTGCAAAAGTGTCGAATTGGATCTGCAAGTTGGCCTTAGAAGCTGTTTACACATAGACAAGAACATCAGCAAACCAAGACACATGACTGGGTCGAGCATGCAGTCTGACGAGTGACTTACTCGCATAGTCGACGTCCACTTTTGACTTACCCTTCTCGAGCTCTTTATTCCTTCTTCAGGCTTTCGATCTCTTGGGACTGGGCACTGAGATTGGACTCGAGTGCTATAGCAAGAAGACATTCAAGACTTAATAATGCTGGAAGATTTACTCAAGTTCACTCGGGTAAAAGGGATTTTTACTTCTGATTGTCCCAACCTGGGCCCAGTTTTCATCCCTAAGCTTATCCACCGACCCTCTCAGCCACTTCTCCCTCTCCATGTTGGATCTCTCTAGGTTTTCCTTGGCGGTCTAGAGTTGTTGGAGCTGAGTAAGCTGAGGGGCAAATTTGGTCAGGACATTGCCCATCTTCTTTGACCGATCGACCATCTTCTACTCAAGAAGTATCAAAGTCAAGCAAAACAAACAACAAGGATGCAAAGCTCTGGGGAATCGACAATCAGCAGACACCACAAGAGTAACCATGTACCTGGATACCCCTCGACATAGTGATGGCGGCGTACATCAGATTCACCCTTTCTCTCTCTGCCACTTGCTCGTCGTGCTCGAAGCTTTCAACTGCCCCCTCTAGAGGAACCCAGTAAAATGTCTGGGGAAAGACTGGCGGGGAAGCCTCAAGCCGGGAGAGATTGCCTTCATCAGAAGAAGACAACAGCGGAGGTGATGGAGTCCTGGGCCTTGGCTCAATTGGCGGCATGGCCTCCTAGACGGGCTCAGGGACTGGGGCTTCAATCGCAACGTTGTGGTTGGCTGGCACTTGTGGCTCGGCTGATAGGATCACTTCGGCTTCAGGGGCTAGGGTGATCTCCATCTCGACCTGCGGCATAGCTATTTCGAGCTCAGCTGGGGCAGGATCTGCCACGGTGGTTGGTGGCGCCGCTCCCTTGGGATCAGCATCACTCGACTTCCTGCAGAAAACATACAACCTTCAAGATATTGCAAGAATGTTCAAGTCTCTTTGAAGATTGAAGACTTTCATACCTCTTGGAAGTTTTAAATTTCCACCCATTTGCGCTAGGGGCGTAGGAGGTCGACGAGGTGCTGGACAGCCTGCTCAGCGGCGGAGAACTGCCAGCTGTTGGGCTTATCAGCGCAGCGGTCGGTAAAGGTGAGATTGGCCCAGTCGGTGCTGTGCCAGACGCGGCCGACTGGGGAGTGGCGGCACTCGGTGGTGTTGTCCTAGGGCTGAAAGGCCTGGGGGTGGTACTGCTAGTGTCCCTAATCCTCAGGCTCCCAGGGGCCTTACTCGGCACATCTTTCTTTTTGTCCTGGTCAGTTGCTGGTCTTTTCCTAGCCCTCTTGGGGCTGGGTTGGGCGGCAGAAGGGCTGGCTGGGTGTTTCCTGAATCCCACGGCTGACTGATCTTGGGAATCAGAGTCAAATTCTTCACAGTCTTGCAGATATTTGGATATTATCTATTACACACCGCAGGGCTGGACAACCTTCATGGCATTCATCACAGATGGATATCAAATTCACAGCAACATAGCAAGTTACCTTTGGCCGGGGCCTGCCTTTGCAGTAGGGCTTGGGGGCTCATTCCTCGTCTTCGGTCTCCACAACTCCATTGACAAAGAAGCCCAACAAAGTGTCAGTGACCTTGTTGTTGTCAACGAAGTCGGGATATTCCCAGCTCGAATCGTTTTTGCCCTGGTAGTCGAATCCAAAATGGCTCCTAGCCTTTAGTGGTCGGGTTCGGCGATTCAGAAAGCACCTTGCCACCCAGGGACCAGTCAACCCTTTCCCCTTCAGCAGATCGATCTTCTCCAGCAGCTGGTAGACCTGTCGCATTTCCTCCTATGGTGGCACAAAGGACCAGCTCTCCCGAACAGTTGGAGGATTGCCTGTGAAAGGGGGGAGAGAGGGTTCTAGATTCAAGCAGTAGAACCACTCTCGGTGTCACCCCTTGAGAAAAGTTTTTAGGGGGACATTGAGATAGGCCCTCTTCATCTCATTCCTGAGCTGAAGGCCTGTCCCCCCGATGGTTTGGATTTTGAATTTGGATGGCTAGGGCTTAATGTGGAAGGGGTATCTGAAGAGATTGAAATGGAGCTTAACCCCTAGAAAAGCTTCACAAAGTGTGGCAAAGATAGAAATTTGAAGAATGGAGTTGGGATTAAGATTCACCAGTTTGATTTGGTACAAAGCAAGGAAGCAGCAGAAAAAATCCGAGGATGGAAGAGCCAAACAGCAATCAAAGAACGAAGTAAAAACCACGGTTTCACCCGGGTTTGGAGCGGGGACGGACTCACCCTCGGCTGGACGCCAATTGATGATCTCTTGCTGTTGAAGAATCATTCTTTTCTCCAAAATCTGTAGCTTCACCGTGCCGTAGTCCAACACCGGCCAAACTCCAAAAGACATATCGGGGATCTCGAAGGGGGCCCTCGGCATTGCTGGAGAAGAGGAATCGGGTGGAGAAGCTCTAGGGCACTGGGAACCAACACTGGGAGGTGGATCTTAGTTGGTCTCAAGCTAGGAGCGTGAGTAGCAGTGAACCCTAGCGAGGCGGAGGCGTGAAATTTGGGTGCGGTTTCGGGAAGACAAAGGGATTCGGTGGATTGGGGGGAGAAAGAGGAACTTTTTCTCTCTCCCGCTGCTTTATAAGGCCTGCGTCGGGTTAGTGGGCTTGGGCCAACTAGCTCTGTAATGGGCTGTAAGATATGAGTTTCTAAATAACATATCCTATTGGGCCAACAGCTGGCTGTGTTAAAATCACAATACATATGCTATTTTACAGAAACAGATCAGAATAATCAGATATGCTTTATGTTAAGCCTAATTGATGGACACATGTGTTTAGATATCTGAATTATTTGACAGGTATTGAGGATATATCCTTATAAGGATCAATGGCTGGTCTCCATTAAAATTAGGGATGCATGTATCTCTCAAGTACACCTCACCACATATTGGGTAAAAATCCATGAAGTGGTACTTGGCTTACATGCTTAGCCAAAATTGCCTTGAGCAAAAATATTTGCAGCTGGTATGATACTGAAGAGTCTAATTTCTGATAAATATATCACACGAGAAAGACTTAAAGGTTAAAGATTTTTGACTTTATGTTTAATTGTCTCACAATTAAGCACAAAGTTAGGGGCTACACCTAATAGGTGCGCCTATTCGGCACACATTATTCATATGTTTCTATGAAGCCCTTCATAGCCTCATTGCCAGCTGATATAAAGCAGGACTTGGAGAAGAGGTACTTGGACAATGGGTACTCGAGAGCAAGGCACTCGGAAAATCTTCACCAAGGAGGATGACCACTCGGCACCAGCTGTGACTTAACTATGAAGGTCTCAGGGGCTACTATGGAGGCCATGGGTCCCAGGTACCTCATGAGGAGCTTTTTAGCCACTCGGACAGAAGATAGGCCCAATCCTATAATTAGGGATGCAACAGGACTCAGTGAATATTATCTTGTATGATAAGAAAAGGATATAGTCCTAGTCGGGTACGTTGTATTCCTAGAAGGAAATCCCTTGATCAAGTCCGACTGATATTCCTACCTTATAACCTTGCCTCCTCGGTATATAAGGGGAGGTGAGGAGCTGTGACATCCTGGCCCAATTAGAATCTGGCCTATGTGGCCCATGAGTGCTGTGTGCACTTGTAGTACCACCTTGCTAGTTGAGCAAGAGTTGAACCAACTTATAAGGCCTTGTCCCTCCAACCATAGCACTTTCGGGTTAACCCTTTTACACGAAGCGAGGACGAAAGTGTAAGTGGGGTGCTATGTGTAAGTGGACCCGCTCGTCGGATGGGCTGGGCTGCGCGGTTCTGGAGGGCAGGCTGTTACAAATGGTATCAGAGCTGACCCTCGCGGTTGCGCGTACAGGTCAGTGTGCGGGCATATGGCGCATGACGCATGTGGGCTCTGTGTGAGGCACATGGCGCCGACACTGGACGTACGGACGTACGCTAAGAGGGGGTGCGTTCCTGGACATTTGCCTATATGCCTATGTGGCTATGCGGGTAAGTTGGACTGGCGGGGACGTCAGGTCTTTTGAGGGGGGGGTGTGTGTGTTGACGCCGAAAACCGCCGGGTGTGCCAAAAAGCTTGCTGACGATCTGGTTCGACGCCTAGAGACACGCGAAGGCCTAGGAGATCTGCTTAGCTCCAGTGCAGGTCCTAAAGTCTTGAGGTTCGCGGGCGTGCCAGTCAATTTGACCCAGCAATTGACAAGGAGATAAAACAAATCAGATCGCCGCTCCAATCGGCCGATAAGCTGATACAGTCTTCCTCCAGCCGATGGCGCCAATAGTACTCGTAAATCGGCTGCGCCTGTACTCGGGCCCTTGTCTTCGTGCGTGCTTGTGCCCGGGTACTAGTTGTCCGTGTCCGCGCCCGGGTAGTCGTCCTGTTGCCCGCGCCCAGGACCTCGTGCCCGCGCCCGGATCTTTGTGCCCGCGCCCGGGTCTTCGTGCCCGTGCCCGGGTACTTGTCTGCTTGTTCGATCGGCCGATACTCCTAGCCGATAGCCGATAGCATCTGTGTATCGGCCGTGCCCGGGCTCTTCCTCGTGCCCGCGCCCGGGTACTTGCTCGTGGTCGTGTCCGGGGAGAAGCAAGGAGGAATGACGATTGCCGATAGAACACCTGTACATCGGCCGGAAGCCGATGATGATTTAAGCAAGTAATATACCAGCCGACTGCCAAATAAAACAGTAGGACATCGGCTAGAAGCCGATGGTAAAACAGATAGGCAGAAATAAAAGACAATGCAGTCGGTTGCCTAGTAACAGATAACCTATCGGCTAAGCACTCCGATAGAACATCGCATAAACACCTATCGACTCGACAAGGATAAGATTATTACTATCAGTCTAGTAGATCGGACCGAACCGTTGCAGCACAGACCAATAATGATAACAGAACCTCAATGGGCCGATAGATCTAATGCAATCGTGATGTATAAGATAATTTACTGGCTATACATTCCGATAAGACACTTGCACAGAAGCCATCGGCCTAGCAGGAATAGCTTATCGCTCAGTTTAGTAGGTCGGACCCAACCGATGCAGCACAAACTGATGATAAACTATCCCCAGTAAACCGATAAAAACTATGCACGCGTGATGTGGTATACCTGATCGGCCTAAGAGATCGAACCGAACCGATGCAGCCGTAGACAGGGCAGATACACCTGGGTAAGGGGTGACGAGTCTTACCCTCTCGTAGGAGTTCGGACCTAACCGATGCAGCCCCGCTCGAGAAGCAAGAACCCGTTGAAAGGGTGGCGATGCGCCGAAGTTTATTGATCTATGTGGATAATTTACAAGGTGCCTGGGCGTACGTATTTATACCCCGAGTTACATGAGTCCTTATAGGACACGGAACAGGACTTTCCTAACTAGAAAAGGAAAACTAACAGACCTGATCGGACAAGAGATCAGGTTTCCTAAAAGATAAAACTATCTAATAGATAAGATAAATAACTGCCATAACGTGGTCTTCACGATTCCTTCTCAAATCCGGTTTCTTCTGGATTAATTTCCTCCGGTTGATATAGCTTCTATCTTTACCAAATCTGATATGAGCCGTGCCAAATTTTGGCGTTAACACATGCCCCCCAATTTTGGAGTTTGTTATCAAACTTCGAAATTCTTCTTCTGTTTGGGCCTCAATATTCCTTTCTGGCCTCTTGAAATCGGCTTTCATGAGCCGATATTTTTTGTACTAGGTGTGCTAGGCTCTCGAAGTCTTCTGATGAAAATCTTTCCTTGATCGGAGCCACCAAACCTTGGAATGCTAACTCGGCCAACTGTGCATCATCCAGACTTAAACTATAACATCGGTTTCTAACATCACGAAACCGCTGGATATACCCTGAGACTGATTCCTCCGGCTTCTGTATTACTGATGTTAAGTCTATCAAACTCATCTCCTGACTTCCCATAAAGAAATACTTGTGGAATTGCTTTTCCAGATCGGCCCAACCTCGAACTGAGTTAGGTGGCAATGAAGAAAACCATGTAAAGGCCGATCCGGATAATGATAACGGGAAGAGTCTAACTCTCAAAGCTTCTACAGCCGATGCCTCTCCATATTGAGCCAAGAATCGGCTGACATGTTCCACTGTAGATACATCATCTTGCCCTGAGAATTTGGAGAAGTCTGGTACTCTGTATCGGCGTGGCAACGGAACTCTATCAAACCAATCTGGATATGGATGCCGATACATAAATGTTTCCTCCTTCGGTCTTAAACCGAATTGTTCTCTCATCACCTCTGTGATTCTTGCTGTCAAATCTTCTTCTCTTGGATTTTCGATGTGATAATGCAGAGGCGGAGTTGGTAGCCGATTCTGCCTCTGATATTCTCTCTGATAATTATACTCAGGGACAGCTCCTGGATAACTCTGTTGATGCCCCCCATAGTACGCAGTTTGATATCCTTGAGGAATCCCATCTTGTTGCCCCACAGGCATTTGAATCGGCTCCACTGCCTTCTTGATCAAGTTCTGTAATGTGTTCACCAATATCCCAGATTGATCGATCAATGCATGATGAACTGTCTCATTAATCATGTCTTGAAGTTGCTTCTATGAACTTGCAGGTGATGTATGGCTCGATTCATCAATCAAAACAGGCTTTGGAAATTGCGACTTCTGAGTCGGCCCTTGATCTGTCATACCGAAGGATTCTAGACAAAGCTTCCGAAAATCATCGATGTTCTGCTCCACTTGTTGTCTCTGTTCTTCGGTCAAGTCTTCCATTGTAACTGGGATTGTATCATCTTTGCTGACCTCTTTTCCAGCCATGTCGAAGTTCTGTGTCCCACCAGGCGTGCCAAAAACATGTTGACGCCGAAAACCGCCGGGTGTGCCAAAAAGCTTGCTGACGATCTGGTTCGACGCCTAGAGACACGCGAAGGCCTGGGAGATCTGCTTAGCTCCAGTGCAGGTCCTAAAGTCTTGAGGTTCGCGGGCGTGCCAGTCAATTTGACCCAGCAATTGACAAGGAGATAAAACAAATCAGATCACTGCACCAATCGGCCGATAAGCTGATACAGTCTTCCTCCAGCCGATGGCGCCAATAGTACTTGTAAATCGGCTGCGCCTGTACTCGGGCCCTTGTCTTCGCGCGTGGTTGTGCCCGGGTACTAGTTGTCCGTGTCCGCGCCCGGGTAGTCGTCCTGTTGCCCGCGCCCGGGACCTCGTGCCCACGCCTGGATCTTTGTGCCCGCGCCCAGGTCTTCGTGCCCGTGCCCGTGCCCGTGCCCAGGTACTTGTCTGCTTGTTCGATCAGCCGATACTCCTAGCCGATAGCCGATAGCATCTGTGTATCGGCCGTGCCCGGGCTCTTCCTCGTGCCCGTGCCCGGGTACTTGCTCATGGTCGTGTCCGGGGAGAAGCAAGGAGGAATGACGATTGCCGATAGAACACCTGTACATCGGCCGGAAGCCGATGATGATTTAAGCAAGTAATATACCAGCCGATTGCCAAATAAAACAGTAGGACATCGGCTAGAAGCCGATGGTAAAACAGATAGGCAGAAATAAAAGACAATGCAGTCGGTTGCCCAGTAACAGATAACCTATCGGCTAAGCACTCTGATAGAACATCGCATAAACACCTATCGACTCGACAAGGATAAGATTATTACTATCAGTCTAGTAGATCGGACCGAACCGTTGCAGCACAGACCAATAATGATAACAGAACCTCAATGGGCCGATAGATCTAATGCAATCGTGATGTATAAGATAATTTACCGGCTATACATTCCGATAAGACACTTGCACAGAAACCATCGGCCTAGCAGGAATAGCTTATCGCTCAGTTTAGTAGGTCGGACCCAACCGATGCAGCACAAACTGATGATAAACTATCCCCAGTAAACCGATAAAAACTATGTACGCGTGATGTGGTATACCTGATCGGCCTAAGAGATCGAACCGAACCGATGCAGCCGTAGACAGGGCAGATACACCTGGGTAAGGGGTGACGAGTCTTACCCTCTCGCAGGAGTTCGGACCTAACCGATGCAGCCCCGCTCGAGAAGCAAGAACCCGTCGAAAGGGTGGCGATGCGCCGAAGTTTATTGATCTATGTGGATAATTTACAAGGTGCCCGGGCGTACGTATTTATACCCCGAGTTACATGAGTCCTTATAGGACACGGAACAGGACTTTCCTAACTAGAAAAGGAAAACTAACAGACCTGATCGGACAAGAGATCAGGTTTCCTAAAAGATAAAACTATCTAATAGATAAGATAAATAACTGCCATAACGTGGTCTTCACGATTCCTTCTCAAATCCGGTTTCTTCTAGATTAATTTCCTCCGGTTGATATAGCTTCTATCTTTACCGAATCTGATATGAGCCGTGCCAAATTTTGGCGTTCACAGTGTGACATCCTAGCCTAATTAGAATCTGGCCTATGTGGCCCATGAGTGCTATGTGCACTTGATTAGTACCACCTTACTAGTTGAGCAAGAGTTGAACCAACTTATAAGGCCTTGTCCCTCCAACCATAGCATTTTCGGGTTAACCCTTTTACATGAAGTGAGGACGAAAGTGTAAGTGGGGTGCTATGTGTAAGTGGGTCCGCCCATCGGATGGGCTGGGCTACGCGGTTCTGGAGGGCAGGCTGTTACAGGAGCCCTCTAGGGCAAGAGAAGAACATCATACACAATCTCACCAGAGAAACCTCAAAGGTAATATACAACAACTGAAAGTAGGGTATTACCTCACCTCGAGGGCCTGAACCAAGATAAATTGTTTCGTGTTCCTTTAGGTGTCACGAGTAGCCCCATATTATTATTACCGATATAAAACATTGACAAGAACTTGCACCTGGCACAACCCCAATATCCCAGAAACCCTATAGGATGGCTGCTAATAAACTGGCCGAACTCAAGAGGCACATAGAAGAATTAGAAGCAAATGGTTTTGTGCGACCCAGCACGTCGCCTTGGGGAGCTCAAGTGCTCCTAGTCAAGAAGAAGGATAAAATCAAAAGAATGTGTGTAGATTATCGAGGTCTAAATGAAGCAACAATCAAGAATAAGTATCCGGACCATTTCCTGATGGTGTGGAGTTAGTGCCTTTGTGGCTTAGCTACGTATTATCAATACGGACCGTTTCCTTTGGGAAATCCATCTGTACATCTTAAAGTACGACCATACGGGTATTATAGGATACCATTGGTTAAGTAATTGGTTAGCTCATGGGAATCTTGGTTGTCAATGGTTGTGGAACACTGGGGATGAGGAGATTGGTGGACAAACATGTTGATAAACCTGGTTTTACCACCTCTATAGTGGCACGTTATCAATGATAGATGTAGCGTCACCGGTGTTCCTGAGTGGATGAAGGCATGGACTTGCCTGATACTTGGTCGTGGGACTCGACCTAACCATGTGGCATGAGAACTGCATGGGTTAGCTTTGGAAAGGCCTTGTAGTGAGCCCTCCCTTACCAACCGTATTTGATCGGCACGTGTTGTGTATTGGAGTCAACTCACGGTGTGTGGGTAAAGCATACAACCTCTGCAGAGATTAATCGAACTGTTCGAATAGCCGTGCCCATGATCATGGGCGAATATGAGGTGTTTCTCATAGCGTAGTTTTGATTGCAAAATGTTTAAAAAGGATGTTTGATGGACAAGGAACAGTTTCTAAAGTCAGCCTGTGTGGCCGATGGCTAACCTACGTGATTAGGAACGGGTCTGTGTGACCTAGAGTGTCTTGTGGCACCATGGTGTGGCTAGTGCCGAGAAGGTCTTAAGTTGGGCTGAGAGGGCTTGTTAACTATGAGAAATAGTTAAATGGTGATATTTGGATAACGGTTCAAGTGCTGAGAAAGTGAAAGGAAAATTATAGAGGAAACAGAAGAAATGTTGTTATCATACAAGCAACTTGTGAAGTGGACTGAGGCGCCAGCCTATGTCTGGCAACTAAAATTTGTCTCACTAGGGTTTTGCAAAAAAACTTGTCATTTATTTAAAAGGTTACTTTCGCAATTAAACCCTTAGCCTCCTATGATGAGCCAAACATGTCATCCTTTTCCTAGGCTTGCTGAGTACGTTTGTACTTACTCTTGCTATATATATATATATATATATATATATATATATATATATATATATAGTATGGAGAAGACGATGTCGACCCAACCATTGAGGAGTTTCTCCAGGTGCCAGCCGAGTATGAAAACTTCTAGAGTTTCGCCCCTAGTTCCTAAACCGTTCTAGTGATTTGGTTAGTTGCCTAGGTGCTCAGTCACCTGGTGCCTTTTGCTTTGTTGCTTCCACCTTGCCACTATGTTGCATGAACTCTATGTGTTTGTGTTGTCCACCTATGGGCCTGTTCATGATGGCAACATATGTAAAGACTATTCCCAGTGATGTAATAATTTTTTATTTAAGTCTGCAATCATCCACTATTATTTCTGTGTGTACCAGCTTGTGTATCCTGGGACTCGTACGTATTCCACAGGAAATAATAACTCTCGGCCTTTGCTAGCTTGTCTCTCTGGTTGGCAAGATTTGGGCGTCACATCTAGGGTTGCCCTTACCGCGGTAACCGCCAAAAACTGTACAAATTTTATCTCTAAATATTTGAATTCAAAATTTTTAAATCTCACGGTAAGATCGTGGTTACCATATTTAGCTCACGGTTACCATGTTGAAGCTAAAAAGGAAAAATTGCAGAAAAAATTGTAAAACATAGTTAAAATTCTAGAAAATTTTAGAAAATTCAGGAAAAAATTGTGGATATCTCTAGAAAAATAATGTAATATTGCATAATTTTTTAGCATAACCCTTGCTACAGTTTTTACACTTAAACAAAGTAGAAATTATATAACAACTCATCTCTTATTTTTTTTAATTTCGATGGAGCTCCAAAATATGAATTAAACTTCATCATTTTCACAAACATTCTTACCATAGTGATCCACAATTCAAGTACTACTTGCTAGATTTTTTTAGATTTTTTATTTTTTTGAAAATTTAAATTTGGATGAATTTTGGGCAAACCATACCGCCGGTTATCCCTACCGTACCCCTGCGGTATGCGTGGTAACCGGCGGTATGAGAAACACTGTTCACATCATCAATAGCCAACCTAATAGCCCATTCATATAAGCCAACCTAATAGCCCACTCATATAATAGTTAGTTAGAAATACATATTGTAAAGTTACTACCTGCCCCACCCTATTCTCTCACAACATTTCTTGCAGCCCTTGCTACAATTGACTACAGATCTACAACCCTCTTCTCTTCTCTTCTCTCCCATCTCCTCTTTCTTCCAACTCATCACAAATATAATGTGGCAAGTTGTATATATGGCCTGCTTACATCACCTTATTGTACCTGCTCCATGATGTGAGTAATATGATTAAACCCAAACCTCCATACTTCTAAAGGCATGAACAGTGATGTAAATGGCCATATGAAATTTTCGCATCAGATTCAGATAATATCTTCTATAGTGGTTTGTCTATCAGTTATTTGTAATAGATTTAGGTAATTGATATTTTTATTTTCTAAATAGTAGTATTTAAAATGGTACATATGACATAATAAGTTATATATTAGACCATCTAATGGCCAAGAAATGGCTTGAAGTCTCTTTTTTTTTTACCTTCACCTCTCCAAATATACTACTTCCTCCGTTCTATAATATAAGCATTTCTAGATACATAGTATTAAATACGCTAGCCCTCCATGCCGAAATACAAGTATTTCTGGATACGTACTATTTTGGAACGAGGGAATATATGGTATTCTTTCCTAGATATTGGCGTCACACAATTGGTTATCCTGCTATACCCAATTACCAGTGCTACACATATTGAGAGTTTCCGTTCCCAAATGGTTCATGGACCTAAAGTCAAAGGTAAGATCAAATTCTTGGGAAGCAAGTTGTTTCATTTAAACACCCTTGTACAAGGTATAGCAGAAGGCAGTGGCCAATTCTCTGCCTTGATCAACAAGTCCTTCTGCCATATCAGTCAACTACAGCTGCATTACAAAATCTCCTCAGGAGGATTAGAGCGACCAGCTTCTGAGATGACAATCGCTTCTTAAACTACGTACTGGCATGCATAAACACTCCTGAAGCTAGCTAGTCTGATCTATATTCCAATAGCTGCAATACGGGAATTACTACCACAAGAGAAGAACAAGGGCATACAAAATAGTTCCGATAGGATATTTTGGTGGAGAATCCGAACTTCGGGAAACAAATCGTTTGTCTCCACCTATTCTTGCTGGTTTATATACCGTATTTATGTGTTGTGCTTGTGCTAATTATGCTTGTGGCTAGTTTATGTTCATGCACTTTCGGTTCTTGTGTTGACCGGAACCTCCGGTAACTTAGACCACAAGTTTCATTGAGTACTAATCTGCTGTGAAGTTTTGTAAATTTTAGGAATCACCTATTCAAAGCCCCCTAGGCAACATCAAGTTCCTTTCAAAACTTGAAATAACTTGTAATATGTAACGGAGGTAGGTTTTAGTGATTACCGAATCATGCCAATTTTAGGTTTTATATCCATCATTGAGGTCTATCTGTGATTGAGAATTTTGGCGCACAATGATTGCAACATCTCAGCCAGATTATTATGAAAATTCAAGCAACACACTAAATAATGTATATGCCTGGTATGGCAGTAACTATTCTAGCTATTTAATTTTGTTCACATGCTTCATGCTAGATGTTGATAGAGGAACAAATGCTTCAATTATTTTGCCATCGCAAATTAATTTCTGATTGTGTACTTCATTCTAGATGTCAAGAAAGGAATAAATCCTTTAATTATTTTCCCATCAAAATTAATCTATGTTCATGTGCTAGACTTATGCTAGATGTCTACATAGGAACATTTTTTAAATTATTTTGAGAAATTGTATGTTTTGCCATGGAGGAGCAATCAGTTTTACGATTTGGCATCGGCAAATGTGAGCTTTTTTTCTTCCCTTTTTACTCTCACCATCAGTGTACTGCTAGTTGACCTTTGTTAACACCATACAAAAAGTCTATTTTACTCTTAAAAGTGCAATATCAGTCTAGCGAGTATTTCATATATTCTAGGAGTAAAATGGACTTTTGCATGGGGTTAATGGAGGTCAACTGACGGTGATTACAAAAAAGGAAGAAAAACTCTAGCATTTTGTAGAACTTATGATCATCGATGGCAATTCGTAAAACTGATCACTTGTTAATGACAGCACATAGAATTTCCATTTTTGTTTGCCATCACAAATTATTTTCTGTTCATGTGCTCTATGCCAAATATCCATGTAGGAACAAATTTCGTCTCTTTGAGCGTATTTTAGGTCGTGAGCTTGTGGGCATGTGTGGGGTGTACATGTGGAGTGATGAGTGTGCGTGTGCACAAGATCCTATTTAGATCGGATGATAGATACAAAGGCCTTTTGCCTGGACCGGTGCTCGTCTGCATCCAAATCTTAACACTATTCGCTCGAATGACCATGCTGCTGGCGATGCCCAATATTTGATACTCCCGTTGCAACAGGAAAACCAATAATGTTGGCAGATCGCATGTCATGATGTAGCCGCTATGCCATTCGGTGCCAGCCTGCCCCAACTCAGTTGCCTTAGTGGCATTGGCAAGCTAAATGGATGGAAAGTTCTGTTTTCACTGCTGGCAAAAAAAAGTTACATTCTGAGAAATGCTGCTCAACCCTGAGAACATTGCCAACTGTAGGTCATTGCTTGGGGGGAATGAGGGGTCTTCCACTCGAAGTACTTGCATATCAACATGGACGAATAACTGACTTTAGCAGAGATCCTCACCATACGCAGTTTGCATTTTTGTTGTATTCACCACAGGTTGGTTAGTCGGAGATTCAGAACTCTGACGCGGTCATTGAGAGAATGGTACCATTTTGAATGCTAGCTTACCCACACATACCCAACTTGTAATTAAAATAGTTCAAACCAGTTGACTACAGTAATATAGTAGAAAATGAAAGTGCATCTAGACCACCTAGTGGGTTTTAGATGATGAATGATAAAATAATTAAGGGACTAATGATTTAATTGAGAAAAAAGAAAAGATATTAGTCCCAATGGTGAATTCCTACAAACTAGTGTAAGGCGGCTAAATGACTCAAGGAGGGTGATTTTATTATTTTTCTTTTGAAATTGAGTCATAAGGAAAGTTGTACTATGAGGAGGGGCACATGTTGTTGGTCCGGGGTACCTCCAAGTGCTAAAAATGTATCTTTGATATTTAGAGAGAGACATCGTGCACAACACTCACATAGAAAAATGGGCTAAGTGTTGAAGTGGGAGCAGAAGTTCCGGTAGTGATAACCAGTAGTTCCGGTCCACCTTCTCTGTCTAGCCAAGAGGCCTCTATGGAAATTCAGGTCAAGGCCCTCAAGTAGACAGAGAGGGCTGACCGCAAGTTCTAGTCCACCTTCTTGGGATAAGCCAAGTGAGACCAGAGGTTTCGGTCCTCCTAGACTAGAACTCCCAGTGTTCAAATCTATGAGTAACGGCTAGTTTGAAGAGGTGTGAATATTTAAACCCCACCTACCCTACTTTAAGTGGTTGGCTCTTCCTTCTTTCAGACCTACTCCCTTAGCCTATTTCTAGGGTTTCTCTATTCAAACACCATGTATCTAGAGCTACTTATGTGAGTTTGTGTTGCGGTTTGGGATTTGGTGTGATTGTGAGGCTAGGTTTTGACTTGACAACTTGGGGGTCGATGTTAGGCCTTCTTCATCGAGCTTACTACTCTTGGAGGTGTTCTTCCCAGCCAGCTAGGCGTCTCTGTGAGCATCCGATCTTTGTGAACAGCCTAGGCAAGCTTGTAAAGGTTCTACAACATCTCTGCAAGGAAAAGGGGTAAATCGAGTGGATACCATGCTCGATCTTTGTAGTTGCTTGGTGAGGCTTCGGGTCGACAGAGACTCGGCTCTTTGAAGTCCCTCAACAAAAAGTCGGATCGTTGGGATTCGAACATCGGTGAAAAATCGTTGTCTCCACGCTCTCTTTTATTACTTTGTGCATTTTCTTTGCTATCCATGTAGTAGATCTTGCTCTAGCCTTCCTTGCGTGTTCCTACATTTTTACTTACTTTGTTTCTAATTTCACCAGCAAGATATTTCCTACTGTCATGTCCCCTTCGAGGGATTCAATTGCACTGACTGGACATTCCAGTCCGAGTGGAAGTTCCAGCCACTAGACCAGAAGTTCTAGTGAATTTGAATCCATTGCAAAAGTGATTTTCAGGAATGCATATTTGCCCCCGCATTAGGCGATATCAAGATTCTTTCAAAAGAAACTTGCACACAAATAAACATATCCATATAACAAGGCAACACCATAGAACATGCAGTAATACAATACAACCAACCACCTCTTAACCGTCAGGTTGGATAACATCGATCACACATGTAGTGCACATATTTTATTTTGGGGGTATCAACCATAGAAGAGAGCCCCTACTACAGGATCTCTTATTACACTCTCATGTGCACCTACACACACTAGAAACAACATACATAGATTTACTGGGCTGCTTCTTTCACAGTCGGCACCCAGATGATGCTGCCTCTGCCGAGGAAGTGGCAAGCCGTTGTCTCACCTGGCTTCACATGCATAATCTGGAAGAAAGGGTGGTTAGGTTCCCAGTGCGACGTGTTCAGGTGGCATACTGCCAATGCATCAATGGATGGTTGACCAACATCATTGCTGACCAGTGATAGCTGATATGCCCTAATTGGCGTGGCTGTGTGGCAGAAGAACACCTTGTAGGGGTATGTCATGTCATGGCACACTAGGGCACTTTGGGAGTTAGTCACCGGCGTAGCAGAGGCCACAGTGTACCTTACTGATGGTACACCTTCCATTGGAGCTCTAGGGGACAAGGCTCGGACGTCGTTTGTGCCAAGTGAGGAGACAACAAGCTCAAGGAACGACTCAATCGACGTAGCACATCCAGACTTCTCACCATGGACCATGTGTGGGTGCTCACAGAGCTGCAATGTCATTGCTATGTCGTCATCCATGGTGAGCGATGCCGGTGCAAACATGTTGAGGATGTTGGTGAAGTTCTTTGTGGAGAATGGGATGTGCTTCGTAGTATCTCGGTGTAGAAAAATGGGACTTGATCTAGTAGAAAGAATGCGAGTGGTGAGAACTGTTCCAGGTGCTACGTTGTCCTCGAAGAAGAAGAAATCTTCAGCTCCTTTAGGAAAATGAACCTGACCATGTCCGTGACTATGAGTATGCTTCTGCTCTTCTCCTAATCAAAGTGTTGAGGTATAAATAAGTTAATCATAATAAGGTTAAGAATATTCCTGTACAAATTTAGCATGACACAAACCATTGCTATGGTACAACAACATGTATATTTGTCATTCATGTGTGAACTGAAATAAGAAAGAAACTCACCCGTCTTTCGGTCATCTCCATTATTGTCTTTGCCATTGTTGTAGAAGAAAAACTTCCCCAACTTTTGCTCATTTCCATCATTAGTCTCTCCTTTGTTGTAGAAGAAAAACTTCTCTAATTTTTTGTCATCTCTGCCCATCGCTTGGACTTGGTTGTAGAAGAAAAACTTCCCCAACTTCCGATCATCTACCTCATTGGCATGGCCTTGGTTGTAGAAGAAAAACTCCCCTAACTTTTGGTCGTCCCCACCGTAGGCATGGCCTTGGTTATAGAAGAAAAACTTCCCTAATTTTTGGTCATCCTCACCATTAGCCCGGCCTTGGCTGTAGAAGAAAAACTTCCCCAACTTTCGATCATCTCCGCCATTATCCTGCCCTTGGTTGTAGAAGAAAAACTCTCCTAACTTTTGGTCATCTCTGTTGTTGGCCTGGTCTTGGTTGTAGAAGAAAAACTCCCCTAACTTTCGGTCATCTTTGTCGTTGGCCTGGCCTTGGTTGTAGAAGAAAAACTTCCCCAACTTTTGGTCATCTCCGTCGTTGGCCTGACCTTGGTTGTAAAAGAAAAACTTCCCCAACTTTTGGTCATCTTCGTTGTTGGCCTGACCTTGGTTGTAAAAGAAAAACTTTCCCAACCCTCGGTCATCTCCAGTGTTTGCCTGACCTTTGTTGTAGAAGAAAAACTTCCCAAGCTTTCGGTCATCTCCAACGTTGGCTTGGTCTTTGTTGTAGAAGAAAAACTTCCCCAACTTTCTATCATTTCCAACATTGGCCTGGTCTTTATTGTAGAAGAAAAATTTCCCCAACTTTTGGTCATCTACGTCGTTGGCCTGACCTTTGCTGTAGAAGAAAAACTTCCCCAACTCTCGGTCATCTCCAACGTTTTCCTGACCTTTGTTGTAGAAGAAAAACTTCCCCAACTTCCGGTCATCTCCAACATTGGTTTGGTCTTTGTTGTAGAAGAAAAACTTCCCCAACTTTCGGTCATCTCTAGATTTAGCCTGGTCTTTGTTGTAGAAAAAAAACTTCCCCAACTTTCGGTCATCTACACTTATTTCATCTGGAGAAGTTTGTGTAGCATGGATATATTTAGCATTAACAGAGAAGACATTAAAATGTTAATTTATATTAGAATTGAGCTCGTGCATTAACGAGACCTTATGTAGTTTTTATAATATAAATCAAGGTCAAGTGCAATGCAGTTGGAATAGGTGCTATACATTTAGGAAAAATGTCTATGCTATGAAGAATTTCAATCATATGTCATAGAAAAACTTGAAATATGTTTATGTGACATTTTGCTTCAAATACACTTGGAAGGTGGCCCGTGCACTTCCTATTTTCAAGTGTAAGACATAATTTGCTTAGAAGGTGGCCCGTGCATTTTTTTCTCAACAAACCTCTAAAATCTTTCACAGAGTTTTAGCAAGAAGATATATTAAGTTTAAAAGTACATATATGCATTGAGCTAATAATGGGCCATTGCTCAAAACATCTACGGATAGATTTAATTTACTTGTACCATTAAGCCAGCTCACCCCCTTATTGGCTCAAATGACTACGATCGCCAGGCCTGCCGTGCCATGTCAATGATGGCAAAATTAAATAAAACAAATTTCTTAGAATCCTTGCTATCAGAATTTCCTCACGGTGGCACATGATCTTAGTGAGCCCACGTGCAACTGCATCATGTATACAATTCATCCATGCAGCAATATATGTGGCTGGCTAGCTCGTACAAAACATCAGTTTGTTTGCTTGCTTTCTTTGAAAATAAATTTAATTTGAAATTATAATGCAACTATATAAATTTAATTACTATATGTACAGTATTTATAATTTTTGAAGTGCCAACTATAGTCTATTTTTTGTGAGTTAACCTTATTTTGTTGCATGAATTCTAGTTATTAAGAACATATTCTTATCATGTGAATTCTAATATGTAAGTGTAGCATGATTTATATCCCCTGAAATAATACCATGCATATTTAATAGAAATATTTTGGTTTGCATAGTTTGGTTTTCCGGCAATCCAAATCTGTGCTCATTTTCTCCATCTGAATGCTGTAGCACGCAACGAGTCAGCACACTATTACTCACAGTCGCTTGCTACTTCAAATCGCATGTTGTTCACTTGCTGCTTATATTAGTGACATCTTCCACTCCCCCATCGTTTGTCAGTTGTTAATTCCCAGTTAGTACCGTCCTTTCTCTTCACTGCTTAATGGCTCATGATCGTCGGGTGTCAGCTAGCAATTGTGACTCGGTGATCAGACGATAGGCCGATAGGGTTTTGTAGGTAGAACTTATACTTGGGATTAGTGAGGCATAGGAGTCGTACTTAAGGTTAATTATCTTTATATCAGCTATCAACTATGTCCAGATTTATAGCTAGAAATTGGTTTTTTTAATGGAGGATGTACATATTATATTAAAAATGACTTGTACTCCCTCTAATATTCTTCTTCTTAGTATTTAAGGATATCAACATGGTCTCCAAAGAACATGTTTGTTCTTTATATTTTGCTAAATATACATTTGTAAGAAAGATTTAAAATATAACTATATGTGGAAGTATTTTTCATGACAAATCTTATAATGTTATTACATGGTTTTTTATTTTTTTAATGACATTGTAGATCTAATTTAATTATATAAGTTTCTGAGTGATACATATTATGCTACAATCTATATTGTCAAAAAACATTTCTCTTGAATTACTACTTGTTGGAACGTATGCTTATCTGATCTAATCTCAGATAGTCAATGTGATGTATCGAAGCATCGTCATAAATTGTAACTTGACGATCGGTGGATACGAGTTTTGTACACTGATGTATAAAGATAAGTGGGATTGACACCTTAGGTTATCTCCATATATATTGGGCAAGTAGACTATACCTTATATATTATGAGTTTATTGGTTAATCTATCTACATATTCAAGCATCTATATATCTAAGAGACTAAGAACCCTTTCTCCAATGCAAGCATCTCATTCTAGGTGGTTAAATCAATTAACCGTGGCAAGTTCTACACTTAAGCAAATCTACTAATTAAACATCGGTACTTCATCGAGCATGGATGCTCTAGGATTAGCACCCCACTCATCTTATGCGGCAAGACAAAACGATTACTATTTGATAAACATCCATATAAGAACCTGTGTTAGAGATGCCCCAATAGTATCATTCTGAGAGATATAACTATTTCAAAATAGAGGGAGTAATTTCGGGAAAGTTACTCACAGTTTTTTTTATCCTCCAATATTTTAGAACTAATTTAGTTAGGCATGTTTATGAAGTAATAAATATATATAAATATAATCTACGCCAACACATACGCATCACTACGAGTGAGAGTGGGAGTGAGATCTACCTTGCAGCGGCGCCAAGATGTCAAGAATTGCTTGGGGCATTGGGGTGTTGGGAAGTGTTGCCTCCCAGTAAGCCTTCAACTCTGCTGGATGGGCGATTGCTCCATCCAACGACAAGCCAGCATGGCCATCTCCTCCAGCTACCACGACAACGTGGATCTGAATCGATATCTTACCAAGCATTATTTATTTATACTAAACATATAACATTTTAATTTACTGCATGGGTGAGTATGTGACTGTTCGTCACATTGGCAGTAATTCTTGATTAATTAAAGACGATTCAGAAACAGTTTCAGCTGACGACGATTTTTCACTAGTGTATATGCAGTTGAGTGGATTTATGGACTCACCAGAAGTAACGAGATTAGTGGCAGGAGGCCACCGATTGCTTTCATCTTTGCTAAACTCGAGCTAGCTAGCTGTGTATTGTTGTTCTACCTTGTTGCGATGTCCTCGGTGGGCAGTGGTGCGAGTATTTATAGACGATTACCCAAGCCATGTATGGCCGCGTGCGGCGTGCAGCTAGCTGCACGTTTCTAAATGTGGTGTTTGAATTGTCTATTCTGGCTTATAAACCATACAAAAATAAAAAACATTATTAGCACGTAAGTAATTAAGTATTGACTATTAAAAACTTAAAAAATAAATTTATTTGATTTTTTAGAGATACTTTCATTTTCATATAGAAAGTTTTTAAAATATAAATCGTTTGACAGTTCAGAAAACATACTTATAAAAAAGAGAAAATAAGCCAAACAAGAAGCCCGAACAAACCGGGTGTAGACGACAACGACAATCAAAGGACATCCATGCTCAACTTCGTCGTGGTGACAGAATTATAGGTGCATGAGTTCAGTATTGCAAATTTCAGATGTTCAAATATATAATTACGCACAGATGGTGATTTTTTAAGTAGGAATTTAGTTATTATATCGTGGATTTACCGCTAGCATATTCCGTCTCTTGAGCATACGCTAAAAGGGTACCTATATATTGGCGGGTGGGCGTGTAGTGTGGTATGTATGCATGATATTGTATATGCATATGTGCATCTAGCTTTTATGTATATTGTTAAGAAAAAAGAAGCTAACTACAGCCTACAGGTGGAGAGAGAACACTATAAGTGTTTGTTTATACCAGTGGCTGAGTATATATTGCGTGAGTTCTCGTTGTCATTTTTTTAAAAAAAATATACGGTACTGTGAGGTATCCTATGTTATACTACTTTAAAAGAGAATATTAGTGACGATAAATAGTGAATCTATCACCACCACCATTAATTTTTTATTTTTTATAGAAAGAAAAATAACGATAGTGTAAAGTTAGAGGACCCACACATTAATCATCCCACCACCAACTTTCTACTTTTTGTGAAAAGAAAAAAAGACAGTATAGAGCCAGAGGGTCAACATATCAGTAACAAATATACTACTTTGAAAGAGGCTATTAGTGGTGGTAAGTGGTAAATCTGTCATCACCACCACTAATTTTCTATTTTTTGTGAGAAGAAAAAAATGATAGTGTAGAGTCAGAGAGACTATTTGTTAACCATCTCAGCACCAACTTTCTACTTTTTATGAAAAGCAAAAAGAACAGTGTGAAGCCAGAAGGCTCACATGTCAGTAACAGATAAATATAAAAATTAAGAGATAATATATGTACAAAGTTACGGTAATAACGGGTTAATTATAATTTTATTAGTACTTCTAAAACTGGAGTATCCTGTATCGTATATATTCATCTAAAAAAGTTGATTTATTTTAGAAAAAATACATATTATATTTTGGGACGAGGGAATACTACTATCCTATTAATTAAATTGAATAGACAACTCTTTTATATTTGAAACCTTAACCTTTTCTTTCTTCCTAATTTCTAAAAATATAGTGTATAGTGGTATCGTCGTATTGTGTATGTGTATCTGTGTTGTTGTATCCGTGTAACATAGGAGGTACCTTCTAATTAATAAGATATTTAAACTTTGGCACATACCAAATAAATATCTTGGGAAAATTAGAATGTTTCAAACGAGAAATAACATCCATTCTAAAAAAGCACTAACTCCCATAATCAGTTGTTGAATTGATGTTGTGGAAAATACATATGACATAGCCCCTAGCATGCTTTGCAATATAAAAATGTTGGAAGAAATAAAAAATAAATAAATATGACATAAATATATTCATTTTAAAATGACATTAAAATAAAAATGACATAAAATATATTTATTTCCAATATGAGACGTTAACATGTCAGCCAGCTCTAAAATCCACTTGAGTCATATTGCTTTCTTTTTTTAGTAACACATAATTTGCAGTTATGAATCCTACCAATCTCTTAATAAAGGCCTATAAGATATATCCATTCAAAAATATCTACCTATGGAGTAATATAGTTAAATCATGAAAATATTAGCGTTATATTTATGTAGATGCTTGAAGGACAAAAGCTAGCCACCTACCTGTGCAGAAGCATATTATTACTAAATACGTAATCCGGATGCTCAGGATGATGGCTAGTTTACTAAATGAAAATGGAAGGAACAAATAAGTATGGACCACTTGTTGATAAAATTATCCGTTTCGCTGATTCAGAATCTGATAATGTGATGTCACACAAATGGTATCTTACATGTGCGCTGACAGCTACTTTGATCAGATGCAACAATCCGGTTTAGGTTTTATATCTATCATTGAGGTCTATCCGTGATTGACAATTTTGGTGCACAATTATTGCAAAACCTCAACTAGATTATTATGAAAATTCTGACAACAGACTAAATAATGTACATGCATGGTATGCGATGTAACTATTCTAGCTATTTAATTTTGTTCACGTGCTTCATGCTAGATTTGTACAGAGGAACGAATCTTCAATTATTTTGCCATCGCAAATGAGTGGCGATGACTTTGATTTCGCTACTGTTTGTACTCTGTTCAGTGAGGCAAAATTTCTACTATTCAGTAATTTCATAGTGTTTAAACTGCAGCATTAGTTGTCCTAGATCGTGTAATGCAGTATCTCATGAATTAGCTCGGCCTTGGTGTTCACCTTGATCCAGCCAAAATCTTGTAGTAGTTAGTGCTTAGCGACTGCATAGCCTCAGGTTAATGGAATCCTACATATGTGTCTTTTAAAAAAAAAAAGGTCGCGCACCCTAGGGATCGTATGTAAAGAGATCCTTCTATTTTACATGGACTAGATAAATAGATGAATAAGCATATTTTCTAAATTCCTAAATTAATGATGTGCAAGAACTTTCTTTATATGAATTTTTTATAATATTGTTTTAAATCTATTTTTTAACTTTATAATAGTTAATTGATTCATGTTACGCTTAAATAATTATCATAAATTATTTAGCCATTCAGTAGAGAAGAAAACAAATAAAACTCTTAGCAAGATGGATTGATACATTGTAATTTTGTACATGCTCTATATTTAATAAAATATAAAACTGCGGGGCCTCCTCTGCAGTGTTCTTGTAAAAGAAAAGGTAAAACTGAGGTTTTGTTGGATGTATCCTATCTCCTAGGGAAGGGGCACCTTTTCCGATCAGTATTGTACTGTACAGATTAGTAGAACTTCGGTTTAATATTGGAAAAAACGAAAATGCCAAATTAATTTGAAATCTTGTAAATCCCATATGACCGCTCATAATCTTTTCAGTGGTATTTCTTGGAGTAGCACTCCTATATATTTAGAGCGGCAATTATATGATTTTTTTTTTAGTCTTCACGAATACATAATAATATTTAAAATTAGAGGCCCTTTACAGTATACTGTACTAATGATAGGGAGAAAGTAGTATGGATGAAATCTAATCATTCATTTGAATGGATATTTTAGTAAATGACGTGTTAATTATAAAAATTATCCACACTGCCACTAAATCTCAGCATGATCAGACAATAAAAAAATCATAAAAAATTAATCTCCGAATTTATTTCCCGTATCCCACTTAACACGAATCTCCGTACGATCAAATGGTTAAAAAAACATAAAATCAGCTAGAAATAACTAACAAATTATATATATACCATTTTTTACCCTATACTAGTTACATAACTAGTTATGTATACTATATATATATTACAGGTACCGTTAGATTACTAGTACGATCTACTGTTATAGTATAGTATAGTATGTTGAAATTATTGAGATACGCCTTAATTCATTTTGAACCCAATTAATAAATGAGACGTTGCAAATTAAGGTAAACATTTTGAAAAATTGTTTTGTACACGAGAAAAACAAGATTGAAAAGTTGGATCCAAAATTTACCCTCGGACTCAAAGTTAGACATGAAAATTTCATCCTATAACCTTCAGGGAGTGACCGACAAACATACGTGGAGGCTACTACATCGAGACAATAAAATGGAGATCAAGGTTTTTGTCTGCAACATGTCCGACATTGTCGATGCTTTGCACCGGCAATAAAACTATGGGGCTACTCGGCGAGAGTGAATTCGGTGGACTGCAGAGGAACACAAAAGAATTATACTGGTTCAGGCCCTCAGGATGAGGTAATACCCTACGTCCAGTTGAGGTGTTATTCCTCTGAGGTGTATGTAGATCGATGATCTAATTGCTCTTGTTCTCCTCTTTCTGAGGGGCGCCCTGTCTCCCTTTATATACTAGGGGACAGGGGTACATGATAAGGATCCCAGTCGGATACGACCAAGGGATTTCCTTCTAAGAGATAGAATTCTATCCGACTAAGACTATGTTTTCTTATTATACAAGGTACAACCTGCCGGGAGCTATCTTATCTCTAATTACATGGTCTGGCCCATCCTCTATCCGAGTGGCCCATGTACTGGTAATAAGGTACCCGGGGCCCATGGCCTCCACAGTAGCCCCTAAGACCTTCATAGTTGAGTCACAGCTGATGCCAAGTGCTCGTCTTCCACGGTGAAGGTTGCCCAAGTGCGATGCGCCCGAGTACTCTTCGTCCGAGTAAGTCTTCTCCCGAGTCCTGCTTCATGTCAGCTGGCAGCGAGGCTATGAAGGGCTTTATGTAGATATATGAATAGTGTGCGCCGAATAGGCGCACCTATTAGGTGTAGCCCCCGACTTTGTGCTTAATTGTGAAAACAATTAAACATAAAGTCAAAGATCTTTGACCTAGAAGCCTTTCCCGAGTAGATTACTTCGGGTATTTGTGACTCTTCGGTATCATGTCAACCGGAATAAACTTTATAGTCTTGCCGAGTAGAAGACTACTCGTATGTAAGGCTCTTCGACTTTATGTCAGTCGGAATATGAGTTTATAGTCTTGCCGAGTAGGATGCTACTCGTATATGGGACTCTTTAGCGTCATGTCAGCTGGAAAAAAAGGGTTTATAGTCTTTTCCGAGTGGCGTCCCACTCAAAAGTTAGACTCTTCCACATCATATCAGCGGGAATGAAGATTTATAGTCTCTCCCGAGTAGTGCACTACTCGAAAGTTAGACTCTTCAGCATCATGTCAGCTGGAATAATGTTGCTCATGGCAACTGGTGGCCACGCATGTAGGCCGAGTACCACTTAACGAAAATAAATCCATGGCGTGGTCAGGTGTACTCGAGAAAGATACCTGCATCTCCAATTTAATGAAGACCAGCTTGCGATCCTTATAGGGATATATCCTCGAAACCTGATGGATAAAACAGATGCCCAAACATATATGTTTAGCAATAAGGCTCTCATGAAGCGTACCTGTTTATCTCATCGGCTCCTGTTAGCAGCACCAGCACTATAATTTCAACTCAGCCTGCAGAAGGCCCACATGGAGCATGCTACTGTAGGAACTCATATCTTGTTGGCCCAGCGCAGACTGTGTAGGCCCAAGCCCATTTAGTCGGCATTGGTTATAAAAAGACGGGGAGAGAGAAAAAGATTCCGTCGTCTTCCCCAAATCAGCCAATCTCTTCATCTTCCATCTTCGCGCCTAACTTTTCGCCTCCCGTCCGGCTAGGGTTAGCTGCTGCTACTCCCCACCCAAACTCGGGCGATTTCAATCCTCCCCGGTTGCTCCAAGCCCCCGATTCGTTTTTCCCCAAATCTCATCGCCTCCAGTCATGCCGAAGGCTTCGGATCTTGCGGGGGCGCCGGAAAGTTCTTGGCCGGTGTCGGATTGCGGCTCGGTGAAGTTGAAGCGGCTGGAGAATGAACTGAAGTTGCCCAGCCAAGAGGTGATTCGCTGCGGCCGGCTAGGATGAGTCGAGCCCGAATCCCCGACCCGGAGAGACGGTAGTTTTCGCCTCCTTTTTCGATCGAGGCTTGTGCCTTCCGTCTTCTGATTTTTTCCGGCGTATCCTCGACTTTTACGAGCTGGAGTTGGTACATCTGAACCCCAACTCCATTCTTCATATCTCTATTTTTGTCACCCTTTGCGAGTGTTTCTTGGGTGTCGAACCCCATTTTATCCTCTTCCGACATCTGTTCCATATTAAGCCTCAGCCCTCCAAGAGCAATATCAATGTGATTGGAGGGGCTGGTCTTCAACTGAGGAGCGATGGGAAGAAAACGTATATCGATTTGCCCTTGAAATCTTCTCTGAAGGGCTGGCACAAGGAGTGGTTTTATTGCGCCGATCTGGCTCCTTCCTTGCGCCCGTTTACTGGTATGCCGCCGACGGTGTTGCCGAGCTGGTCCGCGGAGCCGACCTTTGAAGAACTGGGCCAGGCACATGTATTGTTGACGAAGATAGATGACCTCAAGAGGGCCGGCTTGACAGGTCCTTGGGTGGCTCGTCGCTTCCTGACAAGGCGCGTTCAGCCGCTGAAGCTTAGGAGCTCATTTGGCTGGGCCTTCAAAGGCAAAAATGATCCTGACCGAGTGAGCAACGAGTCGGCGGACAAGAAGGAGGTGACCGCGACCTTGTTCGGCTATTTCTCTGAAGGGGTGATCGCGATCGAGGACGACAAGCGCCAGGTTGCGGCTTAATAGCTTCATTCGGCCTCGACCAAGGTAACCTTTAATCCTTCCTTTGTGACGAACGCCCGTGAAACCGTAGTTGTTCAGCGTATTGTGACGCATTTGGTTGACTCACTTGTAGTGGCATGAAGAATTTGATGAAGACTCCCGTCCATTGTCGGCGGTTGCGTCGAAGAAGAGGCCGAGGAGTCCCTCTACCGCCCAACCCGGCTCTAAGAGAGCAGGGAAGAAGCCGATTTTATATCGGGGCGAGGGGGCCATGACGGCGCGCGCCGTGAGTGGCGGCTTGAAAATAAAGGACGCCGCTGCCGCAACGCCTACGCGGTCAAGTCCCAGGCTCAAACCAGCGGGTTCGAGCCCAACGTTGCCGAGCCCGGCGGCGGCGCCACCTAGGGGCCAGCAAGAGCAGAGGCCGCCTGGGGCGAAGGTGCCCGAGCCGACCGTACCAGAGTTGGGGCCGACTCGGGTTGATACGCCTCCGCCGACGATGACGCCGGCCAGGCCGACTGCCGGAGCTAGCGCTCCACCGGGGGGCGGGCCGCCCGGCAAGAAGCTGAGGTTCTCCAAGAGGTGCGCTGTTCCGGGTCTTCTGTAGTCTTTGTGTGTTGAAGTAATGTCCTGACGTCATGGTTCGTCGTGCAGGAAACGGGCCAATATTGATCTCAAGGAGGTCGACCCGTCTGCTCCACTTGATGATCCTGCCCCAGCCGAGCCAGCGGCCGAGAGCACACCTGTCGAGCGGCAGCGACCCGGTTGCTGAGACCGAGGCGGCTCCGACTGCAGGGCCGCTGCCGCCACCCGACCGAGCGGTGGTCGCAGAAACTGAGGCCCTAGCCCCCGAGGCGCCGCTCGTCGCGGAGGCCGCGGACGGAGCCCCCGAGCCGGTCCCCGAAGTCGTGGGGGAGGGCGGTGCCGAGGCCAGGACCCCATCGCCGTCGTGGTTATCGCCGTCGCCATCGCCACCGCCGCCGCCTCCGAAGATCCCGCACCTGCCTCGGATTGAAGCTCCTCCCCGTGCGATGCCCCGGACCTTTACGTGGACAACTCACGACGGTACTATGAAAAGCTTCAGGCTCGACGAGGTCGTTGCAAGGAGGGAGCGCGAAAGCCTGCTTCGCGCCGCCATCAACGGGTCCCAAGGGGTCGCGGTATGATTCTTGTAGTAGAACTCCGACAATCTTCATGTTACGAAGTTTGACTCCGTCTTCGGTCCATCTTTTATTCCAAACAGAAGCTTGTCGACCGCAACGAGGCGATGGTGGAAATCTTGGTTGAAATGGCTCCGCACCTCGCTGAGTTGGAACAGCTCCGGGCCCTAAAGACCGAGATGGAGAGGCGTCATGCGGGGAGGGAGGCCTGGCTGAAGAGTGGCGCCGATCAGCTCAGGGCGGAGACATGGGCCCAGGCCGAGAAGATTAGAGGTAAAATCCTCAAGTATATCTTCCCCGACTGAACCGTTGATGTATTCATCCAGCTGCGTTGTTCCTGACTGCCCAGTTGTGTCATGACTGCACGGTTGAGCTCTTGGCTAATTTGTGGTGCAGGCCTCGAAGCGGAGTTAAGGACCTGAACAGAGAGGGAATCGCAGCTGAAGGAGGCCGAAGAAGCCAAGGCCGAGCTTGAGAAGACCAAGGCCGACCTGACAAAGGCCAACACCGAGCTTGACCGGGAGAAGTCCGAGCTGGAGAAAGCCGTCGTCAAGCTCGGTAAGGAGAAGGCTGAACTGGAGAAGACCGTGGCCGGGTGGGAGGCCGACTACGAAAGTAAGTCCTCAACCCGACTGTGATCTTGGCCAATCCATTAGTTATCCTGTGTGTAGCCGATTTTGACAAGCTTACTTGCCGGCTGATCTGGGCAGACATGAGGACCAATGTCCGGCCCAGTATCAGTTCTACAAGGAGGAGATAAGTTGATCAGGGAGTCACGGAGGCCCTTGTCGGGTCCGTGAAAGGGCTCCTTGACCTTATAGATCCCCGCCCAGTGGGGACCAGCTGCAGCAGAATCCCTCAGGTAGTGGGGCGTCTCGAGGATGCACCGAGTGCCTTGAAAAGGTACTCGGATGAGCATGTTATCGCCGGCGTGGCCCAGACCCTGGCGATGACCAAATCCATATACCCTAGGGCGGATATTGAGGCCATCGGGGAGGGGTTTGCCGAAGAGACGACACCAGAGGAGGCGCTGGAGCTAATCGCCCGGGCGAAGCCGACTGTAGAAATGATTACCCGAGACCTGGGTCTGTAAGGGCAGCAAGTCATGTAGTCGGAACATATAAACTTGTGTAAATAAGTATGTGTAAATATGTGTGCAATGCCGCCAAGCTTTTTATTCAGTTGTCATTAGCTTTACTTGACCGTGTAGTATGCACCGAGTTAGTCTGTTAGAACTTATAAAAACGTTCGGAGCTGTACTCGGGCAGAGTGACAGTCATAGTAAGGCTTCATAACCGAAGTGAAATAAGCTCGTATGTTGTTGACAACGCACATATATACATGCAGCCCCCGACTCACTACTCGGTTGATACAAGCGGCGTAGTGAGTCATAGGAACTGTGCACATGAAAATTATAGAACTCAGGTATAGAAAGGACGTAGCTGTTCTATGTTCCATGAGTTGCTGATGAGAGCACCGTCTTCGGTCTTCAGTCGGTAGGCGCCTGGCCGCGTAACCTCGGCTATAATGAACGGCCCTTCCCAGATTGGGGATAGTTTATGCCTGTCTTTGGTGGTTTGTATTTTCCGTAGGACGAGATCCCCGACCAAAAAGGCGCGGCCACGGACATTGCGATTGTGGTAGCGGCGTAGGCCTTGAAGATACCTTGCCGACTGGATAGTTGCGGTGTCTCTTTCTTCTTCCAGCTGATCTAGTTCGACCAGTCGGGTATTGTTGGAGTCGTCTTCTGAGTAGGCCCGGACTCGGGGGGAGCCGAACTGTAACTCGGTAGGTAGCATAGCCTCGGCGCCGTAGACCAGAAAAAAAGGGGATTGCCCTGTTGCCCGACTAACCGTGGTTCTGAGAGACCAAAGAACAGATGGGAGTTCTTGTACCCACCGGCCCGCATATGGTTGTAGTCGGTCGAATATCCTGGCCTTGATGCCTTGTAAGACCATACCGTTGGCTCGCTCAACCTGCCCATTGCTCCGCGGGTGTGCCACAGAAGCATAGCAGATCTTGATGCCGAAATCGTCGCAGAAATCTTGGAATAGGCCCGCCGTGAACTGAGTACCGTTGTCGGTGATGATGCGGTTAGGGACTCCAAACCGGTATAATATACTCATGATGAAGTCCTTTGCTCGTGCCGCAGTAATTGTTGCAACGGGTTTAGCCTCAATCCACTTGGTGAACTTATCCACTGCGACGAATAGATGTGTGAACCCCCCTGGCGCTTTCTTGAAAGGCCCGACCATGTCGAGCCCCCATACTGCGAATGGCCAAGAGATGGGGATAGTCTGGAGTTCCTGGGCTGGAAGGTTTGTTTGTCTTGCGAAGAACTGGCAGCTTTCGCACTTGCGAACGATGTCTTTGGCGTCTGTTACTGCTGTGGGCCAGAAAAATCCCTGTCGATAAGCCTTTCCGACTAACGTCCTGGATGCGGCGTGATTGCCACATATGCCCGAGTGGATCGAGTGCAGGATCTGCTTGCCCTCCTCGGTGGTGACGCAGCGCATGAGGACACCGGATGCGCTTCTTCGGAACAGGTCTTCTCCGACTAGCAGGAAGGTTTTGCTCCGACGCTTTATCTGCTCGGCTTGGCTGCGGTCTTCTGGGAGTTCGTCGTCCGTGAGAAATTTGACAACAGGAGTCCTCCAGTCTTGACATATGTGCAGCACCTCATCTGTGGTCGGGGTAGGCTCGCTTCCCGACTGATCTGGTACCGGTTTCTTCTTGACTGATGGCTCCATGAGTTGCTCGACAAAGATTCCGGCTGGAACTGTTTCTCGATTGGATCCCATGTTTGCCAGCTCGTCGGCTGCGTCGTTGTATTGGCGCAGGACATGTGTGATTTCCAGCCCGTCGAACTTGTTTTCCAGCTTGCGGACCTCCTGACAGTATGTCGCCATGGTGTCGTCGAGGCAGGTCCAGTCTTTCATAACTTGGTTTACCACGAGTTGAGAATCTCCGCGCACAACCAGTCGACGTATGCCGAGTGATATAGCGATGCGGAGCCCGTGAACAAGTGCCTCGTACTCGGCGACATTGTGGGAAGCCGGGAAGTGGATTTGTAGAACGCACTTCAGTTTTTCGCCAGTGGGGGACGTCAATATGACTCCAGCCCCGGCGCCACCGATCCGTAGAGAACCGTCGAAGTACATTGTCCAGTATTCTAGCTTTGCTGTTGGTGTAGGCTGTTGGACTTCTGTCCACTCGGCCACGAAGTCGGCTAGAGCTTGAGACTTGATTGCTGTCCGTGGCTGAAAGGTGATGTCGAACGCCATCAACTCGAGTGCCCATTTAGCGATTCGGCCGGTGGCCTCGCGATTATGAAGGACATCCCCGAGTGGAAATGCTGTGACCACCGTGACTTGGTGTGCTTGGAAATAATGCACCAGCTTCCGGACTGTGATAAGTAGGCCATATAGCAGCTTCTGGACTTGCGGATATCTCGTTTTGGAGTCGGCAAGGACCTCGCTGACGCAGTAGACTGGCCGTTGTATTTTTTGAATATGACCCTGTTCGGATCGCTCAACCACGAGCACCGTGCTGACTACCTGTGTTGTTGCCGCCAGATATAGCATTAGCGGTTCCTGGGGCAGAGGTGACGCCAACACGGGGGGTGATGTAAGGAACTGTTTGAAATCTTCGAAGGCTCGCTGGGCTTCCAGAGTCCATTGGAAATTGTCGATCTTTTTGAGTAGCTTGAAGAAGGGCATGCCCCGTTCGCCCAGTCGGGAGATAAACCGGCTGAGTGCCGCCATGCAGCCTGTCAGCTTCTGGACGTCTTTGAGGTTAGTCGGGGGTGCCATGTGCCTGATGGCGTTGACTTTCTCCAGGTTGGCCTCGATGCCGCGGTGCGAGACGATGAAGCAGAGTAACTTTCCGGATGGAACGCCGAAGGCACATTTTTCCGGATTCAACTTCATCTTGAATCTTCGAAGGTTTTGGAAGGTTTCTTCCAAGTCAGCGATGAGGTCTTCTTTGGACTTGGTCTTGATCACCACATCATCGACGTAGGCTTCCACGTTGCGTCCGATCTGAGTATGCAGACACCGCTGAATAGCCCTTTGATATGTTGTGCCCGCGTTCTTCAGACCGAACGGCATTGTGATATAGCAGTACGCTCCGAACGGTGTGATGAAAGATGTCTTCAAGCAGTCTTCTTCCCTCAGGCTGATTTGATGGTATCCCGAGTAGCAGTCGAGAAAACTGAGTAGGTCGCACCCTGCTGTGGAGTCAACCACCTGTTCTATTCGAGGGAGACCAAATGGGTCCTTGGGGCACGCTTTGTTGAGGTCGGTGTAGTCGACGCACATGCGCCATTTACCGTTTTTCTTCCGGACCAGAACTGGGTTTGCCAACCAGTCCAGGTGATAGACCTCTTTGATGAACCCGGCTGCGAGGAGTTTGGTAAATTCCTCCCGGATAGCATCTTTGCGGTCCTGAGCGAAGCGTCGCAGCCGTTGTTTGACTGGCTTGGCGTCTGTCTTCACGTTTAGGGCGTGCTCGATCACCTCCCTTGGTACGCCCGGCATGTCGGACGGTTTCCACGCGAAGATATTCTTGTTGGCTTGGAGGAAGGTGACGAGCGCGTCTTCCTATTTGGGGTCGAGTCCGGTCCCGACTAGAGCAGTCTTGGAGGGGTCGGAAGGGTCCAGGGGGATCTTCTTCGTGTCAGAGTCCGCTGAAATTCCCGACTTCGCTGCTTTTTTAGCCGGAACTTGATCTTGCTCGACTTCGGTTGTGACGGCTTGCCGGATGTTGTCACGTCCGACTGCCGCCTCTTGTGATTGGGCCAGTTCACAGCTCTCCTTGTCGTAGGTGAAGGCTTGCTTGATGTCGCTGCGGAGGGAGAGGACTCCTGCTGGACCGGGCATCTTCAGCACCATGTATGTATAGTGCGGTATCGCCATAAATTTGGCGAGTGCCGGTCGTCCGAGTATCGCGTGGTACGCGGTCTCGAAGTCGGCGACCTCGAAGCAGACAGTTTCTGTGCGGAAATTATCCCGTGTGCCGAAAGTTACCGGCAAAGTTATCTGCCCGAGTGGAGTTGATGACAGGCCGGGAATTATCCCGTGGAAGGGCGCGGTGCTCGGCCGTAGTTCTGAACGAGGAATTTTCATCTCGTCCAAAGTCTTGGCGAACAGGATATTGAGCGCGCTGCCTCCGTCGATGAGGGTTTTCTTCAGCCTGATATTTTTGACGACCGGGTCCAGGACGAGTGGATAGCGTCCCGGGTGGGAAACCCGATCTGGGTGATCTGCGCGATTGAAGGTGATGGCCATCTCTGACCAGCGCAGGTATTGGGGGGTGTCGGTCGTGGAGACCGTGTTGATGTCGCGCGCTGAAAGCTTCTGTTTGCGCTTGGACTCGTATGCGAGTGGTCCCCCGAAGATATGGTTGAGCTCGGCTTGAGGGTCTTGGAAGTCGTCGGCCGGGCCCGAGTCTGGCTTCTCTTTATCCTTGTCGGCGCCAGATGACGAAGTCTGCTCGGAGGCAAACTTTTTGAGCATATAGCAGTCTTTGGCCACGTGCTTTCCCTTGGGGTGAAAGGGGCATGGCCCGCTCATGACTTTCTGGTAGTCGTTGTTCCGCTGGGGCCGCAACCGGCTGTGCTCCATGTTAGCCACCTCGTTGTCCGACTTCCGTTTACGGCTGCCGGACTTGTTTTGAGATGGCTCGTTGTCGGCTTTCGCCTTCTGTTCTTTTTGTCGGGGCTCCTTCTTCTCGTCAAAGGCCTCGGCGACCGCTTCGGCTGAGTCGGCGTATTTATTGGCCATGTCGAAGAGCGCCCGGACTGTGGATGGTGGCTTCCGAGTGAATTTTGCGATAAGCGGAGCGTCTTTTACCCCTTTGCGAAAGGCGGCGATGACGGCTTCGTCTTTTACCGTTGGGATTTGGTTGCGCTTCTCGGAGAACCTTTTGATGAATTCGCGCAAGGACTCGTTTTTCTTCTGGTGCATTTGATAAAGATCATGCTCCGAAGCGGGTCTGTCGTAGGTCCCCTGGAAATTAGCGATGAACCGCTCCCTGAGTTGTCCCCAGGAACCAATCGACCGCCTCGGGAGGCCTGTCAGCCATGTCCTCGCCGAGTCGGCTAGCGCGACTGGGAGGTAGTTAGCCATGACTCTGCTGTTGCCCCCAGCAGCGCGAACTGCTAGGGTGTAGACGGTGAGCCAGGACTCGGGGTTTGTCTTGCCGTCGTACTTTTCGATCCCGGTGGGCTTAAAGCCAGCCGGCCACAAGACATCCTGTAGCTCCCGAGTGAAGGCTGGAATGCCTTCGTCTTCGTGAGGGCTCCGACTCCGATCTTGGCGATGTAGTCGCTCGTGGTGGAGGCCGAAGCGCTCGTTTTCGTCTTCCAATCGGCGGCGTTCATCTTCTTCGCGTTGTTCGCGTTGGGCGTTTAGGGTGTGGCGGAGGTCCCGGTGCAGCCGAACTCGGAGGTCCTAATTGGGTCGGCGGTCGTATCGGCGACGCCGTCGGTTGTCATTATGGGTGTTGCCGAGTGTTGTTTGCCGGGACTCTTCGTGTTGCCGACTGGAGCCGGCCGCCCAGCGTCGTGCTGATACAGATGATCCTGCCGCCGGAGAACCCGACTGGTTGGTCGGTATAGCTGTGTCGCCCGACTGTTGTTGCTGCTGACAGGCAGCAGCTGTGATCATCGCCTTGATCTTGGCGATAGTCGGGGTGGCCTGGTGATCGGCCCCAAGCTGGAGTGTGTCCAGCAGAGTCGCTGCAGCCACCACGTTCTGTTGTGGCATGACGAAGACGTCGTGGTCGCCAATCTTGGTTTGGAGGATCTGTTGCTGAGCGACTCGCCCAGCCTGGCGCAGCTCGTTGTTGCGGGCTTCGCGGTTGGCCTCCTCTTGTTGTAACCGGCGCGCCTCCTCTTGTTGTTCTTCTTGTAGTCGGCGTACCTCGGAAGGTGGTGTTGAAGCCATGAAGATCTCGCGGGAGAGGGGGAAGCTTGCCGAATTAAAGCCCGAGCTAGCGCTCGAACCGCTGTCCGACTTGGTGTCGGACTCCGAATAGTTTATCGGAGTGAGAACGACTCCGACCTCTCTAGATCCAATCTGAAACGGCGCTTGGCCGTGTCCAAACTGAATCGTTGGAGATCGGGTCTGCTGCGCGGGGTAAGGATGCGCAGCGTCGCCGGAGTTGTTCGGGAAACTGACGACCTCTCCCCTTCTCGGCCCAACTCGGGCTGGCTCAAGGCCTAGCGCAAGCCGGACGCCGAAGGAGAGGGTTGTCCCGATGTTTGGCGATGTGAAGGACTGCCGCAGAAAGTCGCTGAAGGAGACGGCGGTGTCCTGTATGCCGACTGGCGCAACGTCGGCTGGTTCCCCGGCTGGTAAGACTGGATCTGCTTCAGCCAGGGTGAGATTGCCGAATTGATCGGCGGTGAAGTCTAAGCTTCCGAAGGTAATTGCATCTCCGGGGAAGAACTTGTTGCTGTCGACTCCGTTGATTGAATCCATCGAATCTTCAGATGAGGAATTCGCCAGAGACCCCTACCTGGCGCGCCAACTGTCGATGCTTTGCACCGGCAATAAAACTATGGGGCTACTCGGCGAGGGTGAATTCAGTGGACTGCAGAGGAACACAAAAGAATTATACTGGTTCAGACCCTCAGGATGAGGTAATATCCTACGTCCAGTTGAGGTGTTATTCCTCTGAGGTGTATGTAGATCGATGATCTAATTGCTCTTGTTCTCCCCTTTCTGAGGGGCGCCCTGCCTCCCTTTATATACTAGGGGACAGGGGTACATGATAAGGATCCCAGTCGGATACGACCAAGGGATTTTCTTCTAAGAGATAGAATCCTATCCGACTAAGACTATGTTTCCTTATTATACAAGGCACAGCCTGCCGGGAGCTATCTTATCTCTAATTACATGGTCTGGCCCATCCTCTATCCGAGTGGCCCATGTACTGGTAACGAGGTACCCGGGGCCCATGGCCTCCACAATATTCTACTGGACTTAAGAATCGATCGATTCGGCTTGATCAGCCTGGCTCGGTACTTTTGTATCAGTTTATTAATAAACCGGCACTTATAATGGTTTTTCTATGTCGATTTTTCTTTAAAACCGTCACATATAATATATGTGTCAATTTTTCTTAAGAACCATGTGGAGGACATGGTTCCCGGGTATCCATACGAAAGGCATATACGGCTACACAGAGAGGAGATGGGCCGGTCTGGGTATCCATACAGAAGGCATATACGGCCACACATATAGGAGGTGGGCTAGCCCATACACTTATAGATTGAATAGAACTTGGCAAATATGATATCATATACAGTATGGCAAGAGATAGAGTCTTAGTCGAATACTTCATGTAAAGGTAAGGAAACCCTAGCCATATTTGGTTGGGTTTCCATCCATGTAACTGTCGCCCCTTGTCCTATATAAGACAAGTAGGGAGCTCCCCTAGGGACAAATCATCCACAATCCACAAGCGAAAAGCAATCCACCAAAACAGAACTAGGATATTACCTCTCACTGAAGGCCTGAACCTATATAAACATCCTTGTCTTTCGCAACTATCGAGCTTTAGGTCCGATGCATAGCCCCTCCATCATTATTGCCGATATAAAACATCGATAGTTGACATGCTAGGTAGGGGCCAAAGTGCCGAGATCATCAACAACGAGTTCGATGGATCCAATCTCCAAAGTCACCAGCATCAGCTTCGCACTCAGGCAGGTTTTCCGCTTCGAGAGCCTTGACTTCATCGCCGACGCCTTCGACAAGTTGTCTCTTTCCGAGTAGAGCACAAACCAACCGGAGGGAGATCAAATCAATCGCACCCCAATCGGTCTCAAGAACGCCATAGCGGTCTTCCACACCATCCTCAAGCAGTAGCCTCAGTCCATCAGATTAGAGGTGACCCGATCCCCCTAGAATTTGGCTCGAATACAGCTATGTGGTAGTCGAGATCAGATCTAGGGAGGTTGAAGTCATCAACTCTTCAATCCACTTCTCAACTTAGATGACAAGTCGGAGAGCGGTACGGGCAGTCTCCCACCTCCCCAAGAGGTATTCATGGCATCCAAGGGCAACCCTAGCCCCAATGAAGAAGCTTGCCAACTGCGTGAGTAACAAGAAGAGGAGGCCCGCCGACTACAATAACAACAAGAGGAGGACAATCAACGCCAATGAACAGTTTGGGATGCACACAAAAATCAACTACGCGAAGCATCGCGTCAAGTACAAGGGGATATTCTCCAAACATGGATGGGTGACCAACACGTATTTGTCACCCTGCAACAGAACATTGTGGCCACAGCAACCCTACTCGATACACTGCAGCTAGGACCCGACCACGCAGCAAGCCCAGCAATAACGAGAATCAAAGTGATGGTAACAGCAGCAGTCGTACAGCACAATCAGGAGGACTCAAGAACCCTGGAGATCTCGTCGAGTAAATCGAAGTATATGGCCTTCACCTCAAGGTCGGTAAGCAGACGACAGGGCGGAGCACCCAGTCGGAGGCCATCAGAGCAGCAGCCAAGTAGATCATACAATGATTGTGATGACTACAACCACAGGAACTACAACGAAAACCAACAACGCAATCACAACGATCGCGAGCGGTAGGACAGGGACGCCGGGGATCGGCCACACTGTGACCTCCATGATGACATCGAGGCCCACCGTCGTGAACGCGAAAGAGGATGGGCAACGCTGACTCGAAGATGAGCGCGACCGCTTCGGTCTCCACAACGACTACTTCAGTTGAGGAAGCCGGACCCTGCCTCGATAATCCCCGGAAAAACAGAGCTACTCGAAAGACAAAGTCTCGGCCTTCACATCCATCTTGCGTCAAGTCATATGGCCAGCTGACTTCAAGCTAACTGGAATCGAGAAATACGACAGCAAGACTGACCTTGAGTCCTGGCTCATGGTTTACACCTAGGCTATCCGAGCAGTAAGAGGCAATCACAAGGCAATGGCCAACTACCTCCTAGTCACCCTAGCAGAATCCGCTCGTACTTGGCTCATAGGACTTCCACGAGGGTTAATTGATTCTTGTGGAAAACTCTATGATCACTTTGTAGCTAACTTCCAGGACACTTTCGAGAGGCCTAGGACTGAATTCAATCTATACCAGATCCACCAGAAATAGAACAAGTCTTTCTGGGACTTTATCAAGAGATTCTCAGAGAAGAGGAGCACGATCCCCAAAGATCAAGGACGATACAGTCATTGCTGCCTTCCTCAAGGGAGTCAAGGATTTCCCCTTCATAGAAAAGTTTGCATGCAAGCCACCGACTTCGGTCAAGCATCTATTCGAGATTGCCCAATAAATATGCCTCCTTGGCCAACGCTATGGCCAAATTACAAGATGAGAAGCCTTGCCAAAGAGACAGACGGGAGTTGGATGAGCCTAGTCCATCAAGGGCGAGGGAACTCAAGCGGAAGCCCGAAGACCTCATTGCTGTAACCGAGCGGGGCCGTCCTTGCCCTCCAAGGACCAAGGATTATGAGAAAGTTATGAACGACCCCTGTCCTTTTTATCCTAAGGGGAAGCACGCAACCAAAATTTGCTTCATGCTGAAAAAGTTCGTCAGGGAGCACAAGAAGCTATCAGGGAACCGTGAAGGCGGCTCCGGCAAAGACAAAGACAAATCAGACGTTGGCGCAGCAGGAGAGTTTCAAAACCCTCACACAGAGCTAAATCACATCACTGGTGGGCTGTCGGCATACCAGTCCAAAAGGAAACAAAAGCTGACTGCTCGGGAAGTCAACTTAGTCACAACCGACGCCCCCAATACTTAAGGTAGTCCGAGGTGGCCATCATGTTTGACCGTGCGGATCGTCCCCACCGAGTGGCTCACCTGGGGCATGACCCGCTTGTCCTGGATCCAGTCATCAAGCACATCAATCTCAAGAGAGTCCTGATCAATGGTGGGAGCGCTCTCAACATTCGCCAAGACACTCGACGAAATGAAAATACCTCATTCGAGTTACAACCGAGTGCCACTCCTTTCCACGGGGTAATCCCCGGCCTTTTGTGAACACCGCTCGGACAGATCATGTTACTGGTCACCTTCGGCACAAGGGAGAATTTCCAATCAGAGAGCATTTGTTTTGAGGTCATTGATTTCGAGACAGTTTACCATGCAATCCTAGGCAGGCAGGCACTTGTCAAATTCATGGCGATTCCTCACTATACCTACATGATGATGAAGATGCTAGGACCCAAGAGAGTAATTTCCTTACGTAGCAATGTCAAACAGGCCTTCATCTATGATAAGGAGAGCTATGAGCTAGTGCAAACTCAGGAGGTAGCAGTCTGGCGAGGCAATATGCGACTGGCGGTGTCCACTTCTCAAGACAAGGACAAGATCCCGGTGAAAAGGGCGGCCAAATCGGGAATCGGAGAGGACAAAGAAGTCAAGAATATCCCCCTCGACCCTTCCGACCCGACAAAGACAGCTGTAGTTGCGACTAGACTCGACTCTAAATAGGAAGACACGCTCGTCACCTTCTTCTAGGCAAATAAGGACATATTTGCTTAAAAGCCTGCTGATATGCCTAGGATACCAAGGGAGGTGATCAAGCATTCCCTAAATGTCAGGGCGGATGCTAAACCCGTTAAACAACGAATTCAACGCTTCGCTCAGAATAAAAAAGATGTTGTCCACGAGGAGATAACCAACCTCCTGACTACCGGGTTGGCTTGCAAACCTAGTTTTAGTCTGGAAGAAGAATGGTCAATGACGCATATATGTCGAACACACCAACTTAAATAAAGCATGTCCCAAAGACCTATTTGGCCTCCTACACATCAACCAAGTGGTAGATTCAACTACCGAATGCGAATTACTTATTTTCTCGACTACTACTCGGTATATCATTAGATCAGCTTGAAAGAGGAAGCTTGTTTAAAGACCTCGTTCATTACATCATTTAGGGCATACTGCTATATCACAATACCTTTCGGATTGAAAAACGCTGGTGCAACTTATCAGTGTGCTATTCAGTGATGCCTTCAATCTCAACTCAGGCGCAACATGTAAGCTTATGTTGATGACATGGTGATCAATATGAAAGTCAAAGATGATTTCATCGTTAACTTGGAAAAAACCTTTCAAAGTTTAAGGGCATTCAAGATGAAGCTTAACCCGGACAAGTCTATTTTGGGAGTACCTTCGGAGAAGCTACTGGTCTTTATCGTGTCATATCACGGCATCGAGGCTAACCCTAAAAAGATCAACGCAATTATAAAAATGACACTTACGACTAGTCAGAAAGACATTTAGAAGTTAACTAGTTATATGGCAGCACTCAGTCAGTTTGTTTCCCTATTAGGGAAACACGGTATGCCTTTTTTTAAGCTCCTAAAAATAGTCAACAATTTTCAGTGGACACAGGAGGCCCGGTAAGCCTTTGAAGAATTCATGAGGTTTTTTACTACCTCACCCATACTAGTAGTATTACCCATACCCACTAAAAAAGCTGCTATTGTTATACATCACGGCGACTTCATATGTGGTTATTATGTGGCTTAGCAAAAGTGTCACGTGTGAATGCACAACTCAAGGTGGACACTCTTCCTAGTCTTGCCTTCTGAAATAATTTCAGGTGATTGGCTAGGCTGTGTTTCCCTTAGCTTATAAGCTAAAGCTTATCATCGTACAGGAAAACGAGATATATCATTAGCGTATAATTAATTAAGTATTATCTATTGTAAATTTAAAAAATAAATTTATTTAATTTTTAAAGGAACTTATATATAATTTTTTTAAAGAAATATACTGTCTAGTAATTTAGGAAGTATGCTAAAAAACGAGGCAGTAGCTTGCAACGTATCTCCACCATGCAGGTAAAACTAGATATTTTTATTTTTTGCAAAGTTAACCATCAGTTTGCTAGTCACTATATAAAATATTTTGTTCAGTTTATAGTATATGACTCGTAGAGCAGTCATAATGTATATGCATGGTATCCGCCGTAACTATTCTAGCCATTTCTTTTGTTCTCGTGCTTCACGCTAGATGTGGACAGAGGAACAAGTCCTTCAATTATTTTGTCAGTGGCGATGACATTGATTTCTGTACTGCTTGTATATTTACTGAGCTTATTGACACAGTAAATACTTGTGAATAAAAAAATGATATTTTCTCCGTTCTAAAATATAAGACAATATTATTTCTAGAAAAATTAATATTTAAAAATTTTGACTAATAGTTAAACTAGCGATATATGTTTTTATTGTCATATATGTTGTATCATCGGATTTGTACTTAAAAATTTTCATATGATATTAATTTCATATTTGTTGATAATATATTATAAAAGAAATCAATTATCATAGTACAATATTGAAGATTGTGTGAAAAGATAATACGCCGTATATTGTGGAATAGAGAATATGCAGTTAAACATAGTCTTTGCTTGTTAAACATCCGGATTTTCCGTCACTGCTACTCTGGGAAGGAGAATGCAACAAAATTAGTTGTCAGCGTCAAAAAGTTTAAATTTGGAACTAAAAACTGGGGTTATCATTAGAAAAATATTTAGAAAATTTTTAAAAAATAAAAACCTCATATGTGGTGCCACTTTACGTTGGCACTCTAGTGCTGAAGCTGAGCATGAGCATGGTAGGGATAAAAACGGATTGGATCATATCCGATCTGATCCGCTCCGCTCCGAATCCGTCTAAAGTGATGATATGATAAGGGTGTGTAGATATCCGACAGATATGGATTAGAATTCAAATAGTAGCATGTGGATTCAGAACCGGATGTGGTATCGGCAATATCTAATGGATGCAAATTATTTGACATTTAAAGTAGATTATTTGATAAACGGTTTGACAAACAGTACTCCCTCCGTCCCAAAATAGATATCGTTTTAGGTTGTTTAGTATAGATTAAGGTTTAAGAGAAAAAGACTATAGTGTCTATTGTTAAATAATGTATAGTAAAGAGTGGGAGGATGGTTGAGGGTAGAATGGAGAGAAATTTGAATAGGAGGTGATTTATGGGACAAGCAGTACCTAAAGTGATAAGTATTTTTGGATAAATTTTGAATCCTAGAACGATATCTATTTTGGAATGAAGGTAGTACTACACTTTTAGACCATGCAACCACTCTATTTTGCTTGTTTCACATCAACCAGCCTATCAAACCATCCGGCCCATCTATTATTTGACCTATCTCTCTCTCTCAAGACTCAAGTTCACACACGGTAGACATCGACACAAAGCAGCAGCCACCATACGCCTACAATTTGCACATGTTATTATATTATTATGTTGTGGGTTTTCAAATCATGTTTAGAAATTATATGTTCTATTGTTATCGTACTCATTGTATTGATTGCGTATACATATAACATCTAACAATTTTAATCTATTTTTTAGCCGAGTCCGTACTGAATTCGTACCATTTTCGATATTCAAAACAATTTACTCTGCACTCGTTTCGAATCCACTTAAAAAAAAGTATGGTATAGGCTATGTGTCGGCGAAATGGGACCGGGGGTCCCCCAGTCCTCGGGGACGCGAGGGTCTTCAGCCACGCGCACACTCCGGGTCCACATTCTATCACGGCGACGGCAGGATACGGCCCTTCTCCCTCCGAGTACCCGGAGCCCGGGCACCGTCCGATCCAGAGCGCCCCGTTCCCTGGTACGCCCCCCGGGTCCCGGGAGCCGACCGCCCCGGGCCCAGGCCCCGGGAGCCGGCTGCCCCGGTCCCGGGAATCCCCGTTCCCGGGACATGACCCCGGTCCGGGGAACCATCTCCCCGGGCCTGGACGCTCGGTCCCGGGAACCATCTCGCCGGACCCCGGCGTCCGGTCCCGGGACTCCGTCTCCCCGGACCCCGGCGCATCACAGAGACTCTCTCGGCCCCGGGCGCCGCTCCCCGGGCCCGGGACCTACTTCTTCCGCCCTAGAAGATCGGCGTCTGCCGGTGATCCACCTCCCCGGTGCCTGGTCCTGGGAACCTCCTCGGACCCTGGGTCCCGGGGACCATCCTGTGCCCGGACCCCGGTTCCCGAGAACCTCCTCCTCCTCGGGAGGGTCCCGAGGACCGTCCCGTGCCCAAGGCCTTCCGGTCCCGGGTCGCACAGCTTCAGCCCCGGGTGGCGTCCCTGGGGCGCATCGCGGAGACGCTCCTGGTCCCGGGCGCCGCTCCCCGGGCCCGGGTCTCGCATTACCCGACTGATCGGCTCCTCCCGATGATCGGCTCCTCTGAGCTGATCGGCCTCTTCGGTAACCGGCACCTCCCGCCCGGATCGGCCTCTCAGCGGACGGCAGCGGCTCACCAACTACAGCATTAATGACAAGGCGATGGGGCATGACGCGCCTGGCTTCCGTGGGCCCGCTTCTTGTGCTGTCAGAAGCTCCTTTTTGACTACGGAGGCCTCTTTCACTGTGCAATCGCTGTGCAGTCAGAGCCTTTTGACTTGGAGGCGAGCGCCGTCATGTCTCCACGCTTCAGCCATCCTCAGCAACAGACGACCAGACGACCCGTCACATCCTCACGTCCCGAAGACCAGGCCGCCCGCAGCCGACCTACCCCGGCATGGGCGTAGCAGGTGGCTGCAGGCGGAGACGTGCGACAAGACAACGCTTTTCCTCTCTCTCTCTCTCTCTCCCCATGTACTGGCACTGTGGACTCCCCTTATCGATAAAAGGAGGATCCATGCCGCAGATGGGGGAGGGAGCACAAGCTTGAGCAATAGACAACAAGGCGACCTTTACTGTTCTTCTTCCCCAAGTCTCCCGGTTACGCTTCCGAGCTCCCCGGGTACACCTTGTAACACAACCATACACATTCTCCCACATAGCATACACACAGGACGTAGGGTATTACGCTCCGGCGGCCCGAACCTGTATAAATCCTCTCGCCTCCTCTGTGTGCCATTGTTTCTCGTCTTCTCCAACGCCTCGTACGCCTGAGAACTACTCCCCTGGCCGAACCTCAAAAGGGGGGTCTCCCGACTTCCCGCCGTCGAGGCTTCGTCCTCCGACAGCTGGCGCGCCAGGTAGGGGGAGTTTCCTTTTCAGGTGGTACGCCGGCGCCCCCAACACCAACGCACTCCATGGAGGAAGGCCATCGTCCGCGGGACTCCAACAATGGCCACGGCGACCTCCACGATTGGTTGGACCGGACGCAGGTTCAGGAGGACGCCCGGGTCACGATCGAGCGGCAGCGCGAGCGGCGCGCGAACGCTGCCGCAAGTCCTGGGGCCCCCGACCAGGGTCCTGAAGAAGATGGCAAGCTTTCACGTTCCGCGCTGCGGCGGAACAGGAGGAAGCGCCAGAAGGCCAAGGCGGCAGCCGAGAGCTACGCCATGGCGACTACGGGCAGCTCCCGGAGCTATGATGCCCGCGGAGGCGATGGTCGCAGCAAGCGGCGAAAGGCCGCACGCGCGCCGCCACCGCCGGCAACAGCCCAGAGGTGGTGCCCTCTCCACCAGACGGACTGGCACGACATCACGGAGTGCCACGCCATCCAGCGCTCACCCGAGCGTATCGAGCCGGCCATAGTTCGGGGGTGGTGCGCCTACCACGACACGGACCGGCACGACATCACGGAGTGCCGCGCCGTCCAGGGGATGGCCGAGCGTCTCAAGCCGGCCGCAGCCCGTGGGTGGTGCGCCTTCCACGACACGGACCGGCACGACATCACGAAGTGTCGTGCCGTCCAGCGCTTGGCCGAGCGCCTCGAGCCGGTCGAAGCCCGGAGGTGGTGCGCCGTCCACGAGACGGATTCGCATGACCTCGTGGAATGCCGCGCCGTCCAAAAGCTGGCCGAGCGCGTCAAGAAGCTCCGGCAGGAGCAGTAGCGGGCCCGAGCCCGACCGAGGCGGTTCGGATGATCCGAACCCTTGGCGGACGGTCCGAAGTCCGGCTCCCGAGCCGGAACGACTTCGACGGGGCACGAGTACCCGGACAGTACCGCCTCGGCAAGGGCGGACCCGGGGAACTCGTCCTAATACGGTACATATCCTTACCCGGCACTTGTCAATCAGCTTTCCAGTTAGGAACCCTTGTCTGCCCCGGTTGGAGCCTTTGGCCCCCGGGCGCGTAGCTCGCCCCGGTCGGAGCTTGGCTCCCGGGCGCGTACTTACTTAGCCCGGTGGGAGCTTAGCTCCCGGGCACATGCTCGCCCCGGTCAGAGCTCGGCTCCCGGGCGCGTACTTCGCCCCGGTCAGAGCTCGGCTCTCGGGCGCGTACTTCGCCCCGGTCAGAGCTCGGCTCCCGGGCGCGTACTTACTTAGCCCGGTGGGAGCTTAGCTCCCGGGCACATGCTCGCCCCGGTCGGAGCTCGGCTCCCGGGCGCGTACTTACTTAGCCCGGTGGGAGCTTCGCTCCCGGGCACATGCTCGCCCCGGTCGGAGCTCGGCTCCCGGGCGCATACTTCGCCCCGGTCCGAGCTCGGCTCCCGGGCGCGTACTTCGCCCCGGTCAGAGCTCGGCTCCCGGGCGCGTACTTACTTAGCCCGGTGGGAGCTTCGCTCCCGGGCGCATACTTCGCCCCGGTCCGAGCTCGGCTCCCGGGCGCGTACTTCGCCCCGGTCAGAGCTCGGCTCCCGGGCGCGTACTTACTTAGCCCGGTGGGAGCTTCGCTCCCGGGCACATGCTCGCCCCGGTCGGAGCTCGGCTCCCGGGCGCGTACTTCGCCCCGGTCAGAGCTCGGCTCTCGGGCGCGTACTTCGCCCCGGTCAGAGCTCGGCTCCCGGGCGCGTACTTACTTAGCCCGGTGGGAGCTTAGCTCCCGGGCACATGCTCGCCCCGGTCGGAGCTCGGCTCCCGGGCGCGTACTTACTTAGCCCGGTGGGAGCTTCGCTCCCGGGCACATGCTCGCCCCGGTCGGAGCTCGGCTCCCGGGCGCATACTTCGCCCCGGTCCGAGCTCGGCTCCCGGGCGCGTACTTCGCCCCGGTCAGAGCTCGGCTCCCGGGCGCGTACTTACTTAGCCCGGTGGGAGCTTAGCTCCCGGGCACATGCTCGCCCCGGTCGGAGCTCGGCTCCCGGGCGCGTACTTACTTAGCCCGGTGGGAGCTTCGCTCCCGGGCACATGCTCGCCCCGGTCGGAGCTCGGCTCCCGGGCGCATACTTCGCCCCGGTCCGAGCTCGGCTCCCGGGCGCGTACTTCGCCCCGGTCAGAGCTCGGCTCCCGGGCGCGTACTTACTTAGCCCGGTGGGAGCTTCGCTCCCGGGCACATGCTCGCCCCGGTCGGAGCTCGGCTCCCGGGCGCGTACTTCGCCCCGGTCAGAGCTCGGCTCCCGGGCGCGTACTTACTTAGCCCGGTGGGAGCTTCCCTCCCGGGCACATGCTCGCCCCGGTCGGAGCTCGGCTCCCGGGCGCGTACTTCGCCCCGGTCAGAGCTCGGCTCCCGGGCGCGTACTTACTTAGCCCGGTGGGAGCTTCACTCCCGGGCACATGATCGCCCCGGTCGGAGCTCGGCTCCCGGGCGCGTACTTCGCCCCGGTCAGAGCTCGGCTCCCGGGCGCGTACTTACTTAGCCCGGTGGGAGCTTCGCTCCCGGGCACATGCTCGCCCCGGTCGGAGCTTGGCTCCCGGGCGCGTGTAACTGGCCCCGGTTGGAGCCCTTGGCTCCTGGGCGCCCAGGTACGTAGGGAACGGCTGCTCGGACTCCATCGGATTAGGTGGCAAGTCCGGGCGGTTCGTCCCGACCCAGTCCGGGGCCTCCGGGTCCCGGTGTGATAGTCCGGACACGCCGCCCTGTCGAGCGCAAGTCCGGGCAGGCCGCTCCCGGTTGAGGACCTCCTCCCGGTGTCGAGAGCTCGCACCCTCGAAAGGGAAGCTGAGCCAAAACACTGCCCCTGACAGGCCAGAACTCGAGAGCGTCCTCGCTACCCTCGGTAGCGGGGCTCGTGCCCACTCCTCGCGCCGTGGCCTCAGGCCGTGACGCGCGAGTCGATGGTTGAGCGTGCACCAATGATATTCTGCAGGCAGCAAGCACGGCGCTCGTCGTAGAGCACCCCTCGCCCAGGCGAATGCGCGCCTAGAAACATGGCGCCCGGAATGACCCTCACAGGGCGCGAGTACCCGGACAACATCACCTCGGCATGGGCGTGTCCGGGGAAGTCGTCCCGACGTGGTCCATGTCCTTGCCCAGGCCTCCGTGCCCAGGCACATGTCGACCACGCATATATCAACTATATTTCAGTCCGGGCCCCGGGTCCTGGGCACATATTCGAGCCGAGGCACGGATTCCCGAATCCGTGCCCCGGGCCCGACACCGAGGTGTCGAACCAGGGCGGCCTCGCCAAGGCGAATGCAAGTCTAGGAACGCGACACCCGGAAGAGGGCGCGATAGCCCGGACAGCACCGCCCCGGCGAGAATGCGTCCGGAAGGTCGTCTCACACCCCATATCAAAAAAATATGACCAAGCCCGGGCCCCCGGAACCCGGCATATATCAGTACCGGGGCCCTCGGGTCCCGGGCACATGTCGGGCGCGATAACCCGAAGAGCCTCCCCTGACGAGGGTGAAACCCGGGTAGGTCGACCCGACTCTGTCCGGGGCCCCCGGGTCCCGGGCACATACCCTTCGCATGACGGCCGGGGCCCCCGGGTCCTGAGCACACGCCGGACTCGGGCTCGCGAGGGAAGCGAGTCCGAGCTCCATCCCTAGGCACATCAAGCACTTTCACAAATCTATCGGTATAAATGTCCTGTAAGTTATGGTAAACCCGGGCCAACGCCGGACTTCTCCGGAAACTCAGCGCTGACCAGGGTCCCATGTATATACACTTTACATAAACAACGTTTTTAATACCTTTCCCGGTCTCGTTCCTCTCGTCTTTTTCTATGTGTTGCTTTCGCGGCAGTCTCACCTCCTGGGGGTTCCATCGGGCCGCGCCCGTACGACGGCTGGGTTATGCGCAAAACCCAGCCGCCATACGGGTGCGACCACGAGAACGCCTTCGGGAGATTATTGACGCCACGGCTCGTAGCATGGGATGGACGAAGGAACGAACCGGATGCTCTCACAGTTCACTATGTGCAGAGTAGACCTTTCCCCGGCGGTCCTGGGGCCGATTCATACCACACCAAGCTAGGCGCCCGGGGAGACCCCGTTTCTTCCTGGTGTACCGGGCCGGAGCCGTTCTGTCGCCGGAACTCTCCTTTGGCTCTCTTCGGGTACAGCGCTACACTGAAAACATCAACCACCACAAATGTGCAGCTCGACAACCTCGACTTCCTCGAGGAACGAAGGTGGCGCGCTCCGCTCCGCGTCGCTCGTTACCAGCAAGGCCTCAAGCGCTATCTTTAGCGTAAGGTACGGGTCCGATCGCTTCGGGTTGGGGGTTGGTTCTCCGCCGTGTCCTTACACGTGCTGGAAAGAAGTAAACCTTCCCCCCGTGGGAAGCCCCTTCCTGATGATCGATGTTTCCCAACCGGGTTCGGTAAGCCTGGGAGCACCCTCACCAAATTCTTCCATAAATACATCAAAGTAAGTGGCTCTAAACCTCAGCACTGACCGGGGCCCCCTGGTATATACGCTTTCATATAATCAGCATTTCTATTTAATAGTCTATCTATTCCGGTGCCGTCCTTTCCGTCTTTTTCCGTGTGTTGCGTTCATGACGGTCTCATCCCCTGGGGGCATACTCGGGCCGCGCCCGTGCGACGGTTGGGATCGTGCATTGTCATTAGTTCCTTACCGACGAGTAATCGTATCCAGACGTGCTAGGTCCAGGGCGTTGTCGAGCTCGCGGGGACCTGATGGCGCCCTCCGGGAGGCGCCCCGTGTCCCTGCGGCCCCGATGTCCTGCCTGGCTAGCTTCGGGATCGGTTCTTTCCGGAGGTAGGGGGAGAAATGCCAATGCGTAGTCTTTCCCTCCGCACGGTCGCGACCGCGAAGACGCCTTCGGGAGGTAATCGACACCACTGATCGTAGCACGGAACGGGCACGGGAATGAGCCAAATACTCTCACGATTCATCGTGTGAAGATTGAACCAGTTCCCAGCAGGTTTTAGGCAGGCTTTCCGAACCTCGACACGGGCTGTGGAGCCCGGCCTGGCCAGCTCCTCCCTACAACCGCCGAGGCACCGGACGCCCAGCTGCCTTAACGATCCCGTGTCCAGTCAAACCAGTTCCCCCGGCCTCGTGGCGGTCCCACGGCCAATGGCGCCCGGAGGCACGGAGGGCCCCCGGATCCGGAAGACGGAAGAAGTCCAACCTACGAACCTAATGGATTCGCCAAGACCCGCGCTCGGGTGCTCGCGATCCCGGGGCACGGGCAACGACTCAACCAGTCCGCGCGACTTGTCCCCGGGCCCTTCCCGGTCCTCGGGGGCCGAGTTCCCGGGGCCACTCTCGCCGCTCTCGGAAGCCGAGCTCCCGGGGTAGGCGGCTACCCGAGACGCCGCGACCATCCGCGGCCGCTGACGCCCCAAGTCGGAGGGCGCCTGGCACTCGTCGCTTCCCCGGGATACAACAGCGTCACCAACAGCAGACGCGGACAATTCCCGGAACAACACCATAGGCAAAGGTACGAAAATATAAACCTCATCATATATCTACACAAATACCTCTGTTTATACAAGACAGGCAAAACCGGAGCGCAAGCCCAAGCGAGGCCCAGAAATGTCGCCGCACGGGGCGCGGTCATCGGTGTACTTCTGACCGGACCCCGGGCGACGTCGGAAGGGGAGCACTCGGGGGCGTGGAGGGCCCCCGGGCGCCAAGGGCGGCCGCGGATGGCGTCAGAAGGAAAGCGGCGTCAGAAGGGGACCGGCGTCTTCCTCGACCCCTTCGTCAAGCATCGGCTCTACAAGGTGCTCGCCGCGGTCGAGGAACCCTACCTCCGGGGCAGTGGACTCGGCCACGGCCTCCCGCGCCTCCTCGCGAACCACCGCGACCTCCTCGCGAACCACCGCGACTTCCTCGCGCACGGCGAACTCACATCCCCGAGACGCGAGCCCGGCCTCTTAGGCCCAGCCGCTTCCCTCTCGGGAGAGTGTTTCCTTCTCCCACATCTCCATCTCGGACCAGGCTTCCTCAGCGCTTCATTCCATGCATTCAGCCCGGGTTCCGGGCACATATCCCGTCTAAATCAACAAGTCGGCAAGCTACACCAGTCCATAGCGAACAAGGTGAACCCCGCGTCCCCTCTTTTCTTCAAGACGTGGCCCTGTTCCTGCCCGGGACTGGTCCCGGCCGAGCAACAGGGCCAGGGGCCACTGTCGGCGAAATGGGACCGGGGGTCCCCCAGTCCTCGGGGACGCGAGGGTCTTCAGCCACGCGCACACTCCGGGTCCACATTCTATCACGGCGACGGCAGGATACGGCCCTTCTCCCTCCGAGTACCCGGAGCCCGGGCACCGTCCGATCCAGAGCGCCCCGTTCCCTGGTACGCCCCCCGGGTCTCGGGAGCCGACCGCCCCGGGCCCAGGCCCCGGGAGCCGGCTGCCCCGGTCCCGGGAATCCCCGTTCCCGGGACATGACCCCGGTCCGGGGAACCATCTCCCCGGGCCTGGACGCTCGGTCCCGGGAACCATCTCGCCGGACCCCGGCGTCCGGTCCCGGGACTCCGTCTCCCCGGACCCCGGCGCATCACAGAGACTCTCTCGGCCCCGGGCGCCGCTCCCCGGGCCCGGGACCTACTTCTTCCGCCCTAGAAGATCGGCGTCTGCCGGTGATCCACCTCCCCGGTGCCTGGTCCTGGGAACCTCCTCGGACCCTGGGTCCCGGGGACCATCCTGTGCCCGGACCCCGGTTCCCGAGAACCTCCTCCTCCTCGGGAGGGTCCCGAGGACCGTCCCGTGCCCAAGGCCTTCCGGTCCCGGGTCGCACAGCTTCAGCCCCGGGTGGCGTCCCTGGGGCGCATCGCGGAGACGCTCCTGGTCCCGGGCGCCGCTCCCCGGGCCCGGGTCTCGCATTACCCGACTGATCGGCTCCTCCCGATGATCGGCTCCTCTGAGCTGATCGGCCTCTTCGGTAACCGGCACCTCCCGCCCGGATCGGCCTCTCAGCGGACGGCAGCGGCTCACCAACTACAGCATTAATGACAAGGCGATGGGGCATGACGCGCCTGGCTTCCGTGGGCCCGCTTCTTGTGCTGTCAGAAGCTCCTTTTTGACTACGGAGGCCTCTTTCACTGTGCAATCGCTGTGCAGTCAGAGCCTTTTGACTTGGAGGCGAGCGCCGTCATGTCTCCACGCTTCAGCCATCCTCAGCAACAGACGACCAGACGACCCGTCACATCCTCACGTCCCGAAGACCAGGCCGCCCGCAGCCGACCTACCCCGGCATGGGCGTAGCAGGTGGCTGCAGGCGGAGACGTGCGACAAGACAACGCTTTTCCTCTCTCTCTCTCTCTCTCCCCATGTACTGGCACTGTGGACTCCCCTTATCGATAAAAGGAGGATCCATGCCGCAGATGGGGGAGGGAGCACAAGCTTGAGCAATAGACAACAAGGCGACATTTACTGTTCTTCTTCCCCAAGTCTCCCGGTTACGCTTCCGAGCTCCCCGGGTACACCTTGTAACACAACCATACACATTCTCCCACATAGCATACACACAGGACGTAGGGTATTACGCTCCGGCGGCCCGAACCTGTATAAATCCTCTCGCCTCCTCTGTGTGCCATTGTTTCTCGTCTTCTCCAACGCCTCGTACGCCTGAGAACTACTCCCCTGGCCGAACCTCAAAAGGGGGGTCTCCCGACTTCCCGCCGTCGAGGCTTCGTCCTCCGACACTATGTTATGACCACCGTTTGTCTAAATCCGATCCATTTTACTCCTAGAGCATGGTGTGACCATTGGACAGTTTTGAGACTAGCAAGTGTGGCGCAATAAAAAATCTTATCTCCATCGGCCATCTTTTATTTAATTTCTTCAACTATTTTTTATCTCAACAATTACAATTTTCTCTTATTTAATTTTAATCCTCCTTAATTTCTTAAAAGATCTAAATATAGCTATATTTTAGAGTGGAGGAAGCACTAGATAAGAATATTACATCTTAATCTTATAAACTACATGTCAATCGTTTTCAATTGAAAGCATAGAGATGAAAGTTCATCTCTAAAAATACATTGAAATGTGAGAAAATATTTTGATAAAACAATTCAATGCTTGAATGATGAGTAATCTAAAACGGACGGAATAAAAAATATTGTATGCATTTATGAGTGCATGTTAGGCCGTCAAAAATGCATCTGCAGTCTGCACGCACAAGCGTTGAACTGTTAATATCTAGTGCACGTGAAGCATCTGAAGAAAATATTAAATGGCCCGAATACTCGAAGTACTGTTTGTTGCGGCGAAGCCTGTACATTCGATTAGATTGATGTGCTTGCTTAAATTTTGATAATAAGCTGTTTGAGAGTTTATAACATTGTGGACCAAGATTCTCAATGGGCCCTCTGTTCTAGCGAAACAGACTCGATTAGTAAAAGCTCCATGTAATTCAGATTTTATGGCACATGCCATCCCGATTCAAATTTTATAGTGCGGCAATCTTAATTGCTTTTATCATATACAAGAACACTGCATATTTAGGTCCTCTTTTTAACACAGGATAGGAAAAAATAGAAATAGAAAAAATATATAAATTGAAGCATCATATTTGTCTAATCTTACAGGATTGAAAAACATATGGAAGAAGAACAAGATGCCTTTGATAATATCGCAGAAAACAAACAAAGCTGAAAGTTCTCTCAAGAGATTAAACCTCTTACTTATTTTTCTATAGATTAAGCCATAGAAATACAATAGAAAATTCCCTAATAAAGAGTTCTATAGAAAAAAAATTCGTTAGTAAATTAAATCCTCTAAAATTTTTAAGGCAATACCCTATTTTAAAAGGTCCAAAATCTACTTCCTAAATATATCCAGATTTATAGTTTGGAATTATCTTTTTTACACGGAGCTAGGGAGTATCTATAATGATGGGACATGAGAGGATGGTGTGGTTAGAATCGCACATGGCACAATGCAGACGGGATGGTTGCTGCGCGATTCTCGGATCTACGGACAGGACCGCGTGGCACACAGATGCAGCAAGAGGAAGGGGGCCTGATCACCGTCTACAGCTGCGTAGTCCTAGTAGATACGAGTAGCTAGCGAACAGGAGGTTAATTGATTCATTCACTAATCATTACTCTTCCTATTATAAAATATAGTTATTTTTAAAGTTTAAATTTATCTTAGAATATACCTATTGCTCTATCTAAATTCTTGTCTCAACCAATCATAACTATTCTCTATTTAATTTCTTCATCTATTTTCTTTTCTGAACCAATCATAATCTTTCATCATTCAAATCCACCAACTTTTTTAATTTTCGTAAAAACCTCCAAAATACTTACATTGGGAAGTACTACTAGACTTATCTACTACTAGTTGGATTTGTAAGAAAAAAAATCCTCACTCGGCCTGTAGTAAATATTTGACGTCCATGATAAAAATGGGTCAAACTTCCAAAACTTTATCATCAATTTTATATTATAATTAATTTATACAATCCAGTAAATTTATAATATTATAACAATATTTTTCAACGAAAATCTATGCATACTATTTTTAAGCTATAAGCATTTGAGAAATTATTATTGTCAAAGTTTTAAACTTTTGACTAAATCTTATCATAAATGTCAAATATTAATGACCAGACGGAGTATTATCTAGCAAAACTATAAGAACTATCCATTTTTAATTCTAGTTTTATATTCGTTTTGTTCCACCAGGGGTCGTCTTGTTTGATGCCTAAATTTAACCTGGTAATTAGATATATTTGAAGTGTATTCCTTTCTTGTCTTTGCTAATTTCTTATGAGAGGAAGTTTCTAAAATTACATAATTTAGATACTGGTGACTATTTTGGGTAATATTTGAATCGTTATTTTATAAATTTTTTTAGTAAAACCAAAATTTAGTAGGAATAGTTTTGACAACAAACAGAAGCACACCTTCAGTTCTGCGTTCGTGGCACCCAGAAGGGATCTGGCAGGCACATCCACGAGTGGCCGCACAATATGGGTCAGCTACGGGCGAGCGAGTTATTGTGATGTGCAGCACAGCGGCCGATGGGGATGCACTGCGATCTGCAATTATTGGTCATCTCCATGGGTTACTGATTGGAAAAGGTGCCCCCATCCCTAAGGAGATACGATGCATGCATCTAAACCTCCGTTTTATTTGTGTTCTTCCGTACTGAATGGCTGAATAATTTATAATAATTATCTAAGGGTAAAAAAAATAAATTAACTATTATAAAATCAAGATTTAAAACAATATTATAAGAAGTTCATATAAATAGGTTCTTGCACACCATTTAGAAATTAAAAAGCATACGTATTCATCTATTTATCTAGTCCGTGAAAAGGAAAAGGATCTCTTCACATACGATCCCTATGGTGCAACAATATTTTTTTAAAAAAAAGCACATATGTAGGATTCCTTTAACCTGAGGCTAAAATGCAGTCGCTAAGCACTAACTACAACATGACTCGCTGGATCAAAGCGAACACCAAGCCGAGCTAATTCATGAGATATTGCAGTACACGATCTAGGACAATTAATGTTGCAGTTTAAACACTATGAAATTACTGAACAGTAGAAATTTCACCTCTCTGAACAGAGTACAAGCAGTAGAGAAATCAAAGTCATTGCTATTCATTTGCAATGGCAAAATAATTGAAGATTCGTTCCTCTGTACACATCTAGCATGAAGCACGTGAACAAAATTAAATAGCTAGAATAGTTACAGCGCATACCATGCATGTACATTATTTAGTCTGTTGCCAGAATTTTCATAATAATCTAGTTGAGGTTTGGCAATCTCAATCACGGATAGATCTCAATGATAGATATAAAACCTAAAATAGACATGATTCGGTAATCACTGAAACCTGCCTCCAAGAATATCTTTTTCCACTCGTGCTCCTCGCGCTCACCCACACAGACAGCCATCATGTACATATCAAACAACACATGTGTCTCTTTAACGTGTACCACTTCACATCTGACCATCATATTTCTGATTATCACTTTTCCTCCTTCACCTTTTGTAGGAATTGCTTTCTTGCATTGTCGAATTATCTTAATGCAATCCTCGGCACCCTAATGATGCAAAACCCTACCCAAAAACATACACATACAAATCATTCACGATTAATTATACACCAAGTAAAAGAAAAAAGGAACGTATATTAGAGAAAATAATATATGAAGGAATATATACCTTGAGTAAGACAGTATCTGTTGGAGGACTATACTTGAATAAAATATGAAGTAATACTTTCTCCATTCCAAAATATAATTATTTCTAGGATTTAAATTTTATATCATAATATAAGCATTTTTTCACTAATTTTCATGATTCCAATCATTCTAATATTTTCAAAACCAATCAACTGTTTGCAAAAGAGAATTTAAGAAATTCAAAATTCAAAAATTGACAAATGAAGTGATGAAAAGGAATTTTTTAACCCAATCTTAATATTTTTTAAATCTTTTTATTTTAAAACGGAGGGAGTATATACCTTTTGAGTAAGACAGCATCCGCTGAAGGGATTAGGCAGGCACATCCACGAGTGGCAGCATGATATGGGTCAGCTGCGGGCGGGCGAGTTATTGTGATATGCAGCAGACGTGGATCCACTGTGATATGCAATTGTTGGTAATCTCCAACGTATCGATGGGCTGAAGGTGAGCTTGCCAAGGCTAAGGGCGGCACGACGGGGGCTTTGTCCCCACGCCCTGCCCGAGAAAGTGAGGGTGGGAGGAGGCTGGATCTGGTCAGGGCAAGGCCAGCCTCCCTCCGCCACCACTACGCTAACCGCTGTCACATGGATCTGGCGTCAACTTGCAGCGTGGGACGGCATCGATCTTGTGATGTCTCCTTCCCAAGCGGCTTGCTGGGTTTGAGGTAGGTGGTGGATGGAAGGGGGACACAAATAATTCAGCTGCGATTGATGGGATTGTTCTCTTTGAGCTTGCCCAAATCTCTCTTTGGATTGAGCTCGCCGGCACCCGCCCTTACGCAGACCCCCTTTGACATAACTCTAAATCTAAGATTTTTAGAGCTGGATATTACTAGCTCTATAAATCCATGGATCTGGATTTGTTGTTACGTTGATAACAGTTGAATTAAATATTTTATTCTTATTTTAAATGGAATTTTGAATTTTAAATCATTGTAATTTAAGTTACAAATTTTAAATCTATTGTGAATCTAGAATTTGAAACTGTGCCAAACAAGCCTGTAGAGCCTAACTAAGCTTAGCCTCTTAGTAGTCTTATGGTGACGCATCAGACACGATAGGTCAGGATGTACATAAAGCTTGTTGGGGAGGGCAGATATGGAGCTCACCATGCATAGTGTAGTAGACAAGAAGCTTTGGGACATGCTGGTGGATAGAGAGCTCCGGGCGGCATATATTAGCACAGTAGTACCTTTATCATGTTAGCGACGTTGACATGTGTTAACCCCTAAAGTTCGCACTACCGAAAAATATATAGAATATGGAATCCAAATTTGAAAAGAAGACCCTTCTGTATAAAGCCGGTCTCCGACTATCCTTTGCACGCTGGTCCGACCAGTGGTGTGTGGGCCGTCGGACCAGCCGACCCAATGATCGGACTAGCAGGAAGAGTTTGAGTCCCGTTAGAGTTTTTCTAGTATTTTCTTCGATGTACATGCGGTTTGATGAATTCTAATTGGTCTCTAACCTTAATAGGATGTGAAAAAGACTCAAGAACGAAAGACCAACCCTTTTATAAAGACTATCCCTAGTTTAATTGCAATCTCTCAATCAACCAAAAATCCAGCATCCAATTAGTCAATTGAATCATTTTTTTCAATTCTACTTCTATTTTTTTGTCTAGTTCTATCCTAGTTCGTCTATTTTTGTCGATTTTGTGTCGTAAATCGTTCGCCTTCGCTACGATATTGCGAGTTACCCCTTTGTAGTTTTGTCCCATAAACCTACTGTTCCACCCACGAGACGGGTGATTACTCTAATATATCGGAATCAGCTCCGTTTGCCGGTTTTGATTATAAAACTCATCTTGATCAAGAGCTTCTTAAAATTAAGGTGGTTGGTGACTCCCTATACCGTAAAGCTTTAGGTGATTCTCATCGTGTGACGAAAAAAGAGTCCACAACATGTCCAAAAGATTCAGATTAAAAATGATTCTTTTAACTATTTTGAAAATATTGTTAAAAAATGTTTTTAAAATAAAGAAAAATTATTGGTTGGCTGCACGGCCAAGGGCTAGTATGTCTGCCTTCCTAACAAACAATTCAATGGAATATTTTACGGTAAATACTCTCTCTATTTAAAAATATAAAGTATATTAGATTTCTAACCAGTCTCCAATATTATACTTTAACCATTAGTTTTTTTTATAATAATATCCTCAACAATCACAAAATTTACATCATATGAAAATACTATTAAATATGAATTTAATGATACTACATGCATAAAATTATACGCATATATTTTTCAGTTTAATTACTAGTTTAAAATTTTCAAATATTAACTATGTAGAAAATAAAGACGTCTTATATTTTTAAATGGATTGAACTTGGAGACTCCAAGTTATCCTAACTATTGTCAAATATATGTACGGAGTGTAATTTTAGACAAATCATATATGCAATCATAGTATCATACTAACGTAGGTGTAACTATAGCCAAAGGATACATTTTATATAGTCAATCATGCAACTTTAAAACCGACCTATATTTGTTAAAAAGTATTTTCTTATAGATATAAATTGTCGAATGTTTTCATAATTCTTCACAACAATTTAAATGACAAACAATGGCATGTAAAAAAGAAGAGGACATCCCTTAATGGACAAAAATCCATCTCCAACCGAATTTGTCTAACACACAAACTAGGATGCATATAGGAATGGGCTAATCCATGGTACACATTAACCCACTTTAGTATCCAACACACTTGTGCACTCACTCTCGTCCTAAAGGTCACCTATAAATACTCCACTGTGTACGTTCATATTCAGTTCACGCTCAAGCTAAAGTTGGTATTTGGACACACACACTGTTCTTGCCCTTTGGCATTAAAAAAGATACAGCACTAATTAAACTACAGAGAGTGGAACCTAATTCAAGGGCTTTGTCATGGAGAACGTTAACGGCACGTCTCACATCCTGGATGAACTCAACACCCAGGACTTGCTCCATGGCAATGTCCAGATCCTCCACCACTTCATGAGCTCGCTCAAGTCACAGGCTCTCCGGTGCGCCTGTGGCCTCGGCATCCCCGCCGCGCTCCACCGCCTCGGCGGCTCGGCGACACTCGCCGGCCTCCTCGACGAGATCGGCCTCCACCCGTCCAAGCTCCCGTACCTCCGCCGGCTCATGCGCGCGCTCACCGTCTCCGGCATCTTCGCCACCGCCAAACACAAACAGCAGTCGCCGGCCGCCACTGAAGGTAATAGCTCTGACTCTGAGACCGTCTACAGGCTCACCCCGGCGTCCCGCCTCCTCGTCGGCGACGGGCCGAGCTCCACCATGTCCGCGCTGCTGAACCCGCGGCCGGAGACCGGGTTCGCCATGTTCTTCAAGCTGGAGGAGTGGTTCAGGGACGACGGCGGCGCCGGGACGCTGTTCAAGATGGCGCACGGCGTGACGTCCCCGTGGGATCTGGCCAAGGTAGACGCCGACTACAACAGGGCCTTGAACAAGGCCTGCGTCGCCGACACCAGCTTCGTCATGGACATCATCCTGAGAGGGCGCGGCGGCGACGTCTTCCGCAGCCTCACCTCGCTGGTCGACGTCGGCGGAGGGTACGGTTCGGCCGCTGTGGCCATCGCTAGGGCATTTCCAGACGTCAAGTGCACCGTGATGGATCTCCAGCAGGTGATCAGTGAGGCACCTGATGACGGCGTTGTGCAGTTCGTTGCCGGCGACATGTTTGAGTTTGTGCCGCCTGCTCAAGCCGCTTTCTTCAAGGTACAAATGTAGTGTTCTTTTTACCGATTTTGCTAACTGTCATTCAACAAAAAAACTGGGGAGATTTCTTACAGATTTTTGACCCTCTCATCTGTTCCAAGATTTGTGCTCTGTGAGCTTCTTCTCCCACTCCGGCAACTCGACGATCTTCGGCGATGGCGGTGGCAGCCCAACTCCAATAAAGGACCTATAGATTTGGATTTGGCATGTGGGGTTAGGGTCAGGACAGGAGAGGGATTAGGGGAGGGGTAGAGAGAGGTTTCTCAAGGAAAGGTTGTGGGGGAGCGGTTGGACCGATAGTGGGGAGCGGTTGGACCGACAATGGGCGACAACAACGGGCGGGTTGGCGAGGCGGTGGGGGCGCCGCCAGAGCCCCGAGGATGGAGGTTGGCCATGGACGAGGGCCGGCGGTAGGTGCGTGGTGTCAGCATCTGGGCACCAATGTGTGATGAAAATTATGGACCAGAGTTCGTTAGAGGGCTAGGGCCACGCCTAGCATATCCAGGCATGCCCGAGAGCTGCAAAGACAAATCACGTATATAGGTTGAGCCTCCCAAAAAATAGTAACCTACCCTTCTGGCTGCTTCTGTCAAATGTGTTCTTACAAGTTCTTGAGCAGTCACAGGCTAACCTAAGAAGCCTGAAGTTCTTGCTAGTTTGGAGAGTCTAACCCTACCATAGGGTCTAAGATGGGCTTGTATACCCAACTCTCTCATTGCTCATTGCTCGAGGAGCGACAAGAATACTATATATCATCATTAACCTAAGCTAATTCTTTGAACTCAACGGTAAAACACTGTTGAAGTAGACATCTTGTGAGACTCTATGTCGAACGTACCTCTGGTCTTCATTCTCTCTCACGAACACCTAGTATACTTTGCTGGAGAGAGATCATCTGGATAGGGGTGGCCATAACAATCTCTTAGCATTAATACTAAGAGAAAAACTGTAGGAATCTTGAGTAATGTGATGGATGGGCTCTATAGCTTGCGTATCGCTCCCGAGGGCAAAGTGGTATCTGGTTAGACACATATCCACCTATCTTTTAGGGCGAGGCCACCCCCTGGCCACCTATGAGGTGACTAGGGTGCTCGCTATCAGATGCGTTGAGTGCAGGATTCGATCTCCTACACTAGTCAGGGAAGAAGTGACCTGCTTGCCCCACTTGACATGACTAGTCAGACTACACACGGCAGTCCTGAGGCAGCCTGAAGTGGTGGACCATGATCAGAAGCATGCCACGATCTGGTTTCCAGATGTTCAGCTAGCGCAATCCCTTTTCCAGCTCTGGAGACGCATGGGAAGCTCCGGGTAGCTCAACAGGGACGAACTCTAAACCCGGGTCCGCAGGCCCCTCCGAGTCCCGGATGTCCAAGCCTCGAGCGTCTCTCTGAACGGATGATGGACAAATGAACCTCCCGCACCCCTTGGATCCATTCCATGCTAGGGAGGCGTCGACCCACCATCCATGCAACATTAAAAACTTGCCTTCTGTGCTAAGTAAGCATGCCGAACGGGTACTCCCTTAGCTTGGGCGCTGACATGTGGGAGGCCGTCGGTTAGGAGGCGAGGACGGCGGTGGCGTGTCCTACAGTGGGATAGCTGTCAGAGACAGGAAATACAACAGGACGGGGCACTCGCCGCTGTGAGCTTAGGGAGAAGTGGGGAAGGGGAGGAGGTTGCACGGGCGGCCTCACCAGCACCATTGGTGCATTCCTACACCGTCGAGGCCAGGCGGCAATGCGTGGGGCAGTGCCAGAGGATGAGGCAGGGGAATCATCGGCGGAGGCTGGGAACAGCAACACACGGGAGTGAGGAAGGAGGAGGGAGAGTTGCACAAATCTCAAAGCAAATCCAACGGTCTAAAATTTGCATGACGTGGGATGGGATTTTGTCAGATGTTATATAGGCCAGTCGCTTTTTTTTGACGGCTCAGCTTGCAAGAGATATCGACCATATTTTCTAGCATTTGTTTTAGCATTTATACAAGTACTTAGTGCTCCTTACATTTAAATTTATTTTAACGTTAAGAAAACTACATCGAATATCTTTGACCGAAAAGAGTAGTATGTAAGTAATAAAAAGGTGTGAACAGACGTTCTTCTGCTCATCGAGAACGTAGGACGGCACACCGCGTTCGTGATTGCTGCACATTGTCATATATTCATGACGGGAGGGAGTAACATATTAACACTAAAACGTGTGTGCCTCATGATTAGCTGATACCTTATAAACAAAGGTAGAAAGGCCTCGTAATTACATACTCCCTCCATATAAAAATTATAAGAGGTGCATGCCATTGATATGATCTTTAATAGTATACTTTGACTCATAATTATTTTTATATTGTATTATCAACAACGACTATGAATATAATGGTACTACATATTTGCCTAAAAAATATGTTATTAGTTAAATGCTATAAATATTAATTTTACTGAAAATAAGGACGTGGAGTATATTAATTTTTGTTTAATACACACCATCTCATATAATTTGTATGGTTTTTCTATGTTTCAGAATGTTTTGGATTGTTGGAATCACGAAGACTGTGTAAAGATACTCCAACAGTGCAAAAAGGCTATTCCTACACGAGATGCCGGAGGAAAAGTGATAATTATAAATGTGGTTGTTGGACATGGGCCAGATAACATAGCTGTCAAAGAGACACAGGTGTTCTATGATATGTACATGATGAGTATTAGTGGGATAGAGCGAGAGGAGCACGAGTGGAGAAAGATTTTCTTAGAGGCTGGATTCAGTGATTACAGAATCACACCAATATTAGGCTATCAGTCGATCATTGAGGTTTTTCCGTGAACGAAGAAGCTCGGCATGGACAAAATTGGAAAATTCCGCTGCATGCACGACATCACAAGCACATGTGCGAACTCCTGTTCTCTGAAATGTCATATGTTTTCTGTTTGTTTATGCATCAGTGTCATAAATTCCGCTGCATGCACGAGCATGAATGTTGCTTGATGTGTTTCTTTGAAAGTGTATGCACACATATGTGATTTTGAAAATAAATAATAAGTGCTGCTTGCATGTTTCCACTTTCAGAGTGAACTTTTTAGTCCTTAAATATTTATGAAAAATGATTCTATCCAGGCATCCGACGCGAGCCGAAGCGTTGGACGCCCTCCACTCCTCGTCTCCTTCTTCCTCTTTTGGATACCCTCCACTCCTCTTTGCCTTCCTCTCCTCTGTCTCCTCCCTCCTTCGTCCCTTTCCATTCTCTCCTTCCCCATCTCCTGGTGCCCCCTCCTTATGCTTGTGGTGACCTTCGAACTCCGACGTGGATCTGGATGAGGTGATGATGGGGTTGGGCGGAGGAGATTAAGGTGGTCGTCAGACGATGCAAGGACGAGCGGTGATGGCTTGACGTAACGGATGGTGGCGTCGAGCTCCAGGTGATGGAGTACGCGTAGGCTACGATAGCAGAAAACAAAACTTTTCTACCGTGCACACTAGGTCATCATGCGAGAGAGGGATCATGAATCGTTACCACTAGACACGCAGTGCAGTGGAAGAAGGATTGGAGAAGCCGGTCCAACCACAAGCGCGTCGAGGTAGTAGTGGAAGTAGTCAATCTCCACGAACAGACCGCGATCAACCACACCACGAGTAGATCTAATCAGCGTCGATGCCGATCAACGCTGCAACGAGCAGCGCCTCTACCGGTATCCACACGTCCGACGCTGGAACGCCGATTGCGAGTGTACTAACACTCGTGAGTGGCTAGGGTTTGGCTCGGGAGGTGGTGGCTAGGGTTTGGCTCGAGGTCAACCGAAAAACGTGAATCTCCTCGGCCCCTTGCCTCCCTATATATAGACCTTCTCACTTGGGCCTCGTGGACCGAGACCCAATAAGAGTCTACTCGGATCTCTATCCGAATCAAGCCCATATTCAAATCACATTCGAATAAGTGTTCTAACCCATTAAGCGTGCGACCCTGTAGGTTCACGTATATTTGTCACGATCTGAAAACACCTTTCTGGTCACCCTGTTAATAACGGTCTCTAATAAGGCATATTAGCGCCAAAATATACGTAAAGATCATATCGGCTGAACCTGTAATATCCTCATGTACAAATCCCTTTGCCTCACGATATCGATTGAGCACAAGGTGAGACTTGTGTCTCCAATGGTTTCAGATCTGTTGTTCTCATGGTAAATCCTCACTGCTAACAACGCCAGCCATTGATCGGTAGGGAACACTGATCGAAACAGAGTTGCGGGAACAGGAAATCCACTTCCGAAATACAAACAACTTCAATTTTTTTAATAGATAAAAAATAGTTTATATGTGTTATCGTTCACTAAAAAAATCATTATCATTATTGGTTTAAAACAGGCATCACCATCGGTTTTTGACCCTGCAGTGATTGGTCGGGCAACACTGCCGGTTTAAGAAATGAACCAGCAGTAATAGTGGTTTACATATTTTTTATTTTTTAAATAAAAATAGAAAAATATTTCATATTTTACTAGATATCTATACACAATTTTTTGCACGATATGCACATGTACGATTCATAGGATCGAACCAGAGACCTTGTTCTTCACACATATCTTCCTTACCATATTACCTTCAATGTCATTTGCTATTCTTTTGACTCTTCTCATCCAAAATATGTAATTCATATTAGACACTATAGATGAATTTAAACGAGAAAACATGAACCACAAAGTTTTAGAACTCATCGAGCTCCACAACTTTTATATAGAGTTTGTCTCTATCTGAAGCCATTTGACAAATTTAAAAATTTGGGCATGTAAACTTACAATACATATTTGAGCATGTAAATGATTGCAAATGAAACGGTTGTTAACTAAGATGTTGTAGACTTATCAAGATCTATGATTTTGATATGGAGCTTGTCTTCATCCAAAGTCATTTAAAAATTCAAAAATTCAGAATATGTAATTGTCTGAGAACTTCTACCACATATTCGGGTAGAAAAACGATCTCAAACAAATCATTTGTTAACTAAGATATTGTAGATCTTGTCTCTATAATTTTTAAATAAAGGTTGTCTTCATCCGACTCCACATGAAAGAGTTATTCAGTTTTTAAAAAACTACAATTTGAGTATCTCTAATAGTTTGATACTCGATGACCAGACGGTCCGAACCCAGTTACGACTGTCCGGTCCATTTAGTATCAGTGTTGATTTGTGTTATCAACCGGTAGTGGTACTCTTTTTTATCACAGTCAGTTTATAACAAGAGCCGATAGTGATACTTAAGTATCATTGTTAATTCGTGGCTTGAACCGATAGTGATACAAAGCTATCAATTCAAGCCAGGAACCGATAGCGGGCCAACGATACAAAGAAACACTGCCGGTTTACTTTGGCTTTGATGAAAAACCAAAGTGAACTGGCATTAATGCTCTGGCACAGTTGGTTCATACTGCACCAGATGAGCCTTTTTTGGCCATGGTTGTTACGCTAATTCAAGTTAAGCTTGGAAGAACTTGTACTATTAATATGTTCTCGTTAGTGTTCATATGCAGGTGTTGCTCAAGGCCAGAGGAGTGTGGTCTGCGATGGAATTGAGACTAAACTTGAGGGAGGTGGGTTCTACCGAACCGTCAAGGATATTATATGGGACCCTCAGGTTGGAGAACAGTGAAGTCAAGTTTTTCATATGGTGTACACATGATGCGTGTCTATAAGGAAAAGAGCTAAATTTGGAGAAAATCCAAATTTGGACAATGGAATCCATATCAAGGTTTTTGTCATGGAGAAAAATACCTCAAAACTTCCTTTGACATTGGCTAATTCCCATGCCAGCTGTAACATGTGACATTATCAGCTATTGTATCTGGATTTTCACAAGGATTCTGTAAATAATATGAGTCTTGCAGAGCGATCTACCGGCATGAACATTATAGCAACAATATTATATTTTATTCTCCAACAGTTTTTACACTGTAGCATCAGTGATATATATTGTAATTCATCTCAACTAGCGATATCTATGAATGGAGGATTGAGATAAGGCTAGGCTATATCCATCAGTAGCATGTTACGGCAGAGGATCCCATTACGCTGCAACCATGCCCGCACGGCTTTGTCACCATATTCATGAGCAACAGAGGCAACGTAACGTACGTGGCACAGGAAAACTACTATAGATCAAAGAAAGCTCCTTCGATAGGCAGGTGTCAGCACGTCAACCGACAACCGGCTAACCTAGCCACAATAGTGAGAGCAACCTTGGCCACACACTGATGATCTGATCATCCATCCACAGAGATAACTCATAACTGCAGACTGCCCAGCTGCTACACATCACAGTAACTCGCCCACCTGGCAGGTCTATACCGTTCTGTCACTTGTAGATGTGCCTGCCAGATCCCTCCGGCTGTCGCGAAGCAGAACTAAGGTGTGTTTTGTTCATTGTCAAAACTCTTCCTAGTACAATTATTTTGGTTTTACTTAAAAATTAATAAAATAACAATTCAAAAATGTTACCAAAATAGTCTCCTTTATCAAAATTTGGTAATTTAGAAACTTCGTCTCAAAAAATAGCAAAGACATCAAATAAATACATTTTAAAAATATCTCCCTACCAGGTTGATTTGGGCATTAAACTAAACAAGTGGAGCAAAACGGATATAAAACAAAAATAAAAATATAAGTTCCTATATGTTTTGCTAGATAAAAACAGTGGCAGAATCAAGGGAGGCGAGCTGAGGCCTGGCCTCCCCACAACAAGATTAATCTTCTGTAATACATATATCGGTTAAGCAGGGCCGGTCTTAAGGTTTTGGTGCACAGGACGAAACAAAAAATAGGGACTTATATGAACATCTACATAAGGAGCATCACCAATAGGAGCTAAAAAAATCCATTCTAAATTCATTTTTTATCAGTAATCAAATTTTTAGGTGTGAACATATTCCTCTCTCCAAGGTATAACTAAAAATTGACTGCAAATAATAAATAATGGTCCACCACAAACTACCAACCGAGCTTTCCTTCTGTTTTCTTCTGACACAACGACGTCTCCCCCTCTCGTCCCGATCGCTGCGAGCGGCGGATTAGGAGCCAGCTCTCTTCCCCACAAGCAAAGAGCGAGAAGTATGGAGAAGGTGATTGCAATTTTTAGCAGCTATGCAGGGAACTGTTGGAGCTAATTTTTTACTTGGAAGCCCACCATTTTGGAATTAAAAACCATGTTGGGTCTCTGCTGGTGATACTCTAAGAGCATAACCAACAACAACCCTAAATGGATCTCAATCCTAAAATTTTAGGCCTCTAAGAAAAAGATTCCCTTCCAATAGTACCTGTCGATATTTTCTATCGGCAATAATATATAGGGCTACTCGTCGGATCAAAACTTGATGGATTATAAAGGAACACGAACGATATATACTGGTTCAGCCTCTCGAGATAAGGTAATACCCTACATCCAGTTGTGGTGTATTGATTTTGAGGTTGTATGACTTTGATCTTAGTGATTTTGTTGATCCTGCCCTCAAGAGGCGCCCTGCCTCCCCTTATATACCGAGGGACAGGATTACAAAGTAGGAATCTCAGTTGGACTTTGACCAAGAGATTTTCTTTTAGGAATTCAATGTGCCCGACTAGGACTATATCCTTTCCCAGTCATACAGGGTTACGTATGCCGAGTCCTACTGTATCCCTAATTACAAGGTTAGGCTCATCCTCTGTCTAAGTGGCCCAATAGCTTCTCATGAGATACCTGGGCCTTATGGCACCGACAGCAACCCTTGAGACCTTCATAGTTGAGTCACAGCTGATGCCAAGTGCTCATCCTCCACAGTGAAGAATTCCTAAGTGCATTGCTCCCGAGTACTCTTTGTCCGAGTGCTTCTTCTCCCGAGTCCTGCTTCATGTCAGCTGGCAACGAGGCTATAAAGGGCTTCATAGAAAACTATAAATAGTGTGCACCGAATAGGTTCACCTATTAGGTGTAGCCCCCGACTTTGTGCTTAATTATGAAACAATTAAATATAAAGTCAAAGATCTTTAACCTTGTAATCTTTCCCGAGTAGTATACTACTCGGTATGTAGACTCTTCAGCATCATGTCAGCTGAAATAATTTTTGCTCATGGCAATTGGTGGCTAAGCATGTAAGCTGAGTACCACTTCTTAGATTTTAACCCAATATGTGGTCAAGTGTACTTGAGAGATACCTGCATCTCCAATTTTAATAGAAACCAGCTGTCGATCCCTCTGAGGATGTATCTTCAATACTTGGTAAATAATACAGATACCTGGACACATGTGTCCAGCAATTAGACTCTGAACATATGTGTCCAGCAATTAGACTCTCATGAAGCATATCTAATTATTTAATCGGTTTCTGTGAATAGCATCTGTACTGTGATTTTAACACAGCCAGCAGTCAGCTCTACAGAGCATGCTATTTAGAAACTCATATCTTGTGGCGCAGTACTAAATAAGCCAGCCCAAGCCCACTTATCAGCACAGGCTCTATAAAATAGGGGGAGAGCGAAAAGATTCCCTCATCTTCTCTAATCCACCAATCGTTTCGCCTTCTAGTTTCCACGCCGAAACTTTTCACTGTGCCTCACTAGGGTTTGCCATAGCCAGCGTCTCCTGCGCAAAACTCGAGTGATTCCGCTCCGCTGCATCCATCCAAAGCCTTCCAAAGCATTTCCTCCAAATTTTCTCACCTCCAACAATTCCGAGAGCATCGCTCGAGATCCCTGAGGTGTCCGCGGAGGCTTGGTTGGTATCGGATTGTGGCTTGACAAAGCTAAAGTATCTGGAGAAGCAACTAATGCTGCAGCACCGAGAAGTCATCCATTGGCGCACCGCCAAAGGGGAATCTATTCCGGCGTCCCGATCTGGTGAGACTGTCACCTTCACCTCTTTTTTCCACCGCGGTCTCGCCCTTCCCTCTTCGAATTTCTTTCGCCAACTTCTATCCTTCTATCAACTAGAGTTGGTGAATCTGAATCCCAACTTTATTCTGCAAATCTCCATCTTCGCCATATTGTGCGAATGTTTTCTAGGAGTTAAGCCCCATTTTAATCATTTTCGGTATTTATTCCACATCAAGCCCCAGCCGTCCAAAAGTAAAGTCCAAGTGATTAGAGGAGCCGGTCTTCAACTCAGGAACGAAATGAAGAAGATTTATCTCTCTGTTCCTTTGAAAACTTCCCTCAAGGGCTGGCATAGAGAATGGTTCTATTAGTCTGATCTCGAACCTTCTCTGTCCCCTTTCACTGGCTCTTCTCCGATGGTCTTGCCCAGCTGGTCTTCTGTGCCAAACTATGAAGAGATGGGCCAAGTGTACCAACTGATTGAGAAGATTGATCAGCTGAAGAGCTCAGAATTAACCGGTCCCTGGGTGGCGAGGTGTTTCCTGAACCGCCGCACCAACCCACTGAAGCTGAGAAGCCATTTCAGCTGGGATTACTAGGACAAGAATGATCCCAGCTGAGAATACCCGAATTTGACTAATAAGGTGACCAACACCCTGCTCGGTTTTTTCTTCAACGGGGTTGTGGAAACTGAAGATGCCGAGCGTGCCACTTTTGCCTACAGCCAGAAAAGGCCTCGATCACAAGTAATCTTGAAACAATAGATTTGTCATTGCTATTCACTTTGTGATGAACATCTGGAGACATTTGTCTGGAATCATCCTCCAATGTATGATGTATGTTGTCGAAACATTTGCAGGAGTGTGAGGAATTTGACGATGACTCCCAAACCCTGTCGGTCACAAAAACGAAAGAGAGGCCGGTCAGTCCTTCTGCTGCTCAGTCTAGCGCCAAGAGAGCTGGGAAGAAACCCATCGAGAATCCGAGCAGGAAGAGAACAAGCAAGCCAAGCGCAGCACCGGGGAGCCTGAAGATTAAGGACCCCGCCAGTTTAGCCCCCAGGCCGCCAAGCCCAATGCCTTCTCCTCCGTGTGCAAGGCCAGTGTCACGCCCAGAATTTCCATCCAAAATTCTGGAGTTTTATTGTGTGTAAACCCTCGTCCAGGAATCAACTGAGGCACACATGACAAAATTGATAACCAAAGTAATTATTTACATAGCGTAAGCATTTATTACAGAGGTGAATGGTACCTCTCAAATAAAGAAAGTTCTAACAGCGGATAAATAAACAACAGCGTGACGATTCCCACTCCACACACTTGACTGGGCTCCCTCTTAGTCCTCCAAGTAGTCCTCTTCGCTGTAGTCCTCCTCTGAAGGATTGTTGATTGCAACGTGAGCATATGACATACTCCGCAAGCCACACAGCAAGTATGCAAGTGCACAGGATAACAAAGGAGGGCATAGTATGGCTCATAATTGCATAAAAGCATTTAATAAAACATTTGAGAGAGTAATAAAACAGTAATTAAATAACAGTATTAATCAACGCTATACCGCTCACCAAAACGGTATAGGCCCAACCATTCCAACCTGGAGCTACTCATGTTCCATTGTTTAACCATCACATTTAAGTAGTGTGGGACTAATCACAGAAACATTGCTAGGCTCGCCCTTAACCGTGGGCACGGCTATTCGAATAGTTTTACTCTGGCCAGAGATGTACCAATTTACCCACGAGACACAACTCCACAGCACATCACTATGCCCCTCAATACCACCACGGTATCTCGGTAAGGAATTGTGACAGGATCATTCACGTAACTCGCCCAATAGGAGAGCCTCCCGCCGAACCTCCGGTCTCCGGTAGGGGTGATCAATGCCCTCCCCGCAAGACGGTCCGACGCCCGAAGCATGGCCTTATTGGCACTGCCATGTGTGGACTTACACCAGCCACAAACACGCCCTGGAGCCTCCTATTGAACTCGGCACACTTCAAACTCCTGCTAGCCCATACTAGCTTGTGGTTAGCACGAGTGTTGCTTCGCAACAAGTAGTCCGCGAACCGGTCCTTAACTGCCACGAGCACCGCTAGCAACAAACACAACCCTGGTGCTCGCGACCCACCTTTTATTCAAGTTTTAGTGGACCATTAAGTTGTCCTTGTACGACCATGTCGTAAAGGGATCATCCTTTCATGTGACTGAAGAATAGTATAGAAATTATTATGACAACCCATAAGTTATTCTATTAATTACTAGGCATGGCTAAGCAGGGTCCTAGAGTTATTCTAGCTAACCAATAAATAAAGGTAGCTAGTCAAAATTATCCCATAGGTACAATGTCATGTGATCAAATCAAAGGGGTCATAAACAAAGGTTAGGGTTTTCCTGTCCCGATGACATTCCAAAATAAATGCAGCGTTGAAAGAAAACGTAGCTTTAATCATAGGATCAATATATTCAATGAGAAAGAGGAATCTGTGTGACTTGCCTTGCAGCTCCACACAGTCTTCGACACCTGCTTCGACAAACTGCGCCTCTTCCTGAGCGTCGGTAGCTATAGGCAAATAACAAAATGGCAAAACAGTACATCAACACACATGAACAGTACATTATTATATTTTTAATGGATAGTTCACGATTTTTAGAGAAATTAGAGACTTGAACGACCTCAAACCGAGTTCGTATGAATTAGTTATGATTTTTAGAAGTTTTAACCCTTTATAGACTATACAACAGAATTAACTGATTTATTGCATCATAAGTGAATTAATTTTATTTGGAAAAGGCATTTAGGGCGTCACAGGAGAAAGGGGGCTGTCGGCTGACCAGTGGGGCCCACTGTCAGTGCGAGGGAAAGGGTCTGGTCCATGGTGAACCGAGTCCACTGCGGTCCACGGGACAAAACTGACGGCTAGGTCTCTAGGGTTTGGATCGGACGGGTGGGATCTAACCGATAGGGTCCAATGGCTCACATCGATCCCGAAAGGATCGGCCTACGGTGACGAGGTGCCGCCGAGCTGGCGCCCACAACGGCGACCACGGCGACGGCTATAGCGACGCGGCGACGCACGGGAGGAGCGGGAAAGGATAAAGGGGGTCGAGGCGATCGTTACCGAGGGCGAAACAGCGAAGAACGACGACGGAGACGGCCGGCGGCGAGCTTGAGGCGGCGGAGGGCTTCGGGTCTTCGTCGACGGCGGTGCTCCAGCGGCTTCTGAGGGCTACGAGGCTGCGGCCTGGCTTCAGCGGCGTCCGGCGAATCTAACCGGGGCGGTGGCGAACTCCGACGGCGGCTAAGGCGACGGCGGCGCGCAACCGAAACCTGGCGGCGGCAGCGGAACAAGCGCAAGGCGCGGGGAGACGGCTAGGGCTAGCTCGAGCTCGATCTAAAGGGCGAAAACGACCCTAGGGGTTCCAGGCTCGCTATTAAAGGCAAAGAGGGGCGGACTCCGGCTCGGACTCGACGGGTTTTACGGCGGCGACGAGAGAGAGAGAGGAGACCGACTCGGGAGGCTTCGGGGCTCCGTTCCACGCACGATTCAGCTCCGGATTCTTGGGGATTAGGTGGAGGAGGATAAGGACTCGGTTTTCCCTCAACCGATACGGAGAGAACGGGTCCGAGGTGAACGGATTTGGCGAGATTCGCGGCGGCGGCACTCGGGTGCTACAGCGCCTTCGGGCGCGAGGAAGACGACGACGACCCCGATAGGCGGGTCCCACCTGTCGGCGACGGCGGCGGCGCGGGCGCGGGCACGAGCACGGCAGGGGCGCGGGCACGGGCACGGGCACGAGCACTGGAGAGGGCGCGGGCACGGGCACGGGCACTGGAGAGGGCGCGGGCACGAGCACGGCAGGGGCGCCGGCACGGGCACGGCACTGGAGAGGGCGAGGGCACGGAAGGAAGGCTGAGCACAGCAACGGGCCGAGACCTGGCCCAGAAACTGTGAGGGGATTTAAAACCTTTTTCTTTTTATTTTACTGCTGTGAGCTCATTTATTTTGCCAAAGATGTTTCCCTTAATCGATTAATTCCCAGAAAATTCCAGAAATTAAATAATTAAGCGAAGAATTTTATAAAATTATTTTCAAGCCCATTTTTCTTCAGATTTTTCCCAGATTTTATTTCTTTTCACTCATTGAGACTTTTAATTCCATTTCTAAAAATTCTTTTTGCACAATATTTTATATAGGGATAATTTCAGGGTGTTACAGCCAGCAACGTCAAGCTCAAGGCCGACGCCGTCGAGTACAAGATCAGCAACATCAAGCCCAAGGGCGGCGCCGCCGAGTAGCTCGACGCCCCAGTCGGCTGCCCCAGAAACAGGGCCGACTAGAAGTAAAGCGCAACCGCTGATTGCCGCGCCGACTGGCCCGATAGCCAACAGCTCTCCGCTGCCAATATCTTCTAGAGCTCCCTCGTGGAGGTTCAAGATTTCCAAGAGGTAAATGATCTTCAATCTTCCAAGAATCTTGAATGATATGATAGTATCTTGACATTTGACTTATTGTGCAGAAAACGAGTCAACATTAAATCTCAAGGAGAACATGCCAACAGCTCCTGTTACCATGTCGTCCCTAGCCCAGCCAGCACCAACAAATTCGTCTACCGAGCCAGAGATTGCCCCATCTGTAGAAGTGGAAGCAGTCCTGACAGCAGGCCCAATAGTGCCGGCTGACCAAGGGGGGAGTGCTGAAGCTGCTGCTCTAGCCCCTGAGCTAATCGCTGAAGCCCCTGCAGCCACTGAATCTAGGGCCAGGACCCCATCGCCACTCATATCGTCGTCGTCTTCTGATGAAGTTGACTTTCCCCGGCTCGAAGCCCCTCCTCGCAACTTCCCGAGAACATTCCACTGGGTATCCCCTGAGGGAGTTGCGGAGAGCTACGAGCATGATGAACAAGCCGCGGCAAGGGAGCATGAAGTTCTTCTTTGTGCTGCAATCGCTGCGTCCAGGGGAGTTCAAGTATGTAGCAAATCTTGCCATGTTGAGTTCCCGACGGTTCTCTTTAATTCTAGTATTCCACCATCTAACTCTGCTTTGCTCTATTTTGCTCTGAGCAGAAGATTGTCAACCGCTCGGAGAAAATGAACAAGGTCCTGACCTAGCTTGCCTCCCATCTTCAACGACTGGGCCAGCTCCAGGCCTCTAAGGACGACTTGGAACGGGCTAGCCATGAGAAGGAAATTTGGCTAAGGGGAGCTGTGGATCAGCTTAGGGATGAGAAGTGGGCTCTAGCCGAGAAGATTAGAAGTAAGTCTTTTGTATTATCCTCCCGAGTAAATCCCGAATATATCTCTCCAGCCTTGTTGATTCTCGACTGCCTCAATCTCGAGTTCTTGACTATTCTGATTTGTAACCCTCAAAGCCGGGTTGAAAACCCAAGCAGAGGAGAAGAAACAACAAGAAATTAAGCTGAAGGAGCTGAAATGGCCAAAGCCGAACTGGAGAAGGCCAAAGCCAAAGTGGAGGCCGACTATGCAAGTAAGCCTCTTCCCTGACAATGACCTTATCCGTCTTCTTGCTACTCCGACTGCATTGTTTGGCTAACAAGTATACTTATCGATGAATCTGAACAGCTTCGAAAGCCAATGCCCAGACCCAATTCAGTGCCTTTGCAGAGGATATTAAGGTTGTCAAGGAGTCATGAGAAATTCTTGCCGAATCCGTGAAAGGGCTCCTTGACATTATGGAGTCTTACCACGTTGGGACTATCTCCAGTATAGTCTCCCAGGTGTAGGCACGCCTTAGCGAAGCTCCAAGCATCTTAAAAAAATACTCGGATGAACGTGTCGCTGTCGGCGTGGCCCAAACCCTCGCTATGACCAAATCGATCTACCTTAGGGTAGATATCGAGGCCATTGGTGAGGGTTTTGCCGAAGAGACAACACCTGAAGGAGCACTAGAGTTGATCAACGAGGCAAGGCCAACTGCAGAAGCGATCGCCAGAGACCTAGGTAGGTAGAAAACAAATGATTATGCAGTTGATGTATATAAAACTTTTGGTGAAAGCATGTATATATCTTGTAAAATGTTGCCGAGTACTTGCTTATTCATAGCTGCCATTAGTATCACCTGACTATGTAGTCTACGCCGAGTAGATCGATAGAAACTTAGGAAAAAACGTTCACTTCTAAAAGTTTTACTCGGGCAAATATAATATAATCTTTATAAAACTTCACAACTAAAATAAAACAAGCTCATATTTTATTGACAATGCACATAATACATGCAGCCCCGACTCACTACTCGGTTAAAACAAGCGATGTAGTGAGTCAAAGAAAAGTCTTTGTACATATATATGGAATACAAAACTCAGGTATAGAAAGGACGTAGCTGTTCAATATTCCACGAGTTGCTGATGAGGGTACCATCTTCAGTCCTCAATCTTCAATCGGTAGGCGTCCGGACGTGTCACCTCAGCAATAATGAACAGCCCTTCCCACAGAGGGGATAGGTTATGCCTGTCTATGGTGGTTTGTATTTTTCTCAAGACAAGATCTCACACCAAAAAGGAACGGCCACGGATATTTCTGCTGTGATAACGACGTAGGCCTTGAAGATACCTAGCCGACTAGATAGTTGTGATATCCCTCGCTTCTTCCAACCGATCTAGTTCGACCAATCGGGTATTGTTTGATTTGTCTTCTGAGTAGGCCCGAACTCGCGGAGAACCGAACTCCAACTTAGTTAGTAACATAGGCTCAGCACCATAGACTAGGAAGAAAGAGGATTGCCCTGTTGCCCAACTAACCGTGATTCTTAGAGACCAGAGAACGGATGGGAGTTCTTGTACCCACCGCCCTGCATATGGTTGTAGTCGGTCGAACACCCTAGCCTTGATATCTTGTAAGACCATGCCTTTATCACGCTTGACCTGCCCATTGCTTTGTGGGTGCCACAGAAGCATAACAGATCTTGATGCCAAAATTATCACAGAAATCTTGAAATACGCCGCCCGTGAACAGAGTACCGTTGTCCGTTATAATGCGGTTAGGAACCCCAAATCTGTATATAATACTCATGATGAAGTCGCTTGCTCGTGCCGCTGTTATGGTAGCAACGGGTTTTGTCTCAATCTACTTTGTGAATTTATCCACTGTGACGAACAAGTGTGTGAATCCTCCTGGCGCTTTTTTGAGCGGCCCGACCATGTCGAGCCCCTAAACTGCAAAAGGCCAAGAGATTGGAATTGTTTGAAGTTCTTGAGCTAGAAGATTTGTTGGTCTTGCATAGAATTGGCATCCCTTGCATGTGCGAACTATATCTTTAACGGCTGTTTCTGCAGTCGGCCAGAAAAAAACCCTACATGTAAGCCTATCTGACTAACGTCCTAGATGCGGCATGGTTACCATAGATACCCGAGTAAATTGATTGCAGAATCTGCTTGCCCTCCTTGGGTGTGACGCAACGCATGAGGACCCCGAATACGCTTCTGCGGTATAGGTCTTGTCCGACTACAATGAAACATTTCCTTCAACGCTTGATTCGTTCGGCTTCACTGCGTTCTTCTGGGAGTTCGTCTTCCAAGAGGAATTTAAGAACTAGAGTCTGCCAATCTTGAAAGATGATTAGTACTTCATTTCTTGCCGGAGTAGGCTCAACCCCCGACTGTTCAAGTACTGGTTTCTTCTTGACTGATGTCGGCGAAACAGGAATAGGGGTCCCACATTCTCTGGAGACGCGTGGATCTTCCCCCAGGGCCCATTTTCTGCAAACGTGGTGGCAGGCTATTAGGAGTTGTCCCATTAAATGCTTGGGGCCTGGGCGCTACCCGGGCCCGGAAGCGCCACCCCCGGGTGCCGCCCCCGCGCACGGGACCCGGGGCCTCGGTGTCTCGAGCGCATGGAGGGCCCGATGGGCTCCCCGCCCCGAGGAACGAGGCCGGCTCGAGCGGATCTGCTCCCAACTACCCGCATTAATGGAGAAGCGACGGCGCACCTCCCGGCTGGACATGCGTGCGCTGTCATAATGACCCCTTGTCGGCTGGCTCCCTATGCAGTGAGAGGGCTTCGGTTTTCCACGGCCTGGCAGACGACGAGACGGGCCAAGCCGACAGGATCGTCACTGTCGGGCCGCCCGTAGCTGGCGAGGGAGGCGGCATCTAGCCGCCCGCGGCTGACACGGGAGGCGACGACCGTGACGGGCCAAGCCGACAGCGTCGTCACTGTTGGGCCGCCCGCAATTACCGACAGCCGGGCGACGATGAGACGCGCCTCCCGGACGACCCAGCAGACGGCCGGAGCACGGAGGTCCATGACAAGACGTAGCATACCTAAACTCTCTCTCTGAGGGATTAGGCGCAGGGGACTCGATTTTTGACTGATAAAAGGAGGATCCACGCCCGGCAAAAGGGAGGGAGAACGTCTAACTGGAGCACACTCTAGTTACTGTTTTTCTTCTTCAGCTCTGGCCTCGAGCTAAGCTGACCTTGTAACACAGCAAACCACACACATTTACAGAGAGCATCCACACAGGAGTAGGGTATTACGCCTCCGTGTGGCCCAAACCTGGATACTTCCTTTGTCTTTCTTGTGTGCCGACTCATCCAGCCATCTCTCTTCTTCCACCGAACGCCGACTTCGTCTGAGAACAACTCCCCTGGCCGAACCTCAAAGGGGGGTCTCCTGACTTCCCGCCGTCGGAGTTTCATCCTTCGACAGCTGGCGCGCCAGGTAGGGGGAGTTTTCTTCCTCAGGCGGAACGCCGACGTTCCCGACACCGACGCCCTTCATGGCAGGAGGCCATCGCCCGCGGGACTCCGACGAGGAGTCCGGCGACTACACCCCGCCGGGCAACGTTAGCCCTGTGGCAAGCCCGCCACCTTCTCCCTCTTCACCTTCCTGGGGGCGCACGGCGCGTACCCGGCGGGCAAAGCGCGCCCCGCGGCGGCCTGGTAGTGCGGCCTCGGCCCCTTCCCTCGCGGAGGGGGCCAGCAAGTGCCCCGCCGGCTCTGCCGCCGCCTCATCCATGAGGCGCGAACAGAGGCGCCGCCCCACGGCACGTCGCGGCCTCAACTTCCATTCGGCGACACCGCAGGAGGCCCTCTTGGCGGCAGAAGCTCTCCTGCGCCACCCCCCGGCATTTGCCGGGGGTGGAGGCCGGGAGCGGCGGTGGATTAGCGAGATCGCCGACTTGGTAGGCACCGCCCACCGCCGGGTCGCCGCCGACGGCCATGCAAGTGCTGGGACCTCCGACTGCGCGACTTCTAGCGCGAGTCGGCCTACCGCCCCGAATCAGAACCAAGCCCGGGGCGCGGGCGACCTCCGCAACCGGCTGAACCGGGCCCGGGCCCACGAGGACGCCCAGGTCACGATGGAGCGCCAGCGTGAGCGGCGTACAGACGCCGCCAGGCATTCCGAGGCCCCGGCCTCCAGTTTCGATCCACTGGTGGGAAACCGCCATCCATCGCCCGAGCCCGCCCAGTACGGCTGCTCGGGTTGCCTGGCGCTCTCCCCAGGCCTCCGGCAGGTTCGCTGGCCGGCTAAGTTCCGGCCCAGCTTGCCGGAGAAATACGATGGCTCCGTCGACCCCTCGGAGTTCTTGCAGATTTACACTACCGCCATCCAGGCAGCTGGTGGCGACGAGAAGGTGATGGCGAATTACTTCCCCGTCGCCCTCAAGGCCCAGGCTCGCTCCTGGATGATGAACCTTCCCGAGGGGTCGATCTACTCTTGGGAGAGTCTCTGCCACCAATTTGTGGCAAACTTCTAGGGCACCTTCCCACGTCCTAGGACCGAGGCGGACCTGCACGCCCTACGTCAGGGCAGGGATGAGGCGCTAAGACATTTTCTGCAGCACTTCAGCTAGGTTCGCAACACAATCCCTCACATCGCCTCCCACGCGGTTATCCACGTGTTCCGCTCGGGCGTGCGCGACCAGCGCATGCTCGAGAAGTTGGGCACCCGCAACGTCCAAACTGCGGCCGAGCTGTTCAATCTCGCCGACCACTGCGCCCACAAGGAGGAGGCCCGGGCGTGGAACAAGCCACGCCCCGAGGCCCCCAACCAGGGCCCCGGAGAGGGTGGCGAATCCTCGCGTTCCGCGTTACGGCAGGACAGAAGGAAGCGCCAGAAGGGCAAAGAGGTTGCCGAAAACTTCGCTTTGGCGGCCACCGGCCGCCCCCAGGGCGATGTCGCCCGCCGAGACAGCAACGACGGCAAGCGGCAGAAAGCCACTCCTGCCCCGCAGCCACCGGCTGCGGGCCGGAAGTGGTGCTCCGTCCACGAGACGGATCGCCACGACCTCACCGAGTGCCGCGCCGTCCATAACTTGGCCCAGCGCACCAAGAAGTTCCAGCAGGAGCGGCAGCAAGCCAAGCCCGCTCTCGAGTCGGAGCAGCCTCTCGAGTTCCAAGAACCCGAGAATGTCCTTGCCACCCTCGACGGCGGGGCGCACGCTCACTCCTCGCGCCGTGGCTTCAAGGCCATGAAGCGCGAGCTCTTGGCTGCGACACCGGGCCCCGAGGTGTCCCTGAGGCTGAAGTGGTCGGACACCCTGATCACCTTCGGCCCCGCGGACCATCCGGCCCGGGTACCCAGTGAGGGGCAGCTCGCCTTGGCTGTCTCCCCCACCATATGCAACGTCAAGGTGGGCCGCGTCCTTGTCGACGGGGGCGCCGCCCTCAATATCCTTTCCCCCGAAGTCTTCGAGAAGATCAAGGCCCCGGGGATGAGCCTTGCGCCCTCGTTGCCCATCATTGGGATTACGAAGGGCCTCACTTGGCCTCTCGGCCAGGTCTCATTGCCCGTCACCTTCGGTGACCGCGGCAACTTCCGCACCGAGCGCATCGTCTTCGATGTCGCCGAGTGCAACCTTCCCTACAACGCGGTGCTCGGGCGCCCCGCGTTGGTGAAGTTCATGGCGGTTACGCACTACGCGTACCTAACCATGAAGCTTCCGGGCCCCTCGGGCCCGATCTCAGTCCTCGGGGACGTGAAGGCCGCCCTCTCGTGCGCCGAGCAGCGTGCGGCCGACATCGCCCCAGCGGCCCCCGACGCGGCGGGTGATGCGGGGCCCTCGCTGCTCCGTGCCCTCAAGCCGCGCCTCGTCGCCACCGACGCGGAGCTGACCAAGGAGGTCGTCCTCGGCGACGACCGGTCCCGGACCGTCAAAATCGGCGGTTCGCTGGACAGCAAATAGGAAAGCGCGCTCGTCGCCTTCCTTCGGGCAAACTCCGACGTCTTCGCCTGGCAACCGTCGGAAATGCCCGGGGTCCCCAGGGGGGTGATTGAGCATCGCTTAGCCGTCCGCGCGGGCTCACGCCCGGTGCGGCAGAAGGTACGACGGCAGGCCCCGGAGCGCCAAGCCTTTATCCGCGAGGAGATCGACAAGCTTCTCGCTGCCGGCTTCATCCGCGAGGTCGTCCATCCCGAGTGGCTGGCCAACCCGGTCGTCGTCCCCAAGTCCAACGGAAAGCTGCGCATGTGCATAGACTACACAGACCTCAATAAGGCTTGCCCCAAAGATCCATTCCCTCTGCCTCGCATAGACCAGATAGTCGACTCCACTGCGGGGTGCGACCTTTTGTGTTTTCTAGATGCCTACTCTGGTTATCATCAAATCCGGATGGCGGAGGAGGATGAGGAAAAAACTTCTTTCATTACCCCTCAGGGGGCTTATTGTTATGTTTGCATGCCTTTTGGGTTAAAGAATGCTTGTTCCACTTTCCAGCGTGCTGTCCGTGTAACATTTGAATCGCAGCTAGGTCGCAATATGGAGGCCTACGTCGATGACTTGGTGCTGAAGTCGCGCGACCGTGCCACTCTGCTCCACAATTTGGCCGAGACGTTCAGCAACCTTCGATGCACGAGGATGAAGCTGAACCCGGACAAGTGCGTCTTCGGAGTCCCGGCCGGCAAGCTCCTCGAGTTCCTCGTGTCCAGCCGCGGCATTGAGGCGAACCCGGAGAAGATAGCGGCAATCGACCGCATGCGCCCCCCGACGAGGCTACGGGAGGCCCAGAAGCTGACCGGGTGCGTGGCCGCACTAGGTCGCTTCATCTCCAGGCTTGGGGAGCGTGCCCTCCCCCTATTCAAGCTTCTCAAGAAATCCGGGCAGTTCACCTGGACGGATGAGGCTGATCAAGCCCTTGATGAGCTCAAGAGGTACCTGACTACTCCCCCTGTCCTCGTGGCACCGGCACCGGACGAGCCTTTGTTGCTCTACATCGCGGCAACCCCGCAGGTGGTGAGCGCGGCGCTCGTCGTCGAGCGCCCCTTGCCAGGCAGGCGCGCGACCCGGGATTCACCTCCCGGGCCCGCCACCGCGGAGCCTGAACCTGGGCAGCCTCGCCAAGGCGAGCGCGAGCCCGGGGACGCGGCACCCGGGACAATCCCAACATTCCACCCGGGGCCCCAGGGTCCCAGGTCCGTACCTGTTCCCATAGGCGAGAGCTTGCTCCCTCCCGGGGGAGCTGAGCCCGGACTCCCGGCCCTTGTCGGGCCGGTGTCGGGAAACACGCAGCAGAAGCCGGTGTACTTCGTCAGCGAGGTACTCCGAGACGCCAAATCGCGCTATCCCCAGGCGCAAAAGATGCTCTATGCAATTCTCATCGCGTCCAGAAAACTTCGCCACTACTTCCAGGCGCACAAGGTATCCGTAGTCACATCCTTCCCCCTCGGGCAGATATTGCATAACCGGGAGGGAACGGGCCGTGTTGCTAAGTGGGCGGTCGAGCTCGCTGAGTTCGACCTCCATTTCCAAGCGCGCCACGCCATCAAAAGCCAAGTCCTGGCGGATTTTCTAGTGGAGTGGACGCCGGGGCCCGAGCCGGATCCTGTGCTGGACGCCGGATTCCCGGCCCCCGGGTTGTCTCCCGACATGCGCCTCCACTGGATAATGAACTTTGATGGTTCCTGCGCCAGGCGGGCTTTTTGCCCCAGCGCAGGGGCCGGGGTCGTCCTCGTATCACCCGCCGGGGATGAGTTCCGCTTCGTCGTCCACCTCAACTTCGGAGCCACCAACAACATGGCTGAGTACGAGGGCCTCCTTGCCGGCCTCCGGGCCACGATCGCCCTCGGGGTGCGACGGTTGTGCGCGCAAGGCGACTCCGAGCTCGTCATCAACCAGGTATCTAGAGAGTACCAGACTCTGGACCCCCAATTGGCCGCGTATGTGGATGAAGTGCGGAGGCTTGAGCGCCGTTTCGACGACCTCAGGCTTCGCCACGTCCCTCGCAATCGCAACCTCGCCGCCGACGAGCTCTCAAGGCTGGCTTCCTCGCGGGCGCCCATTCCCTCGGGGGTTTTTCAGGAAGCTCTCGAGGATCCCTCGGCGCGCCCCGGGATCTTGGGGACCGCCCTCGAGCCCGGGTCCGAGCCTGACACACGCTCCCGGCCCCAGGATTTGGTCCTCGCGGCCGGACCCAGCGCGCCTTCCTGGATGGACGAAATCCGGGCGTATCTTCTCCGAGTGCATCTCCCCGAAGAGGACGCGGAAGCAGAAAGGGTCGCTCGCTTGTCTAAACGCTACGTCATGGTAGAAGGGGACCTCTACCGGCGTAGCGCCAATGGCGTCCTGCTCAAGTGCATTCCGCGCGACTCCGGCGTCGAGATCCTCGCCGACATCCACGAAGGGGAGTGTGGCAGTCACGCCGCATTTCGATCCCTGGTCGGTAAGGCTTTCCGGCAGGGATTTTATTGACCCACGGCTTTGCAGGACGCGTTCGACCTCATCCAGCGCTGCCGCGCATGCCAGTTTCATGCCAAACAGAGCCACCAACCGGCGCAAGCACTCCAGGTAATCCCCCTGTCCTGGCCCTTTGCGGTCTGGGGACTCGATATCCTTGGCCCCTTCCCCCGGGCAGTCGGGGGTTATCGGCATCTGTATGTCGCCATCAACAAGTTCACGAAGTGGCCGGAGGCGTTCCCCGTAATCGACATCGACAAGCACTCAGCGCTCAAATTCATCCGGGGAATCACCAGCCGCTTCGGAGTCCCCAACCGCATCATCACCGACAACGGCACGCAGTTCACCAGCGAGCTCTTCGGCGAGTACTGCTCCGACGTCGGCATCAGGCTCTGCTTCGCCTCCCCTGCCCACCCTACGAGCAATGGGCAGGCTGAGCGGGCGAACGCGGAGATCCTGCGAGGCCTCAAAACAAGGTCCTATAACGACCTCAAAAAGCATGGCGTCAAGTGGATCGACGAGCTCCCGGCGGTCCTGTGGGCGAATCGTACCACACCAAGCCGGGCAACCGGGGAGACCCCATTCTTCCTGGTGTACGGGGCCGAAGCCGTCCTGCCGTCGGAGCTAACCTTCGGCTCTCCCCGGGTACTGCGCTACAGCGATGACGTCGACCACAACAACATACAACTCGACAACCTCGACTTCCTCGAGGAACGAAGGCGGCGCGCCTCGCTCCGCGTTGCTCGTTATCAGCAGAGCCTCAAGCGCTACCATCAGTGTAAGGTTCGGGCCCGATCACTCAAGGTCGGGGACTTAGTTCTCCGCCGTGTCCTCACACGTGCCAGAAAGAATAAACTTTCCCCCATGTGGGAAGGCCCCTTCCTGGTGATCGGTGCCACCCAACCGGGCTCGGTAAGACTGGGCCAAGAAGACGGGACCCCGCTTCCCAATCCCTGGAATATCGAACATCTTCGCAAATTTTATCCATAAGCATATCCTGTAAGTTACGGGAAGCTCGGGCCAGTGCCGGTTTTCTTCCAATCTCGGCGCTGGCCGGGGGCCCCCACATGTATTCGCCTTCGTATATAGCTTTTTAATATCTTTCCCGGTGTAGTCCATTTTGCCTGTTTCCATGTGTTGCGCTCGTGGCTGTCTCATCCCTTGGGGGCATAATCGGGCCGCGCCCGCGCGACGGTTGGGGTTCGCGCATTATCATCAGTTCCCTACTGACGAGTAACCGTATCCCTACATGCTAGGTCCAAGGCGTTGTCGAGCTCGCGGGGACCTAAGGGCGCCCTCCGGGAAGCGCCCCGGGTCCCGGCGGCTGTGGCGCCTTGCCTGGCTAGCTTCGGGGACGGTTCCTTCCGGAGGAAGGGGGTGAAATGGTTATGCGTGATCTTTTCCTCCGCAGGGTCACGACTCTGAGGACACGTTCGAGAGATGATCGACGCCACGATTCGTAGCACGGAGTGGACAAGGGAACGAGCCAGATACTCTCACAGTTCACTGTGCGCAGATTAGACCTTTCCCCGGCGAGCTGAAGAAGGGGACCCCGGACCCGAGGTGAATGCGCCGGGAAGGCGTTCCCGGGACTGGCCTGTGCTCGGGCCCAGCCTGGGGGCCCCACCCCCAGATCTGTTCCCGGCAGCGATTCTCGGCCCAGGGGCTAGCAGCTCTCCTGGACCCGGGGTCGTGCTCGCGGAACCGTGCTATCCTAACCGGCAATCCAGGCGTGGGGCTCCCTTTCGTATTTTTCGTTCTCTAGCAGTCTTCTCCCGGGATTCGGCATCGCCCGGGGCCAGGGAGGGTTTCTAGGCCCGGGAGACTCACGCCTAGTTCCTCGCGTACTCGGGGACTGAGTCCCCGGGGCGGGCAACTACCAAGCCCGCGGCACTCGGGAGCCGAGCTCCCGGGGCGGTCAGCGCGGGAGGCGTGGGAGGTCAAATAACAGCCGCATCCCGCGAGGAGGAGCGAAGCTCGGACCGTCCGCTTCGGAATCGGACCGTCCGGGCCGCCCCGATCGGACTTAACCATCCTAGGGACTGAGTTCCCAGGGCGAGCGGTTACGCTAGGCCCCAAGGAGGGCTTACGCGCTGCCACCGGTCACGGCGGCCGGGCTCGGACTCAGACGACACCCGGAGCTCGGCATTCACGGGCCCGGGATATCAAGACGAACAACAACAAGCATTGAGCTTCCAGGGCGCGAAGGCCCGAGAATAAGCAACATCCGAATATAAGCTACTTCCAGTACAATAGGCAAAGGTGCGAAAACACGAACATAGTTATATACACACACGAATGTCTTTCTTTGTACAAGACAGGTCAAGTCAAAGTGCAAGCATGCACGGAGGACCGGGGGCGTCGCCGCGCGGGGGGTGATCACTCATCGGGCCCGGTCTCTTCGCCGGATTCGTCGGTCCCCGGATTCTCGAGGTGTTCCCCCCGGTTGAAGAACCTGGCCACCGTTGCAGCAGCGTCGGCCACAGCTTTTCGAGCCTCTTCTTCCCCGTCGGCGGGGAATCCCTCTAGCACCGGGGCCAGGGAAAACTCCGCGTCCCGAGCCCGGTAGCAGCCAAGGACGTACTCCGCAACCCGCGTGGCAAGCTCTGTTCCTTCCTTCTCCAGGACCTCATGGATTCTCCGGGGGAGCAAGTCCAGCGTGTCCAGCAAGTCGCCGAGCTCCACCAGCTCCTGACCGACCCCGGTTGGCCCCCCGAACTTCCGCGGAGGAGCCCGGATGCCAATGCGCTTGAGACACCCCCGGACCTCGGAGCCGTACCGCCCCAGCAGTCGAGATCTCGCTGTCGAGGTCCTTCCGGAGGGCGAGGCTATTTTGCACCAGTCTCAGCCGTTTCTTCGCCCTAGCCAGCTTCCCGGCTAAGCTTGCCGCGCTTCCCGATGACGGGGAGCCGCTAGACGCGGCCCCGCGCGCTACGGCCTCGGAGCCGACTGCGCGTTCACGGGAGGCCTCCATCTCCGCCTGCTGGGCCTCGGCAGCCTTCACCGCCGCCTCCCACCGGGCTAGGGAGTTCTCTTTCTCCTCCAGGAGCGCCTCTCGCGTCCCAAGAGCCTCGGCTTCGGCGTCTACGTCGGCGGCCAGCATCTTCGCCTACTCTTGCTCGCGCCGGTGGTCGGCCTCTCGCTTTTCGAGGTCTTCTTCCCAGGACACCAGCCTATTCTCCTCGCTCAGGAGGCGGCTCATGCCGTCCTGGGCTATGGCGCAGGAAAGCTTGGCGGCCTCCTCGCTGATCACCGCGGCTTCCTCTCGCGCGCTGATCCCACGCTCCCGGGCCACGAGACCGGCCTCCTTGCCCCGGAGGCGGTCCTCCCAGGAGGACATCTCCTTCTCCCGCGCCTCCATCACCGACCGGGCACGGGAGGCCTCGTCTGCGGCAAGCTTGGCGGCGGCCCCCAGTTGGGCGATGCGCTTCTCCGCCGCCTCGACCTCCTGCCGGCGGGTCGTCACGAAGATTTCAGTGGCGACCATACGGGCGGTGAGCCCCTCCATCGCCGCTGCGATCGCTGCTCGCCCGCTCTCGAGTTCCGCCTAGACCCGGGTGGACTCGCGCTGCTCCCGACGGGCTGCCACCTGTACTTCGCCGGCGGCGATCACCAGCTGCCCCAACGCGGCGTGTAGCGTCTCTCGTCCGCGCGCCCCGCCCGGCCGCTGGGCAGCAAAAAGGACCAGGGCCCGCTCCCCTCTCGCGGGAAACGGCTGGGCCCTGGCGTCCCTTCCTCCCTCTATAGCAGGGACTTCAGTCGGCTCCGTGAAGACCCGCTCTGGCGTGGCCACCGCGGCCCCCATATTCGCCACCGTGCTCGGCGATGGAGGGGGCGTGGCGGGACGCGGCGGCGCCATCGGCGCACCCCCAGTACTGCCTACGGCTGGGGCCGACGGTGCCATCGTTGGCCCCTGGCTCTTCCTATAAGGGCCGAAACCGGACAGGTAAGAGCTAGGTCGAGAAACACAAGAGGAAATGTGCTAGCGAGAAGGACCGAGGGGGGTCGAAGCGCTTACCTAGCCTGGGGCCCTTTAAAGCTCCACGGCTTGGGACTCAAAAGTGGCCGGCTGCCGCCGCGGAATCCTGTCTTCCCTGGCGGCGCGCCCGGGACGGCGACGCTAGCCGGAGCTTCTGGCGCTTCCGACACCAGCTCAATGGCGCCCCCCGTGCCCGCGGGGGCCTCGTTGCCCCCCACGCCTGGGACCGCCTTGGCCTGGTCCCGGGGCTGGGGTCGCCGCCCATGGCTCTGGGACAGGACCGAGCGACGCTTGCCAGCGCCACACAAGCAGTGGCCGCCATAGTAGTCCCGGTCCTCCCGGGGTCCGCGCTGCTCGGAGAGGTAGCGGCCGGAACGACCGCCGCTGGGGCAACAATCTTCACCTTTTTGATCGCCGCGAGTCCTGGATCGGGCCCCACCGGTCGCTTCCCCTCCTTCTTTGACAATATCGGCACTCCGACCGGCACATCTTCTCCCTCCAAGGCGTCGAATACCTCGACGACCTTTGGGGTAACCTGCGAGACAACGATGCCCACGGCGTCGAAATGCGGGAGGCCCTTCTGGATCCTCGCCCGTCCGCGGTCACTGCAAAGCGGCGTCACGTCGTCCGGGAGCGCGCGGTCCGCCGCGCCCCCTCCTTCCAGCGCCGACGCCATTAGCAGACCCATCGCCGCCTTGCTCAGGTCGTCGGGGTGGGTCCTGGTGATGTCCTTGGGCCCGGTATATAGCCAACAGGCCCGGGACCTCCTGTTGAGCGGCGCCAGTCGCCGACTGAGGAAATCGCCGACGACCATATACACATTCAGCCCAGCCGTGACCAGGCTAGCGATGCGCGCCAACACTGGCGCTAACCGCGCGTCTTCCGGCGGTGACTCGGTCCAGCTCTTGACCTTCTGGGCCGCCTCGGTCGGGAGCCGGAGCCGGTCGTTGGCGTCGACACCGACATAGACCCAGTTCTGGCGCCATAAATCCCATTTGTTTTTCAGCGCCATCGGGATGAACTCGACGCCAGGGCGGCTGTGGAAGTACACACAACCTACCCGCTTCGGTAGGTCGGTGGCCTTGTTCTTCGGCGCGCTCTTCATGGTGAAGTAGCGCCGGAAAAGGTCCACCGAAGGCATAATGCCCACAAACATCTCGCACAAGTGCGCGAAAACCCCTAGCACCATCACGGCATTGGGGGTCAAATGCAGCATCTGCACCTGATACGTCTCCAACACCTGGAAGAAGAAGTCAGAGAATGCGGGACTAACCGCCGACCGCGTAATCAACGAAGTACACTGCTTCATTGGGCCCTTCGGCGTCGGCTTCGACTCGCCGGGCGCACCTCGATCGCCGCCCTCCATCTGGTGTAGCGGCCGGCATCATCCTCTTCACCCGCTCTGCCCCGGCGCCGTCATCACGCGCGACGACGGGATCGCGCCCGCCGTTTCTAGTGCCTTACCCCGCGGCCGCGCGTGGCATCGCGAATTACAGCGGTGAGAGTGGTTGAAGGGAGAAGAAACGAAGAGGGGTGCTCTGCGAACGGGGACCTGGCTCTGGACGCAAAGAGCAACAGGAAGCGGCGCGTTCAACTGGGCGATGGAGGAAGCCAGCCGCTGCCCGCTGTTGCTTATAGCCTCGGAGAACCCATGGAGCGCCGCTTCAAGTCCACCATTACGGCCCTCGATTTGCGGGCCGAAAGTGGAGACTCTCCCCTCACCTCGTCCCATCCCGGGTAGTTGAGGCGGCCTCGTCTCGTTTCCTGCTAAACCCGGTGGGCCCCGCGTCTCTTCGTTTCCCTGAGACATGGTCCTGTTCCTGCCCGGATTAAGTCCCGGTCGAGCAACAGGCCTATGGGCCACTGTCGGCGAAACAGGAATGGGGGTCCCACATTCTCTGGAGACGCGTGGATCTTCCCCCACATCAGCTTCCCCAGGGCCCATTTTCTGCAAACGTGGCGGCAGGCTATTAGGACTTGTCCCATTAAATGCTTGGGGCCTGGGCGCTACCCGGGCCCGGAAGCGCCACCCCCGGGTGCCGCCCCCGGGCACGGGACCCGGGGCCTCGGTGTCTCGAGCGCATGGAGGGCCCGATGGGCTCCCCGCCCCGAGGAACGAGGCCGGCTCGAGCGGATCTGCTCCCAACTACCCGCATTAATGGAGAAGCGACGGCGCGCCTCCCGGCTGGACATGCGTGCGCCGTCATAATGACCCCCTGTCGGCTGGCTCCCTATGCAGTGAGAGGGCTCCGGTTTTCCACGGTCCTGGCAAGACGACGAGACGGCCAAGCCGACAGGATCGTCACTGTCGGGCCGCCCGTAGCTGGCGAGGGACTTTGGCATGGCATCTAGCCGCCCGCGCTGACACGGGACAGGCGACGACCCGTGACGGGCCAAGCCGACAGCGTCGTCACTGTCGGGCCGCGGCAATTACGGACAGCCGGGCGACGATGAGACGCGCCTCCCGGACGACCCAGCAGACGGCCGGAGCACGGAGGTCCATGACAAGACGTAGCATACCTAAACTCTCTCTCTGAGGGATTAGGCGCAGGGGACTCGATTTTTGACTGATAAAAGGAGGATCCACGCCCGGCAAAAGGGAGGGAGAACGTCTAACTGGAGCACACTCTAGTTACTGTTTTTCTTCTTCAGCTCCAGCCTCGAGCTAAGCTGACCTTGTAACACAGCAAACCACACTCATTTCCAGAGAGCATCCACACAGGAGTAGGGTATTACGCCTCCGTGCGGCCCGAACCTGGATACTTCCTTTGTCTTTCTTGTGTGCCGACTCATCCAGCCATCTCTCTTCTTCCACCGAACGCCGACTTCGTCTGAGAACAACTCCCCTGGCCGAACCTCAAAGGGGGGTCTCCTGACTTCCCGCCGTCGGAGTTTCATCCTTCAACAACTGATGTCTCCAGTAAGTATTCAACAAAAACCCCAGTCGGGACTATTCCCCGTTTGGACCCCATGTTGGCCAATTCGTCTGCAGCATCGTTGTATTGTCGTAATACATGGGTTATCTCCAGCCCATCGAACTTGTTTTTCAGCTTTCTAACCTCCTGACAATACACCGCCATATTATCGTCGAGACATGTCCAGTCTTTCATGACTTGGCTAACCACGAGTTAAGAATTCCCGCGCACAACCAGTCGTCTGATGCTGAGTGATATGACAATGCGAGCCCGTGGATAAGTGCCTCGTACTCGGTGACATTGTGAGAAGCCGAAAAGTGAATCTGGAGGACGTACTTGAGTTTTTTACCGGTAGGTGACGTCAATACAACGCCAGCCCCCGCATCACCGATCCGTAGAGAACCATTGAAGTACATCGTCCAGTGCTCTAGCTTGTCCGTGTTTGTAGTCGTCTGAACTTCTGTCCACTCGGCCACAAAGTCGACTAGAGCTTGAGATTTGATTGCTATCCGTGATTGAAAAATGATGTCAAACGCCATTAACTCGAGTGCCTATTTGGCGATTCGGCGATTCGGCCGGTGGCCTTGCGGTTGTGTAGGACGTCCCCGAGTGGATATGACGTAACCACCATGTTATCCGACTTTCGCTTGCGACTGCCGGATTTGTTCTGTCTAGGCCCGTCATTGTCCTTCTTGTCCTTCTGCTGAGGCTCTTTTTTGTCGTCGAGTGCCTGAGCGACCGCCTCGGCCGAATCGGCATACTTGTTTGCCATATCAAAAAGAGCCTTGACAGAAGGAGGTGGTTTCCAAGTGAACTTGGCAATGAACGGGGCATCTTTAACTCACTTGCGGAAGGCGGCGATGACAACCTCGTCCTTGATCATTGGGATAGAGTTCCGCTTCTCGAAAAACCTCTTGATGAACTCACGTAGAGACTTGTTCTTCCTTTGGTGTAGCTGGTAGAGATCGTGCTCAGAAGACGGCCTCTCGTAACTTCCCTGAAAGTTGGCGATAAAGCATTCCCGGAGTTCTCCCCAGGAACTGATCGACTTCTTCGGAAGCCCTGTTAGCCATGTCCTGGCTGAGTCGGTCAAAGCAACTAGAAGGTAGTTGGCCATGGCTTTGTGATCTTCTCCGGCTGCTCAGATTGCCAGAGTGTAGACCGTGAGCCAGGACTTAGGATTGGTTTTTCCATCGTATTTTTCGATCCCAGATAGCTTAAAACCTGTCGACCAGTCAACCTGTTGCAGCTCCTGGGTGAAGGCCGGCACGCCTTCATCGGCATGAGGACTCCGACTTCGACTACGACAGAGACCGCAGCGCTCGTTCTCGTCTTCCAATCGGCGCTGCTCATCTTCCTCTTGTTCGCGGTGCCACGCTTTGATGTCCTGTCGGAGGTCACACCGTAGTCGACCTCGAAGATCTTGGTTGTCCCGATGGCTGTTTTGGCACCGCCAGTTGTTGTTGGGATTGCCAAGTGATGTCTGGCGTGACTCCGTGTGTGGCTGGCTGGAGCCGGCCGCTCAGCGTCGTGTCGAGGCGGATGAGACTACCGTTGGAGATGCCGATCAGTTGGTCGGTATGAGGGTATTGCCCGACTGTTGGTGCTGCTGACATGCAGTAGTGGTGATCATGGCTTTTATCCTAGCTATGGTCAGGGTGGCCTGGTGATCAGGCCCAAACTCGAGCGTGTCCAACAGAGTTGCAGCGGCTACGATGTTTTGTTGCGGTGTAACGCAGACATCGTGGTCGCCGACTCAGGTTTTAAGGATTTGTTGCTGAGCAGTCCGCCTAGCCCTGCGCAAATCATCGTTGCGGGCGTGCAGGCGTCTTGCTTCTTCCTCTTACTGTTCTCGCAGTCGGCGGGTCTTCTTCTCTTGCTGCTCGCATAGTTGGCGTGCCTTGTAAGTAGGAGTAGTGTCTTTGGACGTCATGAAAATTTCGCGTGGCGGAAAGAAGCTTGCCGAGCTACGGTCCGACTTAGAGTCGGAATCAGAGTAGTTGATGGGGATGATGACGACTCCGACCTCCCTAGATCCAATCTCAAACAGCTCTGGGCCGTGACCGAGTTGAACCCCAGGGGATCGGGTCTGCCGCGTCTGATGCTAGTCGCAGTTGTCCGCAACGTTGCCGAGTCCGAACAGAAGACTGATGATCTCCTTGTTCCTTAGCCTGATCTTGGCCGGCTTAAGGCCGAGTCCGAGTCGAACATCGAAAGAAAAAGTTGTCCCAAGACCTACGCATGTTGAGGATTACCGCAGCAAGTAGATGAGGGTTGCCATGGCATTGCGTGAGCCGACTGGCGCGGAGTCGGCTTGGTCCCTAGCCGATCGGATCGGGTCCGAATTGGACAGGGTAAGGTTGCCGAATTTTTCGGTGATGAAGTCAAGGCTCCCAAAGGTAATTGTTTCCCCGTGGGAGAAGTTGATGTCGTCGACTCTCTTGATTGGATCCATCAGGCTTGATGAAGATGATCTCGACGATGCCCCTACCTGGCGCGTCAACTGTCGATGTTTTGTACCAGCAATAAATATATAGGGCTACTCGTCAGACCGAAACTTGATGGATTACAAAAGAACACGAACGATTTATACTAGTTCAGTCCCTCGAGATGAGGTAATACCCTACGTCCAGTTGTGGTGTATTGCCTTTGAGGTTGTATGACTTTGATCTTGGTGATCTTGTTGATCCTGCCCTCAAGAGGTGCACTGCCTCCCCTTATATACCGGGGGACAGAGTTACGGAGTAGGAATCCTAGTCGGACTCTGACCAAGAGATTTTCTTCTAGGAATATAATATACCCGACTAGGACTATATCATTTCCCAGTCGTACAGGGTTATGCATGCCGAGTCCTATTGTATCCCTAATTATAAGATTAGGCATATCCTCTGTCCGAGTGGCCCAATAGCTTCTCATGAGATACCCAAGGGCCATGACACCGACAGTACCTCTAAATACATTCCAAGAATTAGAATCCCATTCTCCTTCCTTCTTGCTTCCCACGAGTCGAGAGAGCTCATGCTCCTAATTTCCAGGCGGGAGGGGGCAGAGAGCGACGTACAGGGACAAGGGGGAGGGATTGCGTGGGGAAGGGGGAGCGATTTTTGTTTCTCTTTCTGTTGATAGTTTGGGATGGACCCACTTTTTTTATTAGGAGTCATTTTTTAATATCTCTTGGAGAGGAATCTATTCACAACTCAAAATGAATTCAAAAACAAAATTTTGCGGATAGATTTTTAGGCATATGTTAGCCATGCTCTACCAATCAATATACATAAGTAATGTTAACAATGAACATTTAAAAAGCACCGAAAAGTAATATTCATAGAAAATATTTCACAAATATTACCTTAAATATTTCTTCGGACTTTCTAGATACAAAATCATTGACGATTATATCTCAATCTGGTCCAGCAATTTCTTCTTAATGCAAAACCATAACAGTAGCCCTACGAGTAATAGAGAAGAAAACTGAGGATAGTAACTTAATACTTCGTAGGAGCAAGAGTATCTTAAAGAGACTAGCTAAATCTTGCTAGTCAAATGGATATATGGCTTAGCTAGCAAAAAAATTGCTCTCTATATTTATTATGCACCTCAAAAGATTAGTTAAATCATACGCTCTACATCCAAATGGCTAGCCAAATTAAGAGAGAGAACATATGGATAAGAGAGAGAGGACATCAGATAAGCTAACCCCCACACGCGGCAGCCATACAGCCGTTAGGCCTAATCACCTCCTAATTGTTATCATTAGTGTTTAATGATTTTTAATTATAAAATAATACATAAATAAGCAGAATTAAAAGTTTTTAGGTTTTAGTTAAAAGTTTCAAAAATCTAATTAAAAGTTTCAAATTTTGGGTTGAAAATTTCAAAATTTGAGTAGATTTTTTTAAATTCTTAGTTAATAGATTTTAAATTTAAGTTGAAAGTTTCAAAATTAGAGATGAAGTTTCAAATTAGTGGTATAAAGTTTACTCAATTTTTTCAATATTTTTTTAATTATTTTTTTACTGTGCATGTGCATATGCGAGTGCTGTATGCGCGCATCAGGCAAGTTGGATGGGCCATTTGGTAAGCCAGATGGCTAGTCTGTTGAGGCCTTTGATTTTTGTGATGCTAGCTAAAATTTAATATAGAGAGTAGTTTAGCTAGTCTTTTAAAAATGCTCTAATTAAGTAGTAATACTAGGCACGCTGTCTACGAAGATAGGACCGAAGTTGCTATGGTATTGGGGCTGATCGGAATAGCTGGCTGCAGCCAACCAACAGCAAACAGCTACTTCCTGCAGCAGTGTCATGCCCGTCTCCGCTGCAGTTGATCGGCTTTGCAGTGCTGTTGCAGCCTAAACCGCTACAGGTAGTGCTATCGATCAGCTCCATCGATGATGCCGAAGACGAGCTCCCGAGCTGATGCATGGTAAGGCATATAACCCCTTGAAGTTGCTCGCGAGGCCGCGACGGGACCGCACGACTCGCCGGGGCACGAAAGGCCGGCGGAGCAATCCCGAGCGGCGGTGGCCGCAGGCGTCGGCGTCCCTCGTGGCCTCGTCCCGGCTGTGGAGCTGCGCCTGCGGTCGTGCACTCATGCGTCACCGGCGCAGCAGAATAGCAGATCGATCGGCCTATCAGCGATCGCGCGCGAGTTGCGCGCGGAGTCGGCGGAATTGGGAACGGCGCAACGCGGCAGAAGCGGAACTAACGCCCTGGGCGCGTGCTAAACACCAGGCAGTGTTCGGTAGAGAGGCTAACCCACACGTAGAATGATGGTCATTAATACATAATTAATTAGATAATGTAAACTTAAAAAATAGACTTGTTTAAATTTTTTAAAAACTTCTACATAACTATATGGGTGCCCTTGCGTTGCAATAGCCAAATTATGTAGCAAACACAAATCATAATATGAAATAATTTAAATCATGATCAAGAAAATTCGTCTTTTCGTATGGTTACAACTCTATTACATTAATATATAATATTTTTCATCGGGCCAAATCCGTTATGGTTTTTGTATTTATTCCCATTCACTCCAAAGAAAAGGATAAAATAAAATTCAGGATAAAAAGGTTTTCTCCTGAAAACTTAAAATAATTGCTTTGTTTCAAGCAGGGGTAAGGCCATAAAAATCAATCATACAATGCCTATTTGATAAACAATATGTCTTTATATGCAAAGTGCATAATGTTTTCAAGGGACAACATAAAACCTGTTTTTCCCTTTCTTGCTCGCTGGTGTTTCAAGTAGGGGTAAGGCCATAAAGACCACAAAAGATCAATCATACAATGCCTATTTGATCAACAATATGTCTTTACATGCAAAGCGCAGAATGTTTTCAAGGGACAACATAAAACCTGTTTTTCCCTTTCTTGCTCGTTGGCTTGGTGCAAAGTGCATAATGTTTTCCATGGACAACATATAACCTTGTAATATGCATTTAACAAAGCAGGACATCCAATTGTTTCTTTAAAAATTTGTAATCTTAGTTAATGATACAAAAGCTTTGTACGTTGGCTTACTTTCCTACAAGCATATAAAACTAAACCAAACCGGGCATACCAAATAAATTGCTTGACAAATAAAATAAATATAAAGATGTTATAACGTCAAATTAATAGTATGCTTCAGTTTTATTTTAAAACATTACATTGAAACTGGCCAAAGTGCGAAGCACATAACACCATATTAGACTAACAAAATCTAATATGATGGGAATATAGTAAACCTTCTTGCATCCGTATACATGAGTGGCTAAGTGCTCATTAGAATTGCACATAGTTGTCATTTTGAGGCTTTCAGTTAAGGAGAAGGGTAGCGGTTTTCAATCACTTCTGCCACATATTTATAGCTAGCTGGACAAACTTGAGCCAAGCATGAGCTTCTTCAACTGTTTTGCTACTTAATTTGGTTGAAATAATACTCCTAATCACCAATAGATAATATATATTTTTTAGATGGGAAGCTTTATTGCACTCATCCAAAGAGTAAAATAATGCCATACTAACAGAAATTTGCATGCTCCAAAGAGTGCAAAGGAAATAAAAACTGAAAACGAATTGAACATTGGTAGAGGGAGATCACGAGCAAGAGACAGGGGCCTTTGTTAACCTTTGAAGGAGTAACATAACCGTCCACTGAAATGTTTGCTTCCAGACTCCGGAGTTTTGCATGAAGCTTTGTGAAATATTTAAGCTTCAACAAAAGGTTGCAGTTTAAACGTGGGTTTCAACTGGTGCATGCTGCAAAGAGTGCAAAAGAAAAACATATCTGAAACTAGATTGAACAAATATCAGTAGGTCAACAATTATTCAGTCAAAAGCAAAAGAGTTGCAATTAAGTCAAGTGGAACTTGTAATTATTCTTTCAATACGCATTGCCTGTCTTGTTAAGCAAAATAAAAATGCAGCTATTGAATTGCAGAGGGATAAGTTTGTGACCACATAATAAATTATTAAACTTCATACACATACCCTTCCAATCAACATTACTCTGATAAAATCCTTTGCAAATTGCTCTGAAAAAAATCTTATCACATCAGTATAGTCCAATAAAAATGTCTTCCCAATCAGCATTGCTCCTATTAAAACTTAATTGAGATACATGCCTTGAAAAAGTATATAATCACATCCAAAGTTTAATGATAACGATAAACTGCAGAACCATGGGTTTTTCCTTCAATTCAGAGACTCCCTATTTCATCAATGAAAACAAAAATAAGTCATTTTTTTACACCAGCGCTTGCACATTCATAGAGATATTTTATACGTACTCAAGAGTCCATGAGACCTCAGCTATGCACCAGCGATGAAATTGAGGAATAACCTCATTGATGTCCATGCATAAAAAAAGATACTACATTGACATAGATATAGATAGTTAGATATGGCAAGGATCAGTTAACAATCATCCAGTAAACCCATCCATTGCAACAATGCGTTAGACTATACACTTACAACAAGTAGTTCGTCAAGACCTCTCGAATCAGCAGCAAATACTGAAGAATATAACGGATGAAGGTAAAGGCAAAGAGGAAGCAAACCTGCATTGCAGCGACGAAGTTGCCAAAGCCGAGGAATCCCTGCCGCTTGGTCAGACCTTGAATCAACATAGATTAGTCAAAACTCACAAGAAATCACTCGATGCTAAAAATCACAGCCAACTCATAGCGGCAGCAAGTAGGCGGCTCACCTACTTGAGGTCGGCGCAGGAAAGGCCGGACATGCTGAAGAACATGGTGCCTTCGTTGCCCGTGACACGTCCACCTCCATCCCCTGGCTGCAGTGAAACCCTAGGACCCTCTCCTACCGTCGCTAGCGCTGTGCAAGGACCCCATCACTTCACTTGCTGAAGATCTCTGCCGGCCGGAGCACCACCTCACCACTGCTCCTGTCCAGGCCTCATGTGGCAGAGGAACAAGGAGCGGAGCGACCACGGCGGTGGAGAAGACCGTGGCCCTGGCGGTGGAAGGGCCCGCGTCTCGCGATCACCACGGCGGAGCGAGCTGCAAACTTGCAGCTGTCTCGGCGGCAGCGTGGCCAGATCGGCTCGGTCTTGCGATGAAGTGGCCAGCGCAGAGCGATGATGGTGGGCTGGGGATGGGGGCTCGACGGCGGGATCCAGAGAGGCGGGCGTCGCAGGTTCTATGGGGATCCTGTGGGGGCGTGAAGCTCAGTCTTCAGGCGCACGGTCGGCGGCGGCGGAGACAACAACGCGACACGCACCGAAGGCGAGGGGTCAGCGGCGGGCTTGGTTCCTTGGATGCCGGACGCAGGGGGGATTAGTGGCGGCGGCGGGAGGAGGGGAGATAGGATTCTAGGGTGCTGGGAGGGGGCCAGAGGCGGCGGCTGATGGAGATGAGGGAGGATATCTGGGCCGCGCCGTGCGCGTTGAGAGGGAGATGGAGGAGGATGGGGAACAGGAGGGAGAGGATGGCAGGGGAACCAGAAGCGATGCGCGAGGCGAGGGTAGGAGGGAGGCGCCGGTCCTCTCGGCGGTGGCCAGACTCGATGGAGAGAGAGGGCGGCGGCTGGCAAAGTGGGAGGGGGAGGATGGCGATTTGGCAAGGGGGGAATAGGTACAGGTGTGCAAATGGGTCGTGTTCTGACGGATCGATACAGGCACGATGCTATAATAACTGTGTTTGGGTCAGTTCGGCACGGGTAGCTATGGGCCGTGTCGGTACGGTTCATGTGCCAGTGTCGTGTTTGGGTTGGGGGTGCGGCACGGCCAGCCCGCTACAGGCATGGGAGCGTAGGGGGGCAACGGTCGGCCGGCTGGGCCGCTGGGGGTGCAACGGTCGGACGCCCTCGGTGGTCCAATGGTTGCGTGACACATGTCCCCAACATCGGAAATAACGGCTACATTTCGAATTTAACTGTTAGAGGGCAAAAAAATCCGAAAAAATATGAAATTTTTTCCTATAAATAGGGCAGCCAACAGCAACATCTTGGCTCATCCAAACTTCACAATCTCTCATCTTGTGCTCTAAATTTTTGATTTAGACAAGTTTTTGTCTAAAAATCAAAAATTTTCCACATTCCCATAGCTAACAGCTACAGCCTCCGGTGCTCCTGTAAGGTAAAAAAATTATAAATTTGTTCTTTGTTCGTACTTTTTTGGTACTAATTTTCTATATTTATATTTCAGGATGGATCCAAACTACCCGACGTTCTAACTGAGCGACTTCAATCTAAACTATATGCTGATGTCGCAGGGAAACGACTCCAGGTCAGCTCCTACACTACAAGGACAGTCGGAAGAAGCGGCTTCGGAAGGATCCGAAACTGCGAGCAGGAGCGTATCAACGGCAACCGGCTCGAAGAGATCAAGAACTTCCTCCGCCTAGCAATATTTTGATGAGACAAAGAGACCGGCGCGGATGGAAGGGAGGTAACTTATGCGAAATGTAGAATTTGTAAGACTAAATTCTCTGGAAAATTTTCTGGTGAAACAGGGCATTTGAGGCGGCATGCTGAGGCGTGTGCAAAGAAGCAAGGTTACTAGTTATGACAGCATCAATTGGTACTAAATCCTGACAGTACAGTACGTTTATGGGAGTATGATCCTCAGATAGCACGAGATTCCCTTACCCGTTTAATTGCTAGACAGGATCTACCCCTAAATTTTGGTGAGTCTCCTGCATTTGAGACTTACATTAAAACTGTCCATAATCCTAGGTTTCAAACTGTTAGTAGACAGACCACAACCCACGACTTAGTGAATGTTTACAACCAAGGCCGGGAGAAAATTAAACAATTATTTGCTATATGCACCTTTTTTGTTAGTATCACATCTGATATTTAAAATGGTAGGACTAAGAAGGACTATATTAGTGTAGTTGCTCATTATGTTGATGATAACTGAAAATTAAAAAAAGAGTAATAGTTTTAAAATTAATTGATGTTTCACATACTACAGAAAATATTGCTGAACGAATTTCTAGAGTTTGTGAGGAATTTGGCCTCACAAATAAAATATTTGCAGTAACTCTAGATAATACAGCTGCAAATTTCAGAGCAATAGAAATTCTGCAACTTTTATTCAATGTTTATGCTGAATCATTTCTTTTATATCATGGTGTGCTTGCCATGTTATTAATCTTATAGTTAAATCTGATTTTAAGAGAGTAAGTGTATATCTCGATTCCTTCCGTGAAGCCATAACATGGCTCCATGGTTCTAATCCTCGACTTGCGACCTTCAAGCGATTCTACATCGCTTCAAACAAGCGTCCATGCAAGTTCCAAATGGATACGGACCATTGGTGAAACTCGACTTATTAGATGTTGAGACATGTCTTGCCTTATAAGGATACACTAACTGTTTTTTTTGTAGTTTAAGAATGTTGTTACCAGTGACGGGCAACCGCTACTGACAGAACAGTCTTGACATGTTGTGGAAAGATTTTATTACTTCCTTGAAACATTTTATGATGCAACTGTTACTTTGTCTGACGTTTACTATCCAACTGCTAATTTAATTTTGTATAAGATTTTTGAGATTACCACTTTATTAAAAAATATAAAGATGACCAACTATTAGGACTTGCAGTATTTCATATGAAGCAAAAATATCTTAAATACTGGAGGGACATTCCATACTTGTATGCTTTTACATTTATTTTTTATCCTAGGGGTAAAATGCAGGGGTTTCTTAATATTTTGAATCTTATTAGGGATACAATAAATATTGATTACACTAACTACTATTCCGATGCTAAGACTAAATTGTATGAAGTGTTTCAAAAGTATGAAACTAAATTTTAGGAAGTCCGCGTGCAAAGAGCCCCATCCGTCCCTGTACCAGGTAAGAAGAAATTACAGTGGGGCCGAATTTAGGGTGGTTTCTCCTCTTCTTCGAGCACCGGTAGTGGAAGTTCGGCCGCTGCAAGTCCTGCACACGCTTTGCTTGAAGCCCTTGAGCTGTTCTCCTACTTGGATAGCGACTTCATCAACCAGGAAGATCTCAACGTTCTAGGATGGTGTAACGATCACAAGACCCAATATCCCGTGCTCTCAAAGCTAGCACGGGATGTGTTTATAGTGCCTGTGTCTACGGTATCCTCCGAATCGGCCTTTAGTCTTTGCAGAAGAATTATTGAGGAGAGAAGAAGAAATTTCCGTAGTGAGGTGGTAGAAATGCTACTTGTGGTCAAATACTAGGAGCTAGCTAAGGAACGTACCCAACACATCACGGAGAATCAAAATTTGGTTGTTTAGTTCAAAAATCTTTACCTCGAAAATGAGAAACTAGAGTGGTGTTTTTTATTTTTAAGTGTCAACCTTTAGCTATACTATTTTTTCTTTGTCATGGTTTTCTCAAAATTAAGTTTTTACATGACAAAGTTTTTAATGAGGCAGCTATGTAATATCAAATTAGTCATTGCTCATTTTTCCCCTATATCTATGCAGAAATTAAATTACATAATTATATATGTGTTGCTATTTTACTTGTTTAAAAAATATGAAAATTTCCTCCTCCAATATCATCAAAAAATATCCTCATATTTTTTTACTTATCGCAAATAATTTTGTGCCTTTTTTCCATATTTTTTAGTAGTCCTCTAATTTTTTCAAATTTTTTAAGTTATTTTTTCTTTTTTTCCTAAATTTTCTTTTTTTAAGTCACTTTAACACGGTTTTTTTTCGTTTTTTTAACCATTGGTGCCATCGCCGGTGGGCCCACCGCCCAATGATCCACGCCGGGCGCGCCTGTTTGAACAACGTGGGCGGGAGACGGGGGGCAGGCCGCCGCCGCCGAGGCGCTGGGCTCATGGGCCGATAGGCGGGAGGGGCCGACCGGGAGCGGACTAGGCCGGCCTGGGCATGGTGGGCTGCCAACGGACCGTACCGGCACAGCACGACCCACGACCTCGGCGTGCCGTACCTGGACCGAGGAGAGGCACGCGGGCCGGCACGGCACAGCCCGCTATAGGACCCATGCCGTAGCAGGCCATGCCGGACCGGGCCTCAGGCCGTGCCGGCCCGGTCCACCCATTTGGACATATATAGGAATGGGAGGAGCCAGGCGATCGAGATGAGGTTGTAGGGGAACGGGAGAGGGAGAGACATCAAGGAGGCCGTTGGATCTCGTGATCAATGGTAAGGATTGAGCGTGTCTATCTAGGTTAGGATTCACCGTCACCACTACGCTATTTTTAAGTAGTATAGGTAAATTTTTACATAAAACATACTATTTAACCGTTTGGAAAATGTAGCCATCATAAACGAGACAGTAGTCAGTGGCCAAATTCTCTAGCGAACAGTGACTAATTAATAGACCCATTCCAATACCAGTAAACCATGCATAGCGAACAAGTTTTAGCCTGTGCGGTTTGGTCCTTTTGGCCGTGGTGTTTGTGATGGTTGTCTGGCTGTGCATGCAGCGTAGTACTCATCTACATGCAACACCGAATTGCTGATGTCGTGAGATTTTATTTCTCCAATCTCGAGTTGATTACGGGATGCCCATGGTTGCTCTCAATGCTAGCTCAATTGCTGTGGCGTTGTGCATCTAGGCTCTTGGCTTTCTTCGCTCATGATCACTTCACCACCACAGCATGCCGCTGTCAGTATGCGGCATCTGAGGCCGATGAGCAACCTACCTACATACTGTAGCACTAAATTGATACTCTCTTCTAAAACATAGTTACATTTATATTTAAAATTTATCCTAAATATAATTACCGAGCATATGTAAAAGATGATTTCTACCATATTACTTCTCATACTATCGTTAGTAGCCCCGAGGGGTGAAAACGGATCAGATAATATCCGATCCGATTTATTCCGAATCCGTTCAAAGTGAGGATACGGTAAGAGTCTGTAGATATCCGGTAGATATGGATTCGGATGCGGATAGTAGCACGTGGATTCAGAGCCAGATGTGGTATTGGCAATATTCGGCAGATGCAGATTATCCAGTAGAAGGTTTGGCGGATAATTCGATTTTTTTAGGCCATGTAGCCCACTCTATTTAGCCCATTTAATCTGAGCTAACCCATCCAATCGTCCAATCATTCAGCCTAATAGCCCATCCATCTTAACCTAACTCTCCATAATTCTCTCTCTCTACACTCTGGCTCGTTATGGGCGACACCAATGTGCAAAGGCCGCTACTACGACCAGATTCGCCCCAACATAGCAGGCATGCCGTGCCGCCGCCTACCGTCCCTGCCGCCGACGCCTCCTCCCCACCGTCTTCTCACTATGCTTGTAATATTGTTACAGTATTGTTGCTCATTATATTGATGACTTAATGTTATATTGATTGCATATACACGTCCAATTTGATGATTTAATCCATTTCAGAGCCGAGTCCGCACCGGCTCCACACCGTAACCGCCATATGAAACAATCCGTTCAACATCCGCACACCATCCGCATCTGCTCTGAATCCGCTTAAAAATTATGGTTTAGGATATGGTATGACCACTATCCATCCGAATCCGATTCGTTTTCACCCCTGGTGGGCCCCATCATCCCATCAAACTTTGAGATTCGTATCCCCATATTATTCTTAATTCTTATTACCCTATCATTTATTCATGAGGGCATTTTAAACATTTTATCCTAATCCTTAATCTATTCAAAACACTTCTAGATAGCTATATTTTAAGATATAAGAAGTACTATCTAGGGTGTTTTGTTCCTAAGCCTTAGTTATGATAGGCATATTCACATCAATTTCTGGTTCGTAATAGTTACTATACCTACTGCTTGGAATGTTACAAGGTAGCTGGATATTTTGTCGGGACGTTTTACTAAGGTCTAATTTCTTTGTTTAAACTTAATTTTTTGGTTTTAAGTCAGCTCTAATAAAATAATCATTATTTATTTAGGGCGTGTTTGGTTGTTTTAAAGAGATGAATAGATGATAGATTATCTAATTTTGTGACAGCATTGGAGTGTATAAATGAATGAGTTAACTATTACAAAGCTGAGATTTTAGTTGTAAAAAGTGTATCTAAGCAATTTATATATAGAAACTTTTTGCAAAAATCGTACTAAACAATTAGGAAGTTTGCTCATGATAATCTATAATTTGTAGGTGGAAAAAGGACTAGGTCAGCCGCAAGGCCAAATTTAATCAAGAAATAAAATTTTATGTATTTCTTTTGTAGGAATGTTTTGTAGAGGCAATATGATTATTAGTATAGTATAAATATGAGACACCCCATAGACATGTACATACTCGGCAAGAGATACCACATATCAACTTCTATATGGATATAACTCCTCAAATATAGATAGAGTCCAGAGCAAATAAGGAACATGGCGCGTACTAGGAAAGGACTATCAAATCCGATTTGATGACAACTAGAATTGCTCGGATTCGTATTTAAGCTTATCTCCCGAATTCTACTTAGATAAAGTGTCACCTAGGATACAGATATAAGGTCTCCTAGAAGAGGGCAGCATGGAACGAGTTCTCCAATGCACTCAAAATTAAATGCATTCCAATTCAACAAAGCGCGAGAAGGTAATTGATCCACAGATTTTTGGAATTCAATGTTTCCATTACTATTTTTTCTAACTTTATGCTTAAAGAAGATATTAAAAATATACCTATATGAAAGTGTTTTTCAAGGCAAATATACCAATATCATTTTCTTATGTCATGTCTTAATAATTTACATTATTAATTATTGAAAATTTTAAATTTTAATTGCATGTATTTGTAACGCCCCCGCCTTGTTACCACCTGCAGTGACACCAGAGAGGAAGCGCCGCAGGAGATTGGCGTGAACCCAACTCCCATGGAACCATGATGCCGGTACTAGTCCTAGGAAACCTTGTTGGTACCCGCGGCCAACGGAGATGTACCACAGTAATTAACTAAATAAATATATAAATATTATATCTTTATAAGTTGCGACTTCGGACAAGCCTGAGCAGCAACCTGCAAAAAGAACAGCAGCAACGGATCGACAACGCAGCGGGAACCTAATCCACAAGCAACGGCTTGGAACTAGGAAAAATACCATAATCTTCACTTTAACTTCACTCTTTCTAAATAAGGGGAGAAAAGAAATAAATTAAGTACATACGTACTCAGCAAGTCATGAAAAACGTGAGTTATGCAGGCTATCAAAGATAGGCTAGGGTTTATTTCATAAATCTTTTCATTTGAAAACATTTTTGAAATCCTAAGTGTGAGTTGTCTCATTGTAACTAGAAGAAGGCTCTCACCTCATCCTATCCACGAATTGCTTTGCAACAACTCAAGCGGATGAATTAGATTTTAATTGTTTAAAGTTTTTATTCAAGTTCATTCCTATACCGCCTGTCGGATTATAACAGCGGGTCAGTGGGTCTGCCCTCAAGCAGCTTCCACCGTATTCTCATCTATTACTTTATTTTCAATTTTGTCCTTTCCAAGACGTCATCTCATTCTTCCTCTATTATTTTTCTTTCAATTTCGTCCTATTCAGGACATCATCTCAACTCATAGTTCATTTCTGTGGAGCCATCCATAATCTCAACTCAAAACATACACCGCTTCCACTCGGGAAGCTTAAACTATGATGCCAATCAACATCCCGGGTCACACAGTTCCGTTTCAGACCACTCAGGTCATCCATCAGCCATTGAGACCAATTCTGGTAACAATTCCTATACCTCAAATCACTTTCGCAAAGCACTGGCAAACAAATCTACGCTAGAGGAATCACCTCACATTCGTCCGTAACCATGGGCACAGCTGTTCAAACAGTTTATAAACCTTTGCAAATAGTGCACGCTTTATCCACACGACGTGAGCTTACTTCCCACACTTGTCAGTGGGGAAGGTTCGTGACAAGTTCTTTCCAAAGCCTACCCATGATAGCACGTTGTCCTATAAATGGATTCTCTTAACCAAGTACCAGGAACTCATTTCCTGTATTCAGGGACGGGGGTATATCGCCCTCTTGGCACCCAGCCACTCCCACATTTATTAGCAACCGAAAACGATCCTAGGAACACTATTTACTCGACCAGGGGTGTCCTATTCCACCCGTGTGGTCGCACTGTGAGATGCTTGGATGAAATTCCCCAAGGAAATGGTCCTTATATGCGAATACGAAGTGCCACCACACAGGCGCTCACTTTGCACCATGGATTTTCGCAATCAATTTTGTTTCGCAAACTCGCCGACATCACATGTCGGGTTTTTAAATCCTTCGTAACCATATTTTTCCCAAATCGACAATCATCAGTGATGGAGGTAGAACCATCGGAGTCCATGCTCAAAGAGCACGGTAACCGAGGTACCATGGGAAGAAGCGACAAGGAATAGGATATCAATGTTCTAGGGATTTATGCAACTACTGGGAAGTTCCGTCGGTTCGTCACGTAAACTGAGGCCGATCAATTTATCGTGCACATTAGCAATGCAATTTTACAAACAAAATATTTTAAATTTAGGAGCAATATAGTCAAAAAGTAACTTGCCTCAGTCTTTATCTTCAAACTTCACGAAAATCCGATGTACGACGACTTTTGGAACGTCGATTATGCCCGAAACAAAAGAAAAACACACAAAACCTAAAAAATAAAATACTATTATTAATAAATAATAATGACATGAGGTAGATCTCATTTTTAAAAAAATTTAGAGACTTGAACAGGGTCAATCGGAGTTACGAATTAAAAGATATAGATTTTTAAAGTTTTAGGGATTTTTTAGAAAAGGAAAAAGGATTAGTTAAATTATTGGAAAAAAATTATTTTAGGTAATAGTGGCTGATAGGTGGAGCCCATTATCAATGGCAGAGGAGAGAGAAGCTAAGGACTGACCTACTTGTCAATGTCTCAGAGAGAGAGGGAGAGTAGGGCCCACATGTCATTCGGGAAGAGAGAGAGTCAGTGGCCCACATGGCAGCGGACCCATATTGCAGGGAGACAGAGATACTGACGGGGTCTCACATATTAGTGACACATTTTGAAACAAAGGTTAATTAAGGTCTTTAATTGTGTTGGACCCATCTGTCAGGGAGAGAGGAATTGATTAGGGGATTAATTAAATGGGGCCCATTGTCATTGGGAGAGAGAGGTTAAACAGTTGGGCCTACGTGTAAGTGGTTCTTTAGTTAAATTAGTGGGGTCCATATGTCAGTCGGACATGTCTGGATTAATACGAGTAGGCCCACAGGGCAGTGGGGGAGCGGTGGGGGTCGTCTGACAGGGGAGAAAGGGAGAGAGCGAGAGGGAGAGAGAGACACTGGAGGGGAGATCGATGGTTGACGGCTGCCAGCGGCACCGGCGAACGGAGGTGGGATAGGAGAAGCAGAGCCTGGGGATGGAACGAGGGAGAGAGGACGAATACAATGATTGGTTCGGATAGGAAGGGTGGTGGCCGACGGTGGCGGGCGACGGCGGCAGACTACGCCGGTTGCCATTGGGGACAGGAGTTCGCCGGCGGCATTTCTCCCAGTGGTGCAGGGGATTTGGTGACTCCGTTTTGGCGCGGGGTTTCAAAAGAAGGGGAACGGAGGGCGGCACTGGATGGAGGGCTTACCAACACAGGAAGGTGCGGTGGCGATCCAGGAGCTTGGGCTCGACTCCGAGCACGGCGGCACGATTGGGAGTGGCGGAAATGGGAGCTCGCGCAGCGGTGGAGGGGCAAGGCCGCCGGCAGTGAGGTGGCTAGGCCAAGGGGCTTTGAGTGCTCGGTAGAATGGGGAAGAAGGCAAGCGGAATGGATGAAGGAGAGGGCTACAGAAGAGGATGGGTGCTGGCGGTGGGGATGAACTCGCGGCGAGGTGCGGCTTGGAACCGGAGGCGTAGGCGGGGGTCCTAGGGTCTTTATAGACGAAGAGGAGGAGAAAGAAGACAAGAAACAGAGGCGGTGGAGCTCGGAATTTTTTTTGTCTTGGCGCAAGGTGGCGTGCTCAGATGGGACGGGACGGCGGAGTTGGGCGACTGCGTCGGCCGGAGAGGAGGAAGCAGGGGATGGGCATGGCGAGGTGATGGGACGGGACGCGGAGGCAAGGTTGACCTCGGGGCGCACGGGGGAGAAGATATTTTTGGGCTCGATGGTTGAGGCATTCTGTCAAGCACGTGATGCGCGTGTTGAAGAGGGGCAGAGGTAGGGGATGGCCATCCTCGGCGGCCGTGCGGGCACGCGCGTCGAACAGCAGGGACTGGCAAGCCGGCCCAGGTGGAGGGGCAACGTGGCAGGCGCGCGTGCGGTGGAGCCACGCACGGGCGGTCTAGGGCAGAGGGCGTGAGCGGGCCGTGGCTGGGTTGGGCCGCGCGCGACTGGCGTGGGGAGAGGCCGAGTGAGGGTGGGCCGCGTTGGCGCATGGGCCGATGCTGCTGCGGGGAGGAGGGAAAAAGAAGAGAAGAGAGAAGGCCGAGCAGGACTGGGCCGAGAGGAGAAAAAGGAATAGGGCGGCCCAAGTGGAATAGGAGATCTTAGGATTTTATTTTGGAGGATTTTTTATGTTTTCTAATAGGGATTTAATCCAAAATTTTATATTTCGAACCACAAAATTCCGAAGATTTTGTATTGAAGTACTCTTTGTCTAGGAGTCAAATATATGCGTATATATTTATTTGGATAATTTTGATTAATGATTTTGAAGGTAGTGAGAGAATTCAAAGAGGCTCCGGACTCAATTTAATTTAAATTTTGGGGATTGTGGCTCGGAATTTTTGGGGACTTTTTGAGAGGGGTTTTTGAGGTTTGGTTTTGAGCACCCATATATATATATATATATATAGAGAGAGAGAGAGAGATATAGGCTATGATGCTTCGCGAAGCACAGGGTTGCCCCGTGCTTCGCGACCGTTGCTATAAATTAGAAGTTTAAATAAGCGATCCAAACCGTTCATTATGATCTCTATATTGAAATAAGGTTGGAGACCAAATTTTATATTTTTTTAAATTTTTTTACTATTTTTTAGATAGGTATGAAATCTTCTTAATCTAAAGACTTCAAAACCGTCCAAAACCTATAAATTTGTACCCCTCTTAAAAATAGTAAAATATTTTCAAAAAATATAAAATTTGGTCTCCAACTTTGTTTCAATATGGAGATCATGATGAACGGTTTGGATCGCTCATTTAAAATCCTAATTTGTAGCAACAGTCGCGAAGCACGGGGCGATCCGTGCTTATATATATATATGAGAGGTTTTGAGTTTGGATGTTATTTGGGAAAAGGATAAGAGAGGATATTCAAGAGGGTGTTTGAATTGAAATTTTGATTTAAAATTGGGACTTGATTCTCAAGGATATTTTGGGAATTTTTGCAACGGATTAGAATTTGAGGACCTCGAGGGAATTTTAGAATTTAATTTAATTCTTAGAATTTGAGGGTTTTAGAAATATATAAATTTAGCAAATTTTGGGAATGGAGTTTTTGATGAAATTCAGAGCTTTCGAAAGGAACAAAATAAGGAGATTTTAATGGAGGGTTTCGAAGGCGATTTTTGAAGGGTTTTTATTGGAAGGCTTCGAATTACAAAATTCGAAACTAAGTATTTGATGGAGAATTTTTGAGAGGAGTGAAATAAGAGTATTTTAATCAAAGGCTTTAGAAGGGATTCAAAGGGGATTTTGAATTTGAATTTTTTTCAAGGAAATTTTTGGGAGAGAATCGAATTGCAAAATTCAAGTATCGAAATTTGGAGGGAATTTTTGGAATCAGGGTTGTAGGGTTTCAGAGAGATTTAGACTGAGACCTACGGCACTTAATTCTTAATCGCACTCAAAAAACCAAAAAAATTTTGAAATTAGGATTCTTACTAAAATAGTTTTTAACGGCCCGAAAACCGAGACGTTACAGTATTCTAGGACATTTATTTGAGAACGTTAACGGAGGTAGTATAAGAGATGCGAAAGGTAGCCCTAATTGCTTTGATTGGTATATACAACGGAGAAGTTGTAGCCCTCTGTTTTCAAGGAGACCCAAACTTAAAGATACAAATCTAGACTACATCGAAGAAAGAAAGGCTCATATATACTGTTGTTCCCAGACGATGTGAATGAACGCAGATACAGCTAACCGATCACATGGATTACTGCAGGCTGTAGCAGACGCTGTCCTGATTCTGTTTACATAACAGAAACTGTTATCAACTTTAGCAGAGTCCAAATCTGAACCTGCAGTCTATTACACAGATCAGAAGGGGCTGTAACAAAATTTATCTTATTCAATATAGGAACTTTACGTAGAGATTCCTATACTATAGGCTTATATATAACAAACATATACACGGGCATGTGAGGAAGTTGATGGTGAACTTTAGCAGCAACAACAACAACAACCTGTGGACGACGTTTGATCAATTTGGTGGCGTCCTAGAGCCGAGTGCTCTTGAAAGCTCTCTAATGATGGACTTCTCCTTGGCATCTTTATCTCCTTCGAAATGCCATTTTCTGGACATCTCTTCAGCCTATAGTTTTAGAATGTAAGAAGGTGGACAGCGAAATTGTAAGAGCTAGACGGCCAAAAGCAAAAAAGGATTAACACTGAGAGATAAATAGAAGAGTAAGTATCTAGGCAGAAAAGAAAAGATATGCAAAAAACAACTGTTACCCAGCTTCTCAACGGAGCTATTTGTTCTTTGATCATATCAGCTCGTGGTTGCACTGCATCTCTTCCTTTAGTTCTGGCATCATCTACCTAAAAGGAGATGTGAATGCATAATATTAGTAGCAATACACGATTTAATATGTTTGCGTAGCATAACAATGTAAATTATCATCTACACAACAAAAAAGCAAAGTTAATTGTCATTGCATAAATCAATACTATATAAAATTTCTAGTTTCCTGTATATCTTCATTGAACTGAAGAACCTCTTTGTATCCTTAAGGTTACCCCCATCTCTACCTTGGTTGTAAAAAGTTTAATCACTCAAGCACACCAGAGAAAAATAAGGGGCCACTGGGAGCAGAGCAATTATTATAATGAAAACAGACAAATATGAACTGCACAAACCTAGCCAGTAGCCACAAACCTAGCATTAAAATTACAATTCAAATTTGGTAGCATATCTTTTTGTCTTCATGAAGGAGGTGAAGATCATACATTTATTCCAATTAACTGTTCACTTAAAGCCAGTCCTTTGACTTACTGAATGCAACTGCAGCTTATCTGCTGTGTATAATAGGACAGCCGTTGCTCCTCCAAACACCAATATAGTCGCAGCAACAAATGCCTTCCCAACTGTAAAAATCTAGAAGTTGGAACAAAATTGAAAACAGATTGTAACAGATTAATGTTTTGTGGCCACAAAATATACTCTGTGAGTATCCAGCAATTACAGCCTTCAACTTTTCAGGGTCCATGGGAGGTGGGTGCCTATCACGCCGCCGCTCATTAGCTGTTGAGGCAGAGTAGTTAGGCTGCTCATTTGGGAGCTCCCATCTGCAAAGAAGAACCACAATAAGCACAGTAAAAGAAATAAAATACATAACTAAGTTCTGCTTTGCTGCACAAGCTTGACAATACATGGATTCCTGAGAGCCTGAAAGCATACAAAACACTCAGGTAGCAATTAAACACAGGAATAGCATTAGGGGCGTGTTTGGCAACTTGGGGGAAGAGGATTGGGAGTTTAGACGAGGGAATTGGTGGTGAGATCAGCATGGTAATTTTATTTTTAGTCCCAATCTCTTGTTTGGCAAAGGTGATGGGAATTAGTAGGGAGTTTCGATGGAGACTAGATCTTAAAGTGAAAATGGATGGTTGAGATTTATCTAGGCAAAATAGAAGGGGGAATTCCCTCCCAATTTCCACCCCCTACCCAAGTATTAAAATGCAGGGAGTTCCTCCCTCAATTCCTCATCCCCATCCCACTAAAACTCCCACGTCCTCTAACCAAACAAAAACATAAATAGCCTCGCGCCACCCCCCCCCCCCCCCCCCCAACCAAATGCACCCTAGACTCTACAACATCCTATGCCTGTTTTTCTTTTGCAAGTCCCCTGAAGCTCCGGTGAGAACACCAGTTTCGCTACACCACCAAATTTAATTATAATGAAAGATTGAGCTGTTAGAAATTTATTGCTCACTTACATAAATGCAGCAGTACACAACGTCCTAATCAATAGCATCCCTAAAGGAACTTAAATGAATGCTTCTGCACATATAGAAGATGATGAAATGCTCATCCTTATGGTTATGTTTCTAGACAGTGGCAGTTGTCCAGCATACACAGGGATGGTGGCTCTGCATTCTAGCGAGTTTGCAGAAAAGCAAAAGGCGTCAGAGGGGTGGAGTGTCAAGTGTGTGGTGACCTCTGGCCTCTGGGGATAAAACTTACTTCTGGGATCATATCTGGCTTTGTCTCAATTTGTAAAGAACTTAGGATCATATCTGGCTTTGTCTCAATTTGTAAAGAACTTAGAAGTTCCGTGAGTAAAATACTCATTTCAATGAACTAACTAAAGAGGAACTCGAATTATGGCAAGACAGTTTGTATGAAGCATTCCTTTTAGCAATTGTGTCCATATTTTTGGGAAGTGTACTATAGGTTGAAACATACTGTTGTTCTCACCAAAAAAAAGTTTAAACACACTGTTATTCTCACAAGAAAAAAGTTTATTCAGCTAATCAAGTTGGGCAAACATGCCAGACAATCAATTGATCAGGTTGAGCATTATGAACTGGCCCATTGAAAATCATATGTAGCTCAAAACATTAATTGGGAAAAATCAAACTTCAGAAATGTATTCATCTACCCCCAAGCATAAGCTCCTAAAACCTTTTCCCATAGGATGTGATGATTTTCCCAAGCTAGACCTACTAAGAATTACTTTCTCGATAACCCCCAAAAAAATCGCATATGCACGCACCATAAATTGCGTTCTCGTGTAGCCAAGCATGAACGATCGCGATGACACGATCAGATACATATTTTTACCCAACCAAGCACATAGACATACATACGGTTTCCAGAATTCAGAACTAACGACCAGCATACTTGGAGAAGAACAATCGGTTAGAAAAAAAAATACCTTTTGGGGCCGAAGGTCGCCTGGGGAAGAGAGACGTACGAGCGGAGCGGGTTGAGCGCATCAGGGGACAAGCCGACAGCCTCGGCGCTGCCCCGCGGGAGGGCCCAGCGGGAGGACGCGGAGAGCGAGGGCTCCCCCGGAGGTGGCGTCGCCTTGATGGGCACGGAGTGGCGGAGGATCTCCGGGAGCACGTCGGGCGACGGCTGCGCGGCCGCCGGCCCGGGTGCGGAGGCGGGGAGCTTCTCCGCGAGGCGGCCAGCGGCGTGCTTGGACTCCTGGAGGAAGTAGGCGCTCTCCTTGGCGGCGAGGCGGCCGGCTAGGAAGCTCATAGGCGGCGGTGGCGGTGGCGAGGTGGGCTGGTTTGCGGCGGCGCAATTGATCGAGCAGGTGGTGTGTGCGGAGGTTTGAGGCTCGCGTTGAGGGTGCGACCGGTCGGGGTTCTCTTTTGTAGGTCCGGTCTCAAGGAGTGGCGTGGAGGGCTGCATAGCTGCACACAACTCCATATGCTGTACAATTTTGGTTTTAAAAAATCCATCTATAGAGCTGTTTTCGAGAGCTCTAGCTTCGAAATTTCTAATGAAATTTGAGAATTTTTAGTTAAAATATATAAATATAGACAAGGATGGATTTAGATTGAAGTTAAAACAGGGTTCATCGTCTTATTCCTTAAGTCTATTCTCCTCCTCTTTCCCCCATCTTCTTCCCCCTCCCCTTCCATGAGGATCTAGCGGGATAGCAGGTTTAGCCCGCTAGATCCGTTTCTAAATATAAATCTTTTTTAAGTCTAAAATGTAAATAATATGATTAAACTCAAACATCTATACTTTTAAAGACATAAACAATGATGTAAATAGCCATATAAAATTTTCACATCAGATGTAGATAATACCTTCTATAGTGGATTATCTATTTAGTTATTTGTAATAGATTTATGTAATTGATGATTTTATTTTATAAATAGTCGTACTTAAAATGGTATATATGATATAAGTTATCTATTAGACCGTCTAATACCAACAAATAGCTTTCTTTTCTCTTGTTTTTATGTTACCTTCACCTCTCCAAATATACCACTTGTTTGTTTCAAAATACCAAATATACCATTCCCTCCATTCCAAAATACAAGTATTTTTTTTATCTTCACCTCTCTAAATATACTACTCCCTCCGTTTTAAAATATAAACATTTTTTTATACCTACTATTTTGGCACAGGGGAGGATATGGTATTCTTTCCTGCATATTGGTGTCACACCATTGTTTATTCTGCTATACTCAATTAGTTTATCCTGGATATTGCTACCCATATTGAGAGTTCCCCTTCCCAAATAGTTCATGGACCTAAAGTCAAAGGTAAGAACAAATTCTTGGGAAGCAAGTTGTTTCTTCTAAACACCCTTGTACAAGTTATAGCAGAAAGTACTGGCCAAGTCTCTGCCTTGGTCAACAAGTCCTTCTGCCATATGAGTCAACTATAGCTGCATTAGAAAATCTCATCAGGAGGATTAGAGCGACCAACTTCTGAGATGACAATCGCTTCTTAAACTACTGACATGCATAAACACTCCTGCTAGTCTGATCTATATTCATATAGCTGCAGAATGGGAATTACTAACCTTTGCAAGTACTGAGAGAAGAACAAGGCATACTCCTTCTGTCCCAAAATATAACTGTCTTTTCTAAAATATAACTTAGCTATAAACGGAGATTAAAAAAGTAGATCAAATAAAGTGGTGGATAGTTAAGATGAGAAAGTAGGTATAAAATTGAATAGGGGATGGTTATGATTAATTGAGATGAGAAAAGGTAACTATATTTTAGGACAAATTTAAATGTTAAAATAACTTATATTTTGAGAGAGGAAATACAAAATAGTACTGATAGACTGCATAACGAGTAAAAGAGCATTCTGTTATGTCAACACTGTCAGTTGGTTCTGACTTCTGAACTTCACTCATCAGAGCAGTTTGCCATCCACTCTTTACAGAAATTTTGAAAACGGAAACAGGAATCTTCCTGATACACGAATCATGCGCAAAACATAATGCTGTAAATGGACGTTTCCCATTAGTTTCTTGGATAAATACAACATATAAAGAGCACAAATGAGTGTTTCTCTTGTTGTTTGTCATAATTTCCTCAATTGGTATAAACTTACAAGTTACAACAATGTTATATACTAATTGTATAACACAAAACTACTCGATCAATTAAAGAATAGAAGAGAACTACTTGCCACTTGACTCATCAAATGACAGATGAAACCATAATGAAGTCGTATACTTGATTTGCAGAAAGCCCACAGCCTGAGTTCTCAAATGATAAATCCTAACAATACAAATAAGACAGCCTTCAAAACTAGAATGGTACTGCTAACCTTGCTCGGCAAAATGGAATTGTTTCTTCTTGGGTCAGATGCAGATGGTGTACTCACAGTAACAACATTGTTCAATTTAACCATATCAAAAATCTGGCAGCACTGCACCTTGGATGCAAAGTTCTGTCGTTGGTCTCTTCAGGTATGAGATAAGAAAGTGCCAAGTATTGAAATCCAAAACAAATTTGGCTGATCAGGAAGTCAGCAAATGCTAGTTGATCATATTAAACTGTGCCAGAGCCATCATCAGAAAGTACAACTGTTTTCCTGATAGAAGTGAGAGCCCAATCACCCTGCTTTCAATTTGATTTCAAATGGTACTTCAGGCGTAAGAGGGACAAGCCAGCCTGTCAGCCAAAGCACCAAACATTGGCTTCTAAAATTGCTATAGGCACAAGAAAGTTCCTAGACGTCTCAGCTCTCTGCTCTGCACATACAATCAAGACATCGAGGATGTCTGAATATGCTCCTTGCAACTGGTCTCTCATGGACTTGCTTAGTTTGTTGTATGAGTTTTTTTACTCTAGTTTCAAATTCATTCCACTCCATTGTGGCATTCTTCAGAAGTATGCTGGCTAGCCGGCGCTTGTTTGGTCTAATTGTAGGAAGGTCCCCACCACCATAGTACATGCGATATCCTTGGACAAGGGAAGAGAACTGGCTACCTGGGTCAGTCATAGCAAAGGCATCGGCAGCTGCACATGCAATAAAGTCCAAGGCTGCTAACTGCAAATGGTAAGAGCACAAAAAATTATCAACCTGTAACCAGATTTATAAGATTCATAAATTCTGAAATTGCTGTATTCTTTTTTTGCCCAGTTTCAGTTCTAGTATTTGGATCTTACACTGCCTACATGAATCACCTCTTTGGGGGATATGAGTATTTCCTAGTAGGCATTGCGCACGGGCATTCTATTGTTCTCATAAGTTCTTTGTTCACAATGTCAGTTCTCAAATGTTCTTCTCTTCTTGGACTGCATAGATACGGTCTATTAACAAATTAACAAGCTACCTGAATTTTCTAATTTTGCTTTTTTTTTACACACTGAGGCTTTATGACTTCAACCAAGCATTTTTTTGCTTGTTTGTAGTTTATATTTATCTATGGCGTCTATATGTCTTTTATACGTACATTACATGGAAGGGGCCAAATGAAATATCTTATAAAATATTACCTGGGATGAGAAGTTTCTGAATGGTTCAAGCTCTGAGGGAGACAGAAGAGTTTCTTTAGATACTAAAGAAGGATATAGACGGCTTATGGCAGCCATCCTATGCCTCCCTCCATAAATTTCAGCACCTGCAACGTATACATTTGTGCTGCGCTTGAAACCAATAGCAGCAAGCATAAGCACAGCCTCCTCAGGTGCAAGGGGACATTTGCCTTCAGATCGCAAGAAAGCAGCAGAGGGTAACCTAACATGATAGTGAGACTTTCAGAGATAGATATTGTTTGAAAAGGTAGGCAATAGATTAATAAACTGGACTTAAAACATCATATACTTTTCTGCCACTCGATAGGGTTAGGACCCTTATGTCAGTGAGATATCCGTTTAACAGAAGGAAAATTTGAAGTGGCAAAGGGGATCAAGATTCAAAATCAGAGGTAAAGGATTTTTTTTCCCATATAATAAAAGTAGCATTCTGGTTTGGCATGGAAGGTTTTTCAAAGTTGGACAGGAAGAAGATAATTTTATATTCACCTATATGAAAGGCAGAAAAATATTAGCCAGAATAATAAAACAGCACACATACATTGTTGTCTTCCTTAGTTCTGTCAGGGCTGGAAAGTGAACTTGACGATACATCTCTAATTCCTCTTCCTCATCTTTTCCACCACCAAAGTAACACATAGAATATGCAACCATATCGATCTCGAACCTGAGATGAACAGCTAGATATTTCGATGCATCATTCTTGTTCCCCTTGAGAACAGATTTTCCAGCAAAATTACCTAAAAGATTATGCTCCAAAGGTGATGGATGGGGTCTACGACCATGCAACCTCTCTACAAGTAATGCACCAGTTTCTTGTATTTTGTGTACGAAACGAAGAGCATGAAAATTACATCTGCAACGTAGTCTCTGTTGAAAAGTAGATGAACATATGCAGTCAGAGCATGCAATTAACTTTTAGGTTCCAAAGTATTCTTGCGTGTTATTTGTACATCAATGATGCTGCCAACTTGATATGTTAAACAATAGAAAGCTTCTTTTCTGTCTTGTAAACATGTCAGATAATCATGTTCATGCAGTGTCAAAAAAATCTTTAACAAAAACTGGGAACAGTACAGGGCCAAACACTCCCATATATGACTTGGAAGCTATAGAAAAGGTATATTGTATGCACTGTAAAACTCTGATGCCGCATACAAGCATTTGTGCAACCTAGAGTTAAAAAAATCAAATAGATCTAACATAATTTGACATTCAGGTGCCTTTGCAGGTAAAACAATAGCAATAAAAAATAGTAATACCTGAAGTTCAAAAGGTATTGGGTCAAAAGACAAACGGTTTCCAAATCCTACAAAGTGGACAACTCTATTCTTCAGTAAAATTGGCAGTATCTTTATTACATATAAGCTTGGCTTTGCCTCTTTCATGACATCGGTATCATTAACCTACAGAATAATAAAGAATGAGCATCAAAACCATTGCTCTACCATTCTAGAGCTTTTCACTAAACTAAAATAACTTACAAGGCTACCAATCGCCTCCAAGTCTAATGATTGCAGTTCCACAGGAAGCTCCTTCACAATCCGAATATCAGATTTCAAATAATTGATAAAATAATCCTCCTGATATATATCGCCAAACTGGCTAAGGAATTGAATTTAATTTGTCAAATTATTCAATCATGGGAGCAAGCTACCAGAGCATAAGAAATGAGATAAACTTGTTTTGTAGAGAAATAATGAAATATACCTTTTATCCAACCAAACATTACTGTACAAGAATTTGGGAATAACAAGAGTTGAATTGAGCAATCGAGATATCGTAACAGCATTGCAGATCTGTAAACAGATAAAAAGGCAGTGAAATTAATTAAATAATATATACCAATTCACACAAAATCTAAAAAGTGAATTTTTAGTTTCCTTCAAGCATAACTAATCAAGCCAACAAAATTAAAAGATATTTAAAATTACATAAAATTATGATTCTGCTAATTTTAGCACTACAATGGCAATCCATTACTCTGCTGCTGTTTGCATCTACTATCAAAATAAAAAATCTTGAACCGATTCGTGCCAACAAGGATTCTTGTCTATCTTGACCAGTTGTTTTGGCACGTTGGGCTATTTTTTTAATAAACTCCATACAGGCTCATTACTTGTTACTGTACAGTCTCTCAACAAGTCATACTTAATTTTCTTTTTGGAAGAGAACTGCACAAAGTGTGATTGCTTAAATTAAACGGCAACATGGGTAGATGACATTTGTTGTTTTCAGGTAATAAATAGACCTATCTTTGGTTACAATTTAAACATGCCATAATTCTTCTTTCCATCAAGGGACTACTTACCGCCACCCTTTGCTGATTTATTCCACCATTTGCACTGATCATGATATATCCATTCGTTCCCTCTTCAATTTACAAAAATGAGGCAAGTCAGAATAACAGAGAAGTGAACCAAAGAGTGTAGAAACAAAATATCAACACTAGTATGAGAGTAAACAGCAAACAATAATACCAAGAAACATAAACTATATTACCTGATTCTTTCCAAGCCCTTTTGTTAGAACAAGGACGCCACATAGTAGCATTTATCGGCTCTTTCCACAAGTCCTTGGGTTCTGGCCTGTTCTCTGCCTAGGCGATTAGCATCATCCATTACAATTGGCGTAATTCAGTGAACATGTGAACCGATTGTGAAGATGCAAAGAAAATTTAGCTGCATTTATGATGTTACCTCTGCCAAGGCATGTGCAGCCAAAGCAAGTAGCCGAGTGAGCATGACCTGATGAGGTCTCTTCCCCTTTCCAGCACCGCCCACTTCTTCCTTCAGACATTTGAACAACCAAAATCATGTCACGTTCCAAAACAACAGAAAAATTATGCCACTGCATTTCACACAATCCATCAACTTATATGTTCATGTTCTTCACAAAAAGGAGAGTAACCAAACTATATTGACTTCGACCAAAAAAACTACCTCCAAGCGCAAAAAAAAGTGCCATCCAAAAAGGTGAGTGCTCAAACTATATTAATTGAATAACTTTGATGAAAGATACACAATCCATCAACTTATATGTTCATGGTCTTTATGTAGTTTGCTACACAATGCGTATGGATAATTTTGTTGTGTAAAATACTTTACTAGTATTACAGTTATTGTTATTTTCACGATTTTTAGGTACTCTATACTCCTGAAATAGCTCCACAAACCAAGCTACATTGCAAACAAAGCAGCTGAGTTGCTAACTGCCGAGCCGTCACGCTCTCGCTCCCACTAGTAGACGACTGACCACGGAAGCCGGATCAGACGCACACAACTACCACTACCTCTTAGGGAAGCGACGCCCTTACCAGAGTGGAGAGCGACGCGTTGGCGACAGCGGCAGCCGCGCGTGGCGGGTGCCGACGGAGGCGGAAGTGTGGTCGCGCGGCGGGGTCCTGGAGGCGGGAGAACATCCACCAGTTCATGACGAAGAAGAAGGCCACCAGCGCACCCCACCCCACCAGCCCACGCGGGCGGCGCCACCCCCTGCGCCGCCGCCTCCCCCGCTGCGCGTACGGGGCCGGGGATCCCGCCGCCGCCCCCACCTGCGACGACGGGAGCAGCGGCAGCGCCGCCACCGCCGCCTCGGGCATCCGCGCCGGATTTGGATCTCGAGCGGAGCGGGCGGTGGGTGTGGGGATTCGCGGAGGGAGCAAGGCGATGATGCGGGGTGGTTTAATCGGCGTGCGGCGCTTGATTTTAATATGCGGGTGCGGCTAGTTTAGTGATGGAAGTTTGGAATGTTGTAAATTTTGTATGCTTCTCTCCGGCTGCAGATCGGAGACGGGAGGCGTTACTTGGGGTGCAGGCGTTCGTGCGTGGCAGGGAAGGAAGGAACTGTGCGGCCGATCACGTGCGTGCGGCGTGCGCATCTTTGATCTGAAGAGATGTTTTCCCCTACGCTTTTTACAGTGCAACCTATAATTTCTTAAAGGGATTAGCTATACAACAATCAATAGTTTTTTATAGAAAACTTTTAAATATAATTATAGTATAATTAAAGGGTTCTTGACCTCCGCCTCGTGCACACACCCAAAAATTGTTTACTCACTTCCCGCACAAATCTCTTTTTTACTCACCTTCCGTATGAATCTCAAGGCAATCCAACGGTCCACAAATCAAAAGTTTTTGGGAAAATAATTGTCGACGGTGCTATAGCAAATCCGATTATATCTTTCCCCCTCAATAAAACAAAAGGTTCTTAAATAGCATTCCCTCTGTTTGAAAATATAATGCTTCCTTGTTTTTCATAAAATCAACATTTAAAAATTTTGACTAATAATTAAACTAAAAATATATGTGTTTAGTGTCATACATGTAAAACCACTAGATTCATATTTAAAAATATTTTCATATGATGTTAATTTTATAGTTGTTGATGATATATTATGAAAGAAACTAATGACCAAAATATAATATTGGAAACCGTGTAGAAATCTAATATGCCTTATATTTTCAAACGGATGGAGTACTCCTATTTAGTAGCTCTGTCCGCTACTGGATTGAAGTTGGTCACCCTAAATCATGTATCTAAGCTCTAGGGATGGGCGCGGGTAATCCGAGGTCGGTTCTAGTTTAACTAAATGGACTAAGTTACATTTTTGTGATGTTAAAAATAAAACTTAGTTCATTTAGTTAAACTAGAGCCAACAATGGATTATCCGTGGGCCAACCCACACCCATCCCTACTTAAGCTCTCACAACTTTAGGTTTTACCATGGTCTTTCAATCATAGTTATTAAGACCAGACCAGTGATCAAACCCCCGTGGATTAGTTCACTAGTCGGACCAATTAGACTGCCGGGCCAAATCGACTTCAATACATATGTGTTGCACTCTACTCACAACAGCCATCGTGGCCTAGTGTTGGGAATCTTGGTGCGCGCATTGCTCCACCCAACACCCCCACGTTGTGTTGTTGCCAGTTTATAACGGGCTAAATGCTAAAGAATGTCTGGTTTTATTAGAAAACCTCATGGTTCAATTGCGGTTCAATTGGGTTTTATCGTTTCAACTGTGTAGCAGTCTTTTAATCGAACTAGACCGCTGAGTGCTCTAGTTCTGATTTATTTCGATCGGACCGTCACTCCAGTCCGGTCCCAATAACTATGCTTTCAATGTCACCTTCGCTATGTTCTCTTCTCTCATCTCCTCGATGAGCCATCTAGTACGTCATTGGTAACCACCCTAAGAACCCCCTCCTCTCTTCCCACCTCTTCTATCAAATTGACTCAATTTTGTATGTTATTAATATGGAAAATGAGTTCTAGAAGGAGTATTGCTTCTCACCCATAGGCGAAAAAAACATAGCCTTTAGAGCATGTTTGGTTGGTGGCTAATTTTGCCATAACCCAACTTGTCAAAGGTGTGGCAAGCCACATAAAGTGTCGTAGGCCACAAGTTTGACAAGGTTTAGTAAAAAAATAAGCCTATGACATGTGGGCTGGCAAGTTAGAGAAGTGTGGCTTGCCACAGTTATAGCAACCAATCAAACACTTGATTAACTAAGTGCGGCACGCCTAACATGGGGCGTGGTAAACTGTGGCCATGATCCAAACTGCCCTTTTGAGAAGACCAAAGAAGAGAAAGCTGGCCTAAGAGCTTACTCCATTGTTTTGGTTAAGTAAGGCTTAGGAGTAGGGGCAAGGGCATGCCTTAGGACAGCTCCAGGGTAGGCACATTAGATTGAATTAGTATGTGTTTTGGCATTTTTAGAAGAAGAACAGGAAGAATAGAATTTTTTTAGTGGTCAGTTTAGAGGTATAGGTTGGCAATCAGTTAATCAATATCTGAAATTCTGTTTTAACATTGGTTTTCGACTGATGAGATGATACAGAGGAAAACAAGAGTGAAACATTGTTTACAGAGGAGAGCGAGCAGTAGGGACGAGCTCTTGTGGGGATAGATAGTAGGTTAGAGTGTGGGTATGTGTCATCTCTACAAGGACGAGATTGTGTTATAATCTGATCGCAGGATCTAATGGGTTAGCCTAAACATGATCACCAATTATAATCTAATGTGAAATTTGGTGGTACTGGCCCATGTGAATTGAAGGTATTAGTGCCTTCTTCCTCCTCCTTGTTATGTATCTTGATGTCGGTGTAGAGGTACAAAAACAGCAGCATTGCCACCGGCTTGATCTGCGAGGGTGTCGACGTCCTCCGAGTTGCTAGCGATACCCTTCCAGCGCTAGATTGATCGGGCTCTGATTTAGGGTTATGGTGTAGCGGCAAAGCTTCAAGCGTCACCTCTGCCGTGCTATCACGCCCAGAAATTCACAACCAGAATTTTAAATAATATATGTATTAAACCCCTATCCAAGACTAGCCAAGGTACACAATAGACAAAGTTATCATATAGAGTGTATCTTACAAAACATAATAAATGTCTTACAATAATATAGCGAAAAACGATAAAGGGAAAAGGCAGCTAGCAGTGCAACGACGCCATTCCACAAGCAGCTTGATGGTGGTACAAGCGAGAAGAACTCCAGCTCTTGGGAGGGGAGTGAGGCTGAGTACTACCCACCGTACTCAGCAAGTTACACCAAATATGCATTTATGCACGGGTGATAAGGGAGGCCTTTGGCTCAATTACACAAAGCAGTTGTAAAAGGTTGCAGTTGTAAAGTAAGTAAAACAATTGTTTTTTATTAAATAATATTAATCACCACTGAACAACGTTACACCACGTTGAACAGGCCTAAACCATCCATCCTACCCTAATCCAGCATTTTAGGTCAAGATTATTAAAGTGAGACTAATTACAGTGAATGTCGATCAGTCGCCTATAACCGCGGGCACAGCTATTTGAATAGATTTACTTTGGCCATAGGTATATAACTTTATCCACAAGATACAGCCCCATACATGTTCCTATGCACCGGTGTGCCACAATAGCACCCTACTAAGAGGCTGTGATAGGACCTTTCATGTATGTCACAGCCCGATTTTTCAGGAATTAAATAATTAATTAGTAATTCATTTTCTAGAATTTATATTAAATTGTAAAGCAAATCAGTTAAGTAAAGTAAAAACAGGAAATAAAAATTTTCTTTAATAAATCATAGTCGAAATCATTTTTAATAAATTCATTGTGTGTAATTACACTCTCTGAAATTTTCTCAGATTTTTCGGAGCTCCAGAATTAATTTTAACATTACAAAGATTAATTTCAGTAATTAATTAAACAAATTCCAAATTCCTTTTTTCAAGTCGTTCTCTATCCAATCCCTTTGTGCCCTTCTGTTCTACCTGGATTCAGGTTGTCATCCCCAAATCCCTAATTCTCTGAAAAGTCCGACTCCGAAAGAATCCCCTGAAGTTCCAACTCTAACAGACTCGAATATATTCAATTCCTTTAGTGAATATCTATATTTCTTTTTTATTTAAATGTCCTTGGTCTCCACAAAAATTCAAGTCCTCTGAAATAAATCCAAATCCTCAAATACTTCGGAGTTTTACCAATTCCTGGGTCCCATAAAATATTCCCGAGATTTCCATTCCCGAAAACAATACCAAAATATTCGAAATATTCGAATATTCCAAATGTTTCCCTAAATTCCAATATTCCAAAATTTCGAGCATTTTCACAGTTACCAATACTCCAGAAATATTGCCCTAAAACCTTGAATGTGCCCATTCCTTTTTTCGAATCCCGAATAGATAGATATATGTGTGTGTGTATATATATATATATATATGTATGTATGTATGTATGTATGTATGTATGTATGTATCTATATGTATATCGGAATATCCCAAAAATTCTGAATATTTCTATAATTTTCAATTCAGAAATATTCCTCGAATTCCTAACTTCCAATTTCGCGAATTTTGAGTTTTCGAAAAAATCCCCTCCCTTTTCCCTTTTTTCCCCATCTTTTCTTTTCTCCTTTATTTTTTCCCTTATCTTTCCTGTTCATCTTCTTGCTCCCGGCGTCCTCTCTCCTCTCATCTCCCTCCTCTGTCTCTCTCTGTCTTCCTCTCGGCCTGCATCTAGGGCTAGCGCCGAGCTACCATGGGCCAAGCCTCCTCGGCCTGCCGCCGCTCCTCCTCGGCCCATCCCGTGCCCCGCCGCCAGAGCCCATTCCCGAGTCGAGCTCCGCATCTGCCGCCGAGGTCGCCACGCGTCCCGTGCCGAGGCCGGACTCCAGCGCCGCCGCCCCTGCGTCCTAGGTCTCTCCCCTATATATACCCCCACGCCGCCGCCTCACCCGCGCCCTAGCCCGCCCACTCTGCGCCCTGCGCCGCCGCTAGCTCCCTGCGCCGCCACCTCTACTGCCGCCACGCCCGAGCCGCCGTTGCCCTGCATCTGTGCGCCACCGCCTGCCCTGCTTTCGCCGCCGTCCTGGCTTCCCGCACGACCGCCAGCCGTGAACGTCGTCATCACCGGTGAGCTCCGAGGTCGCCATCCTCCGACATCGTTTCTTCTCCGTCATCGTCAGCCTCTGTGTCTCCTCCTCAAATCACCATTCACCGCCTCATCTCTTTCCCCGCTCTGTGCCGCCTTCCCGGTGTCGTCTCCTCGTCGCTCTGCCCCCATCATCCTCGGTTGCCATCGTCACCGTTGGCGTCGAGCTTCTCCACCGTCGGTCGGCTTGTGCCATGGGTGCGGCCACTGCTCCAGCCGCGTGACTCTGACCAGTAGGCCCTACTCGGCAGTATTCCCCTGAGTGACTGACAGGCTGACCCCACCGGCATCCCTATCTTCTGAGACAGATAAGTGGGGCCCCGATGTTTAGAATCCTCGACAAATCTCAGCTGTCCGATTAATTTTCATCCCATCTGAGCCGTACAACCTTCATTGGAAACCCGAAGCAAATCGCAGCCGTCAATCCTCGAGATTGAACCCCAGCCTTTAGATCCTCTTTAATTCCTTGGATGAAGACATGTCAGCCCTAGCCATATGTGTTGCTACCTCTAAGCCACCTCACCCACTAGTCTATGTGGAATCCTAGTCATTAGTCCACCTCAGCATCTCCTCTGTTCCATAGACCAAGTCCACATGAGCCAGTTCCTAATAGTGGACCCCACGTGTCAATCCCCTTTTAAAATATTTATTTAATTCGAAAATCCAGAGAATATTCTAGGGAATATTTTTTTCCTTTTCTTTTTGGATTTATTCTGAATTCAATCTTCTGGAAGCCATAACTTTTCCGTCCGAAATCCGATTCGATCCGTTCATCTTCCTAAATTCATTTGAAATTATGATCTACATGTTTATGTACTATATATTGTTTATTTGGAGTTTCTTAGGATTTTTCCTTATTTTGCGTGTAGTTGCGTATAATCGCCGATTCAGAAGGAAGCGAAGTCTGTGGAAGAGTTCGGAAGATTATTTGAAGCCGTTTTCTTTTGCAAGGCAAGTCACACGACAATCTCCTTGAGCATGTTCATCCCATTTGCGAAAATTATCTTATTTTAACGTTATTGCATACAACACTTTTGAATGTCATTACTGTGGGTATTTATTTATTATCCCATATTCCTTGCTTATGGCCGTGAATTGATATTGTTACATGTACCTTGATACCTGGGCAATTATACTAGACTACTGATGACTATTTAATGATCTAGCTAGATTATTTAGGATCTGCTTAGCCATGCCTAGAAACTGTAGCGTCATTTTATGTGGGAATTAATGATTCACTTATTGATAATTAATGGACTATGGTTATTGTTTCACGACCACGTGATTGGTTAATTAATTGTGCTAACTAAAACTTGACTAAATGGTGGGTTGTGAGCACCAGGATTGTGAATGTTGTAAGTGGTGCTCATGATAGTTAAGGACCGGTTCATGGACTACTTGTTGCGAAGCATTTGCCATACTAACCACAAGCCAGAATAGGCAACGGCTGGATCCATAGTGTAGCGAGTTCAATAGGAGGCACCACGGTGTGTTGTGGCTGTATCAATAAGATCATCATGGTTGTGCCAATAAGTCCATGTTTCAGACGTTGAACCGTCTCCCTATTGGGTGCCTGATCCGTTCCTGCCAGAGACTGGTGGTTCAGCGGCTACTGTTCTGTTGGGCGAGTTACGTGCAAGGTCTTGTCATAGTTTTCCCCTTTGCAGTACCATGGTGGTATTTCAGGGCATGGTAACATGTGCGGAATCGTGTCTTGTGAGTAAAATTGTACACCTCTAGCTAGAGTAAAACTATTCGAATAGCCGTGCCCGTGGTCAATGGGCGGGCCTAGCAATGTTTTCTGTGATTAGCCCCACACTACTCAATAATGGTGATAATCGATGGAATCTTGATAGCTCCAGTTTGGAGGGATATGGTTTGGGCCTGAACTGCGTTGGAGCACTGTTCAGTGGTTGATCTAATATTGACTATTAATTAAACTATATTGTTTTTGATGCTTTTAAATGCAAATATTTTAAATGTTGTTTTACGCAAATAAGCCATACTATGCCTTTCCTTTGGATTTCTGTTACATTACATTGAATTTCTTAGTATGTCTTGTTGAGTACGGTGGGTGGTGCTCAGTCTTCATTACTGAAATCATCAGAGTGAAGCTTTACGAGGAGGAGAAGTTTGGTGTTTGGCTTATACCCCAGTTGAGTTGCCTGTGGCTTGGTGCTGAACTAGTTGCCGTTCCGCTACTGTTTTCTATGGTATAAGGACTAAGTGCCTCTGTTGTAAGTATTTATCGTTATTACGTTTTGGTTATGTTTATCAAATTATCGATTTGTGTACCTCGGCTAATTCCTGGACAAGGATTTATTGCACAAATTAGCTTTGAAAATTCTGGTGAATTTCTAGGCGTGACAATATAACTCTCTTAACCATCCACACTACGCTGAGATTGCACCTACCGATAGGGCGCACCATGTTGGACAAGCTACCAACCTTGCGCTATGATGGATCCAAAAGCTGATCAGCACCGTAACCCAGCCCGACCCAACTCCATCATGCCTACCCTCTTCATCGGTGCCTAGGAGAGGGAAGAGCTACACTACAAGCCTAACCGTTGCCCACACTGGCTTGTGGTAAGTACGGGAGTTCTTTTCAAGTGTTTCCCACGAACCGGTCTTTAATTGCCATAGGTGTGAACAACAAAACTATGCACTCATAGCCCACCATTTTGCCATACTTTAGTTTATTAATTAACCATTACCAGTCAAGTCCATCATCTCGACACAAGGTCGAAGCAATAGTAATATTGAATAATTATCCTAGATGTGAGCTATTTTGACTAAGTGTGGCTAAGCAATTCCTAATCCAAACCTAATCAAGTTAATACCCAAGTTATCAAGGAATTAGATACTCGAACTATGGCTACTAACATAATATATAGGACATCCCATTCCACATGAAATAATAAAGACATGCAAGTTTATTTAACCAAAACAAATAATTTGCATAAAAATGGATACAACATGGCTAAGATAGGAAATGTGACTTGCCTTGCTCTACACCTGCAACTTCTGCTACAACCTCGTAATAGACCGGGGCATCAGAACGATTGTTTTCTAGCGACAATCATAGCAAAAAAATAAAACAGTACATGAGACCACATAAACAACACCTAAACCTATTTTTAATAGATTCTTGGTATTTTTCTAGATTTAATGCAATTTTAATGGGATTAAACGAAGTTTGTATGAATTAGTCATGAATTTTAGAAGATAAATTATGTTTTTACTATAAACAGTTAAACCTTATTCAATTTATTACGCATTAAATCGACTTTATGGCGTCAGCCGAGAGGAACATGGTGCCGACAGGCAAGGCCCACCCGTCGGTGACCCAATGGGCAGGCGTACGGTGGACTGAGTCCACGCGCGGCTAGGCGCAGTCAAGCCACGTGGCTACCGACGTGGCAGCCACGGCAGACAATCATGTCAACGTGGCCACAACGCGGGTGACGCACAGGGACGCCACGCGGGCTGTCCAAATCTACCCTGAGGCAGATCGGACGGCTGCGGGCAAACGGGGGTATGGCTCGCCGGCCAGCCCGACCGGGTGGTGGCGCACGTGGCCTGGTGGTCGCCGGTGGTGACCATCCGGCATGGCGGAGAGTGCAGCGATCAGCGAAGGAGACGGGGAGCGATTGGGTCCTCACCGAGGGTTCGCGGTGGTGAGGTTCGGGAAGACGTCGCTGGTGGTGACCTGGCGGCACACGAAGGACGTCGACTGATGATCGGGCGAGAGCACGACCTGGCGACGGCGACATAGGAGTTAGGGCGAAGAACGGTCGAACAGAACAGCGGGAAGGAACTGCCGAAGGCCAACAGCGATGCTTACCCAAGCTATGACGGTGGAACACGTGCTCCAATGGCGTAGGGCTTTGCGAAAGTGGTGGCCGAGGTGTTCCTCGGCTAGGCGAAGGCAGTGGTGCGGTCGCGCACGGCTGGTGTGGCTGGTACCGATGATGGCGAGCGGTGGCGCTACTAGAGCTCAGCGTGAGGTGCGATTTCGGGTGCGGCGAGCGAGGCAAGTGAGGGGAATGAGAGAGGAGCGCACGAGGAGTGTTTTTATGGGCTCGGTAGGGATAAATCATGGCCAAGGCGGTGGGCTTGTGTCACACCCCGATCTGGCACAGCCGTACAACGGCACCTAGGCGTGCCGCAGGAAAATAGCGAACTGCTTCCTCGCGGAACGGCGATACCGATACCAGTCCCAGGACGTAGCACTGGTATCCACGAAAATCAGACATGCATCATTACAGGACCTTAAATAATTAAATAGACATATACCTTAACTTACGTTGTAGCTTCGGAGCAAGCCGGAGACAGCAACGAACAGCACAAAGGTAGCGGAATAAGTCCCAACACACAGGCAATGGCTAGGAACTAAGACGAAATCCTAATCTTCACTTCACTATAACTCCAGCATCCAGCTTCCAGTGGAGAACTATATATAGAGCAAGGGTGAGTACTTACGTACTCAGCAAGCCAGGGGAACTTAGGTGGTTGTTGCAGACTTCAAAGAAAGGCTGGATACATTATAAATCCATTTTATTTGAATTCTTTTAGAATCTGAGTGTGTGCTTCTCAACAATCAGGGCAAGGTGAGTCTCGTCCGATCGGAGTGAAAGAGACATCAATCTTTATTTCTCCAATTTTCACAATCTCAGATTTCACATCAACCGGATCTCAGAGCCAAAATATTTCTCCGACTTCAACTGTGAGTCTGCTGTCTAGGAGAGTCAAGCCATTTCATTGGACCTCCATAGTATGCAGTTTGATGATATCCTTGAGGAATTCCAACTTGTTGCCCCCCAGCCAGTTGAGTCGGCCTCTCCGCCTTCATGATCAAGCTCTGTAATGTGTTCACCAATATCCCAGATTGATTGATCAATGCATGGTGAACTACTTCATTAATCATCTCTTGAAGTGGCTTCTGTGAACTTGCAGGCCATGTATGGCTCGATTCGCCAACTAGAACAAGTTTTGGTAATTGTGACTTCTGAATCGGCCCTTGATCTGTCATACCGAAGAATTCTAGACAAAGCTTCTAAAATTTAGCAATGTTCTGCTCCACTTGTTGTCTTTGTTCTTCGGTCAAGTCTTCCATTGTGACTGGGATCACGTTGTTTGTGCTGACCTCCTTTCCAGCCATGTCGAAGTTCTGGTCCCACCAGGCGTGCCAACAACGTGTTGACACTGAAAATCACTGGCAGCATTGAGAACGAGCTTGAGGATCTGGTTCGGTGCACTAGATACGCAAAGGCCTGGGAGATCTGCTTAGCTCCAGTGCATGTCCTAAATAGTTGAGGTTCGCGGGCGTGCCAGTCAATTTGACCCAGCAATTGACAAGGAGAGAGAAAATATTAGATCACTGATCCAATCGGCCAAACATCCGATACAGACTCCTTCCAGCCGATTGCCGATGGCACTTGTACATCTGCTAGAGAACCGATAATATAAAAGATAGAAAACCAGCCGATTTCCCTCAAGTCGGCTGCCTAACTACCAACAGCACTTGTGTATCGGCTAAGAAACCGATAACGATATAAATGAATAAAACAGCCGACTACCAATAGAATATGTGCATCGGCTGGAAAGCCGATGATAGTGTAGATAATCGAAATAATAATCAAGACAATGTAGTCGGCTTTATCTAGTAAAAGAAAACTTATCGGCTAGGCACTCCGATAAAATATCGCATAAACACCCATCGGCTTAACTAGGATAAATCTATCATTATCAATCTAGTAGGTCAAACTTAACTGATGTAGCACAGATTAATAATGATAAAAGAACCTCAATGAGCCGATAGATCTAATGCAATCGTGATGAACTATATGATAACTTATCGGCTATACATTCCGATAAGACGCTTGCATAAAATCTATCAACCTAGCAGGAATAACTTATCGCAGGCAGTTTAGTAGGTCGGACCCAACCGATGTAGCACAAACTGACGATAAATTACACCCAATAAGCCTGATAAATATACCGCACGCGTGATGTGAATCCCACTCGGCCTAAGAGATCAAACTGAACTGATGCAGTCTGTCGGAGGACGAAGCCCCGACGGCGGGAAGTCGGGAGACCCCCCTTTGAGGTTCGGCCAGGGGAGCTGTTTCTCAGGCGTACGAGGCGTTGGAGAAGACGAGAAAACCGTGGCACACAGAGAAGACGGGAGGATTTATACAGGTTCGGGCCGCCGGATGCGTAATACCCTACTCCTGTGTGTATGGCTAGGTGGGAGAATGAATACGGTTACAAAGTGAGCTCAGTCGGAACTGAGGAAGAAGAACAGTCGTTTGAGAATGAGGTAAAGTCGGGGAGCTCGGGGTCTAGTCAGAGTCTGAGCTCGGGGTTCCTAATGCTCAAGCTTCCTCTTTTTTTTGGTTCGGTGGCCTGGATCCTCCTTTATAGATTAGGGGAGTCCACAGTGCCAGAATACAGAGAGAGAGCTTTTCCGGCGAGCTCTCCTGTGCACACGTCTGCCTACGACGCCTATGCCGGAGCTGTTGCTGCTGTGGGGCGGCTGGAGCACCTGCATGCCAGCAGCCGCCTGTTGGCGCCACGCCTGAGGATCCCCTGTCGGGTGCTGCGGGCGGCTGGTCTGGTCGCCTGGTCGCCACACACGCCCGGAGGCGGCGCCTCCGGGCACGGGCGGCACTCGCCCCGGGCCGGAGGAGGCGCTCCCGGACGGCCCGCTCCCGGGCGGCACTCGCCGGGGCCGGAGGAGCGCGTCTGGGCACGGACGACCGGCGGGAGACACGGCCTCCCTGCGGCCGCCGGTCGTGCAGGATATGCCCCCGGAGGAGCCGATGTGTGCCGGAGGAGGCGCTCCCGGACCGTCCCGCTCCGGGCGGCACTCCGGGCCGGAGGCGGCGCGCGTCCAGGGCACGGACAGACCGGCGGGAGACACGCCTCCCTGCCCGGGGGGGGGGGGGGCCGCCGGTCGTGCAAATATGCCCCCCGGAGGAGCCGATGTGACCGGAGATCCACTCGCCCCGCAGCGTGTGGCGACCCCCAGTCCCATTTCGCCGACAGTGGCCCCTGGGCCCTGTTGCTCGGCCGGGATCCACTCTGGCAGGAACAGGCATGTCTTATGAAGAAATGAGGGACGCTGGTCCGCCTGGTTCGCCATGTACTGACGTAGCTTGACGATTTGTTGACTTAGATGCGATACGTACCCGGCACCCGGCTGAAAACATGGAACGAAGTGTTGAGGAAGGCCGGCGGCAGCGGTCGGATGGCGCTGCGGCAGCTCGCCGCCGTTGCTGTCGCCACCGAGTTCTTCGTGGCGACCGCTGTCAGCGAGGCCGCGCAGCAGAGAGGTGCGCCGTCCGATTGAAGGCGCCACCGAATCCCCGCCAACGAGTTCTCCCCGCCTGACCCGAGAGGGAGGCATGGGAGAAGGAAACCGCTCTCCCGGGGGAATGCATACGGGCCCAAGAGGCCGGCTCGCGTCCCGGGGTGTGAGTTCGCCGTGCGCGAGGAGTCGCGTAGTTTCGCGAGGAAGTCGCGGTAGTTCGCGAGGAAACGCGGGAGGCCGTGGTCGAGTCCGCTGCCGGAGGCAGGGTTCTTCGACCGCGCGACCGTCTTGTAGACTGATGCTTGACGAAGAGGTTGAGGAAGACGCCGGTTTCCTTCTGACGCCATGCGTGGGCGCCTTCGGGCCCGGGGCCCTCCATGCCCCGGGCGCCCTTCTTCTGTCGTCGTCCGGGGTCCGGTCCGAAGGAGGCTAGCGACCTCTCCCCGTGCGACGGCGTCTCCGGGTCTCGCTCGTGCTTGCGCTCTGGTTTTGCCTGTCTTGTACAAGGGAGACATTTGTATATGTATACGATTATGTTTATATTTTCGTACCTTGGTTTATTGTGTTGTTTGGAGGTCGCTGGTGTTCGGGAGAGGAGCTCAGACTCGCTTCCCTCGCGAGCCTCAAGGTCGGGAAACGGCATGCGCTCGGGACCCGGGGGCTCCGGCCAGCGCTAAGGATATGTGTCCGGGACCCGGGGGCCCCGGACCGAAATACGGTTTTGATGTAAGCCGGGTTCCGGGGGCCCAGGCTTGAATATGGAATGTGAGACGACCTTCCAGAGTTCCAGACGCATTCTTGCTGGGGCGGTGCTGTCGGGGCACCGTGGCCGGTCCTGGAACCTAGGCTGCACATACAACGGGGGAAGAATACAAATTGAGCAATATGTAAAGGTGGATAAGGTGACGTATCTGGCATTGCGGAGGGTGTCGTGGGCACTGCGAACACGGTCCGGGGGCGGGAGCGTCGCTCGTCCCCGGGAACGTCGAGTACCGGACTGACTCGCCGTGAACCATCGTCGCGCCCGGGTCCCCTTCGCGGGGCCCCTTGGAGCAGCCGCCTGCCCCGGGTGCTTGGTCCGTGACGGCTGCGAAGGGCCCGGGGACGAGTCTGGCGGGACGGTCGAGTGCGTAGTTTCGACTCCTGTCCTCCGGGTCCGGGGGCCCTCCGTGCCCCCGGGCGCCTGTGGCCCTGGGAGCGCCGCGAGGCCGCGGGAACGAGCTTTGGCCGGAGGCGGGGTCGTCAGGGCAGCGAAGCGTCTGGTGCCTCGCCGGTTGCCGGAGGAGCCGGCCAGGCGGGCTCCGCAGCCCGCGTCGAGGTTCGGAAAGCCTGCCTAAAACTTGCCGGGGATTGGTGTAATCTGCACACGATGAATTGTGAGAGTATTTGGCTCGCTCCCTTGCCCACTCCATGCTACGAATCGTGGTGTCGATCATCTCCCGAACGGGCCCTTAGAGCCGCGACCGTGCGGAGGAAAAGATCACGTATAACCATTTTACCCCCTACCTCCGGAAAGAACCGACCCCGAAGCTAGCCAGGTAAGGCGCCGGAGTCACCGGGACCCGGGGCGCCTCCCGGAGGGCGCCCTTAGGTCCCCGCGAGCTCGACAACGTCTTGAACCTAGCACGTCGGGATGCGGTTACTCGTCAGTAGGGAACTGATGGTAATGCGCGAACCCCAGCTGTCGCACGGGCGCGGCCCGATTATGCCCCCAAAGGAACGAGACAGCCACGAGCGCAACACATGGAAACAGACCCAAAAAGGACGACACCGGGAAGGATATTAAAAAAGCTATATACGAAGGCGAATACGTATGGGGCCCCCGGCCAGCGCCGATATTGGAAGAAAACCGGCGCTGGCCCAAGCCTGCCGTAACTTACAGGATATGCTTATGGATAAAACTTGCGAAGATGTTCGATATTCCAGGGATTGGGAAACGGGGTCCCATCCTCCTGGCCCAGTCTTACCGAGCCCGGTCGGGAGACACCGATCACCAGGAAGGGGCCTTCCCATATGGGGGAAAGCTTATTCTTCCCGGCACGTGTAAGGGCACGGCGGAGGACTAGGTCCCCGACCTGGAGTGATCGGGCCCGAACCTTGCGCTGGTGATAGCGTCTAAGGCTTTGCTGGTAACGGGCGACTCGGAGCGAGGCGCGTCGTCTTCGCTCCTCGAGGAAGTCGAGGTTGTCGAGCTGCATGTTGTCGTGGTCGATGTTGTCGCTGTAGCGCTGTACCCGGGGGGAGCCGAAGGTGAGTTCTGGTGGCAGAACGGCCTCGGCCCCGTATACCAGGAAGAACGGGGTCTCTCCGGTCGCCCGGCTCGGTGTGGTACGATTGGCCCACAAGACCGCTGGGAGCTCGTCGATCCACTTGACACCGTGTTTCTTGAGGTCGTTGTAGGACCTTGTCTTGAGGCCCCGTAGGATCTCAGCGTTTGCCCTCTCGGCCTGCCCATTGCTGGCAGGGTGGGCAGGGGAGGCGAAGCAGAGCTTGATGCCGATGTCGGAAGCAGTATTCGCCGAAGAGCTCGCTCGTGAACTGCGTTGCCGTTGTCGGTGATAATGCGGTTGGGGATCCCGAAGCGGCTGGTGATTCCCCGGATGAACTTGAGCGCTGATGCTTGTCGATGTCGATTACGGGGAACGCCTCCGGCCACTTCGTGAACTTGTCGATGGCGACATAGAGATGCCGATAACCCCGACTGCCCGGGGAAAGGGGCCGAGGATATCGAGTCCCCAGACCGCGAAGGCCAGGACAGGGGGATCATCTGGAGTGCTTGCGCCGGCTGGTGGCTCTGTTTGGCATGAAACTGGCACGCGCGGCAGCGCTGGACGAGGTCGAATGCGTCCTGCAAGGCCGTGGGCCAATAAAATCCCTGCCGGAAAGCCTTACCGACCAGCGATCGAAATGCGGCGTGACTGCACACTCCCTTCGTGGATGTCGGCGAGGATCTCGACTCCGGAGCTGCGCGGAACGCACTTGAGAAGGACGCTGTTGGCGCCGCGCCGGTAGAGTCCCCTTCTACCAGGACATAGCGCTTAGATAAGCGAGCGATCCTTTCTGCTTCCACATCGTCTTCGGGGAGAATGTGCTCGGAGAAGATATGCCCGGATTTCGTCCATCCAGGAAGGCGCGTTGGATCCGGCCGCGAGGACCAAATCCCTGGGGCCGGGACGCGCGTGCCAGGCTCGGACCCGGCTCAGGGGCTGAGCCCGAGTCCCGCCGGGTGAGCGCGCCGAGGGGGTCTCGAGGGCTTCCTGGAAAACCCCCGAGGGGACTGACGCCCGCGAGGAAGCCAGCCTTGAGAGCTCGTCGGCGGCTCGGTTGCAACTGCGAGGGACGTGGCGAAGCGTGAGGTCGTCGAAACGGCGCTCAAGCCTCCGCACTTCGTCTACATATGCGGCCAACTGGGGATCCAGGATCTGGTACTCCCCAGACACCTGGTTGATGACGAGCTCGGAGTCGCCTTGCGCGCACAACCGTCGCACCCCGAGGGCGATCGCGGCCCGGAGGCCCGGCGAGAAGGCCCTCGTACTCGGCCATGTTGTGGTGGCTCCGAAGTTGAGGTGGAGATGACGAAGCGGAACTCATCCCCGGCGGGCGATACGAGACGACCCCGGCCCCGGCGCAGGGGCGCACAAGCCCGCCGGGGCGCAGGAGCCGTCGAAGTTCATTATCCAGTGGAGGCGCAGGTCGGGCGGCAGCTCGGGGCCGGGAATCCGGCGTCCAGCACAGGATCCGGCTCGGCCCCGGCGTCCACTCCGCCAGAAAAATCCGCCAGGACTTGGCTTTTGATGGCGTGGCGCGCTTGGAAGTGGAGGTCGAACTCGGCGAGCTCGACGCCCACTTAGCGACGCGGCCCGTTCCCCCCGGTTATGCAATATCTGCCCGAGGGGGAAGGATGTGACTACGGACACCTTGTGCGCCTGGAAGTAGTGGCGAAGTTTCCGGATGCGATGAGAACTGCGTAGAGCATCTTTTGCGGCCTGGGATAGCGCGATTTTGGCGTCACGGAGTACCTCGCTGACGAAGTACACCGGCTTCTGGGGCGTATTTCCCGACGCCGGCCCGGCATGGGCCGGGGATCTGGGCTCTGCTCCCCCCGGGGGGGGCGAGCTCTCGCCTATGGGAACGGGCACGGAGCTGGACCTTGGGGCCCCGGGTGCAATGTTGGACGTCCGGGCGCCGCGTCCCCGGGCTCGCCCTCGCCTTGGCGAGGCTGCCCAGGTTCGGGCTCCACGGTGGCGGGCCGGGAGGTAAATCCCGGGTTGCACGCTGCTTGGCAGGGGCGCTCGACGACGAGCGCCGCGCTTACCACCTGCGGGGTTGCCGCGATGTAGAGCAACAAGGGCTCGTCTGGTGTCGGTGCTACGAGGACCAGGGGGCGTATTTCAGGTACCTCTTGAGCTCATCAAGGTGGCTTGATCCGCCTCATCCGTCCAGTGAACTGCCCCGGATTTCTTGAGAAGTTGAATAGGGGAGGGCACGCTCCCCCAACCTGGAGATGAACCGACCTAGTGCGGCCACGCACCCGGTCAGCTTCTGGGCCTCCCGTAGCCTCGTCGGGGGCGCATGCGTCGATTGCCGCTATCTTGCTCCGGGTTCGCCTCAATGCCACCCGGCTGGACACGAGGGAAACCGAGGAGCTTGCCGCCGGGACCCGAAGACGCACCTTGTCCGGGTTCAGTTTCATCCTTGTGCATCGAAGGTTACTGAACGTCTCGGCCAGATCATGGAGCAGACAGTCGGCCGCCCAGGACGCGGTCGCGCGACTTCAGCACCAAATCGTCGACGCTTAGGCCTCCATGTTGCGACCTAGCTGCGATCAAATGTTAACGGACAGCCCGCTGGAAGGTGAACAGCATTTTTTAACCGAAAGGCATGCACATATTAACAAAGGCCCCTGGGGGGTAATAAAGAAGTTTTTTCCTCATCCCTCTGCCATGCGGATCTGATGGTATCCTGCGTAGGCATCAAGAAAGCCAAAGAGGTCGCACCCCGCGGTGGAGTCGACTATCTGGTCTATGCGAGGCAGAGGGAATGGGATCTTTGGGGCAAGCCTTGTTAGGTCGGTTGTAGTCTATGCACATTCGCAGCTTCCGTGGATTTGGGGACGACGACTGGTTGGCCAGCTTCCGGGTGGACGACCTCACGGATGAAGCCGCCGCGAGAAGTTTGTCGATCTCCTCACGGACGAAAGGCCTGGCGCTCTGGGCCTGTCGTCGTACACCTTCTGCCGCACCAGGCGCGAGACCCCCGCGCGGATGGCCAAGCGGTGCTCAATCACCCCCCTGGGACCCGGCATGTCCGACGGCTTGCCAGGCGAAGACGTCGGTGTTTGCCCGAGGAAGGCGATGAGCGCGCTTTCCTACTTTGTCGTCCAGCGAACCGCCAACCTTGACCGTCCGGGACGGGTCGTCACCAAGGACTACCTCCTTGACTAGCTCTGCTATCAAGTGGCCGACGATGCGCGGCTTGGGGGCGCGGCGTAGCGAAGCCGCGGCCCCCCGCCACGTCAGGACTGGGGTGGCGATGTCGGCCGCACGCTGTTTTTTTTTTTTTGTTTTTTCTCGGCGCACGACGAGGGCGGCTTTCACGTCCCAAGGACTGTGAGCTCAGGCCGAGGGGCTGGGAGCTTCATGGTTAGGTACGCTATGTGCGTAACAGCCATAAAACTTCACCAACGCGGGGCGTCCAAGGACCGCGTTGTACGGGAGGTTGCATTCGGCAAGTCGAAAATGACGTGCTCGGTGGCGGAAGTTGCCGCGTCACCGGTAAGGTGACGGGCAAAAGAAACCTGCCCGAGGGGCCAAGCGATGCCCTTCGTAAATCCGATGATGGGCGACGAGGGCGAGAGATTCATCCCTGGGGCGCTTGAATCTTCTCAAAGACCTCGGGGAAGGGATGTTTGAGGGCGCGCCCCCGTCGACGAGGACGCGGCCCACCTTTCAGTGCTATGGGTGGGGGAGACGCGGGGGCGAGCTGTCGCTCCAGGTACTGGGTGGGGATGGTCCGCGGGGCCCGAAGGCGATGTACTGTCCGCCACTTCAGCCTCCGGAACGCTGCTGGCCCGGGATTGCGGCTAACAGCTCGGCATTCATGGCTTGGAAACCACGGCGCGAGGAGTGAGCGTGTGCCCCGCGTCGAGCGGTTGCGATGACATTCTCCCGGGTTCTTGGAACTCGAGAGGCCTGCTCTGGATGGGAGCGGGCTGTCTGCTGCCGGCTCCAAATTGGAACTTTTAAGATGCGCTCGGCCAGGTTTG